>CAFUXE010001288.1:169543-219526 GCA_903364295.1 Serranus cabrilla
ATGCAAAAAAAAAAGAAAAAAAATTAATAATAATAAAATATTTTTTGTTAGTTGCTCTTTGGGGCCCCCTAGTGGCCGCGGGGCCCTAAGCCGTCGCTTAGTTCGCTTATGCCTTGGGCCGGCTCTGGCTGAAGGTCGTGGTTTGGTGAGGCCAACAGAACCACATTAACTACAAAAAGCAGAGATGTAATTCTGAGGTGCCCAAACCAGACAATCGTCCCCCCTCCTGTGCTTAGATGTCCTGTCCATGAAAACCATGTCCTAAATCTGTTTATATTGTTTAAAGTTATGGCATTTTTTATTTTAAAAGAGAGGTATGTTATGCCCCAAAAACAAAGACGAGATAAACCACAAAAACAAACACAAACATTGACCGGTGGGATAATCCATGACCAAGAGGAGTCCCTCCATTTTTCTGTCTCCCTGACACATTAAAGGAATTTAACATGGCATCGACATCCACCTGCTTGCCGACTCGCAGGCTCACTGCTGTTGGCTTTGCCGCCACTTGAAGCAGGGCACGCAGCTTGAGACTGATTGAAGCAATTTTCAGCCGGAGGACAGTATTGCAGCTCCTATGACATTGTGGCCCCCTCAGCTTCTGCACCCCATGGTATTCTATTTGATCGGTGAGACAAGAAAAAAAACACACAAAAGGGAGGATAGTGAGCTCAAACCACGTTCACTAGAAATGTCAGATGATTTTCTGGCTGCTTTACAGTGAGCAGGTCCTCCGCACCTTAGTTACTGGAAGTGTCAACTGGTTTTGTCATATTGGATTCAAGGTCGCTGTCAGTCTTTCCTCTCTTGAGGGACTCTGTGACCTTCGCTCCTGTCAAATGCTGACTGACAAACATCTCTGTGCAGAAAGTCTTCAGTTAAAAATCATATTGTCCTCTTTATTACACGCTTTTATTTTGACAGTCTCTCTGTTTTGTTTTGAGAAGTAAACTGAACACATGGGAATGGACTATATTTCTAATTAAAATGACGATCACAGGTTCTGTAAGTTAACCCATAAGATGTCACTTATGCAATGTGGCACGTTATAGTGAACAAAAGGTCTTTTTCTTCTTTGCATTAAAAAAGAATGGATTGTTTTCCATTTAAATATGTGGAAGAGCTCAGAAGTAAAATGGTCAAGTCATATTTTAGTTGTTTTATTGTGAGTTGATATAAATGTAACAGGTTGTGTTAAATGGGCGTTTGATATGTCTCATATCGACTGCTGCAGACTTTGTAATATTGGCAAATATCATATTGTTGTCCAATGAATCAATGTCATATCATGTCATGATGAAACCCATGATTTTATACCACTACTGAACAGCTAATCTGTGCATTACAATTGTGTTTATGAAAACATTTAAGGCAAGAAATAGACAATGAAGTTACAGAATCTTGATTCATAGTTGATCAGCGCTGCCTAATTTTACTGTTTGACCTTAAACTATTTGTCCCTTATGAAATAAATGGTTGCGATTAAGTCGGGTAGAAATCTGTCTTTATAAGAGAGGGACCAGACGCATTTACCAGAGCAAATAAAACATGAGCTTGACAGATTTTTCTGGCTTAAATAAAGACCAACACATCAGATCTACAGATGAACTTAGTCATATTTCCCTCTTCATATTAGAATGCACCTGAGAAATCATATTTAATCATTATCATAGCGCCCCTTTTCATTTGCTTCTTCATATCCATAAGAATAGCTTTTTTTTACTTTGTATGGGTTCTCGGTCTGCTCATGCATCATTGTGCAGATGTCCATTGAAATAAGTAAATTAAATCCTTTGAGTCATGCTGAAATGACACAGCTGGAAATAGAGACATAAAATGTATAGGGGAAATGGAATTTTGACAGAACCTTTATTAGCTTTGAATCCGTCTGCGTGCTTTGTTTGAACATCCCTAGATGACGCAGCGGCAGCAGAGTCTGATGAGTCGGTGGTGGACCGCAGCTATGTGAAGAAGAAGCTGGAGCATGGACTGACAAGGATCTGGCAGGTTGGAAAGAATAGTGTGCTCTCTTCCCTGTTATACTGCCTCCTCATCCTGCATATTTCTCCACATAGACATTCCACATGCTGCCATGTCTCATCCTCTCTCTCTGCTCCTGGCTTTTCTTTCATTTATTTTTTCCTCACATTTTCAGAGTTGCTCAATCCCAAATTCTCCTCCCACGAATCACCATGTCCTTCTCATTTCTCTCCCCAGGACGTCCAATTGAAAGTGAAGGCCTACATCTTGGGGACTGACATGTCCAACTTCAAATATGATGATTTCATAGTGGTACTGGATGTCATCAGCAGGTACGATGCGTTGCCAGAGCAGTTAGCTCATCTTTATTTCAGCTAATTGGTCTTCATGATTTTGCTGTCACTTCTATTTCTTCAGGTTGATGTGTTTTCACATTCAGTTGCTCTTTTTTTCCCCCTCTGTCACTTATTCACTAACTAGCTTGAGTTATGTGAGCACACTTACACACAAACATAACATGCTTCCTTGTCTAGCAACAAAAATATCCTTGACCTTATTTGTATGCACCTTAAAACTGAACTTCCAATGCCAAGTCCAAACCCACTCTGGTTATATTTATTCTGTTTATAATAATGTAATACGGTTTATTTTTGCTTTAATGGGCACCGAATAGGAAGTGTTCACACCTTCATCACCGTGTTCAACCTGTGTGCTGCTCAGCTCATTGTTACTGTATGTGGGAGTGCAGCCTGTAGTTGGTTGGAACAAGTGTGTGGGTGGAAGGAAAAGACACGCTGTGTGTTAGAGTATGTGTGTTCATCTGAAGTTATGTGTATGTACTCGTGACATCATAATACATTGTTATTAAATCTTATGTCCTGTGACTCAAATCCATACATTAAGAGAGGAAACTTACATTTACAGGTAACGTTCTCCTCTGTCTCAAGGTCTGATTTACAAAATATATCGGGCTGATAATATTACAGCATAAACATGCCCATAAAGTTTTGCAGCTGAGTGCAATTTGCTCATGTGTTGCATCTGATTTCAGCTATCTATGTGGTAACATCTGGTACCAAGAAGGCAGAAAAGAGAACAATGGCAGAGAGAAAAAGAGAAAAATGACATTTCTGAATACAAGCTACAGGTCCTAACTGACAGGGTGCAGAGGCATTCCTCAAAACATCAGGCAAAGAATTTAAATGTGACAGAGAGAAACCATTTTTGGAATCTAATATCTCAGTCTGTCAGAGCTGTTGATGTCTTCAAATGCACACCTTCAGACTGTAAAAAAAAAAAGATGGCATGATTTGAAATAAAGAGTATCCTTTGTAAATGTGCTTCAGTAACCACCAAGTCTCTAAAGCCTTGGAAATAATTTCACTACAGCTGAATGTGACTATTAGTGTTTATGAATTGGACTGTTTATGTGTGTGTGTTTTTTTTTAATTATGGCTCATTCTTTTGCATAAAAATTAGCAATTTTGTGCTGAATGTTTGCATATTACCCAGTTTAAAAGGGTGCAAATAGCACAAAGAGCACTGAGACGCTATTTGCTTGGCAGCACCATTGGGGGTGCATTTTATTCTTTGAGGTTGCTTTGAGATAACACGGCTTCTTTGTTGTCTTGTTTGTGCAGTTTTAGCAGCCTGCTAAAAGAAAAAGCTTTTTGTGAATTGGTCTGTTTGTTGATCATGTGAAGCCACTGTGGACATCAGGGTTGTTGCCTAATCAGCCACTTAAAATATGTAAAAAAAAAAATAGGATATTTTTAGATTGCTTACTTTTGATGGATGTGCTCCTTTCTCCTTTAATACCACTGCTAACACACATTGTCTGTTCCTTGACTGGCAAGTTACCAGAGCAAGTCTGTTTACATCGTGTCTCTGTGCTCCTGCTGCCTCAACTGTCAGTCAAACGCACAGTGGTCTTCCTCTGGAGGCTTTGATGCTAAAAGACTGTTTTTGACCAAAAAATAACACAAAAGTTGTTTATGCAAACATACTAAAAAGGTACAGGCTGGAATGTATAATTTTGCAATAAAATCACTTCTTTTATCACTTGTACATATCTCTTTAGTCTTTACGAGATGCTCCAGCACATAACTGCACCAGCATCAAATCCAATCCATTTTCCCTTTCTTCTGTCCCTTCTCTCTTCTTCTTTGATTTTTTTATTCTTTGGTGGTTGTCTCGGCCATTATTCATTTCCTCGTCCTTTAACCCTCTCTTCCAGGCTGATGCAGGTGGGCGAGGAGTTCTGCGGCAGCAAGTCAGAGGTCCTGCAGGAGTCCATCAAACGTCAGAGTGTCAACTATTTTAAACATTATCACAGGTAAGATGTCTCCACAGCTTCCGGATCATTGCCTTGATCTTGTGATTATCTGACGTGCCTTCTGCTCATTCACTCGGCTGATATGATTGATTATGTGTGAACAATTAGAGACTAGCAAAAGAAAGTGATTCTGGGACAGCAGGTTGCTTGACAGAAACTTTTCCACACAATGGCGGCTATTCGTTGCCTTGCTCACGCCGTATTCCCAGTGTTACCCTCTTTTGAGTCGACGTGTAATTACACAGTAACACTCACTGAGCTGGAAGCACATTTACCTCTTGATTATGTAACCCCCTGCCAGCCCCATGAATATGTATGCTTTCACACAGACGGCGCCACATCATCAGATGTGATTTGCATTGATCAGCATTGTGATTACCTGTCAAGAAACATTGATACAGTAAGACAACGAGACAACGAGAAGGCACCAACGTCATCGAACACCAGCTGTGATATTTACATGCAATAGTGTTGAAGACAAAAGAAGGCAAAATTACAGTTTAAAAAATAAGAAATCCTTTTTTTCGTCACCTTCTCCCCCCCCATTCTCTCTGTCAGTATCTCTCTCAAACACACACACACCGTGCACCACAGCACTCAGACTGTCCCTGTCCGTGTCTCAGTCTTCAGCCCTGACAGTTGTGCTGCTGTAATGCATAAAGAAAGTTTGCAGTTGTCGGGTCAGGTTCAGGTGTTTAATTAACACATATTTATGCATGTGAAGTTGTGCCGATTGGCTCTTAAAGCAGGCTGGGTGGATGTGAGTCATCCATGCATCACTTATGAGCACAGTCAGGAGGACTCAGAGTTACTACAAAGCTGCATTCTACATGTAGGTTTCCTCAGATAATGATAACATTTAATGTTTTTAAATGACAAAAATTGGTGGTTTTAGTTAGGCTGGATTGAAATGTAAAATAGAAAAAAAAGTATTAACAAGTAATGACTTTTCTTTTGACAGAAACTATGTGAGACAGAAATGTGACTAAAACTTATAAGCAAGACTGACACTAAATCTAAAATATCTGCCAAAACACTGCAGCATAATGACGGCACATTGTCATACTTACGTCTTCAGGAGGCTTCCAGCATCGTCTTCACATTAGGTTTGATTCATTTTCCAGCCTGTTGTAATTCCTAAAGAGATTACCCATCATTGAACCCTGACTGGTTGATGCCTGCAGTAACACACTCATTGAGTTGGGTGCATTGTTGCAAAGGACAGAATGGCATCGACATGATAAATATCTAAAAGTTGTGCCATTGGTCATTTCTACTTTTAGTTCCCTAACTCATTTTCTCTGATTGATTGAAATGTTTTCATAGCTTCAATGTCCTTTAAATGTCAATGCGTTGTTTATGAGAAACGATGGCAGCTTGTGCAAAGTGGGCTTAATTCAAATGCAGCTGATATCCCGTCTTTATTTCTGTAGCTCTAGCTTTCCTTGTCTGAGCAGCGCTGCTCCGTGTTCTTTCACTTGTCATACTTCAAACACCTTCAAGACGAGTGACACGAGCTACGACAGTGTTTGAAGTCAACACTGCTCTGACATTTCACACAGAGAGTCAGAATATTGACCTAGCGGGGGTGACCATCACGGTGGCTGTCTTGAGGTGTGACGACAGTTAACTTGGAAACATCTTACACACACACACCCCACAAAATCAGTGTATCAGTGACCTTTGCAGGCTTTTTTTCCCCTCAGGACACCGACCTGAACACGCCGCTGGCATGAGGTCAGCAGTGGACACATGTTGCCTTCTTCTTGACTTGCCATCCACGTTCCTTTCTCTTTCTTCTCATCCCCTCAGGGCACGGCTGGAAGAGCTGAGGATGTTTCTGGAAAATGAGACGTGGGAACTCTGCCCGGTCAAGTCTAACTTTAACATCGCCCAGCTGCATGTGAGTAAGAATCACATCACTGAGGCGAGAAAGTGAAGCACGGTAGCATTCATTTATTCTCTGTCAGTCATCACATACACCCACTACTGTGGAATTTGCATAAAGACATAAAACTCAGGGGATCCAGCTCAGTGATTCTGCGTGACAGCCTGTGTATCAACATAGGAGGAGTGAAGTTCACTGCACATTATATAACACAGAAGAAGATACGTTGTGAGCGCGACTGAAGAATAAAACCTCCAGTCTCAGAGCCTTATGTATTTCAAGTATACCACCACCAAAATACTGTTGTTTTCTCATGGATGCATAATACGGCCAACACAAAGACAAGATCACTGTGCTTACAACATGTTCAGCTCACTTCACCCAGAAGCAGAAATGATAAATGGAAACAAAGAGATGTCAGAAAGATAAATGGAGTTAATTCCAATTCTGTTTTTTTTTTTTTCTTGTTTTCCCCGTCACGTCTGTCTTGCTTGTGCACGTTTTGAAACGAACACACATGCCAAAGAATCTTCATAATAATCCCACTATTGTATGAATATTGTAAAGCTGCATTACTGGATAGTAAATAACTAATGTACATTCATTCTTTAATGCTGACTGAGCTCTGAAATTATGTAGTATTTTTAATAGAATGCTAGTACTATGAAACGATACTTAAGTCATGTAATATATGCATTATTATATAACAGTCCCATCTTTTTAGTCTCCACGGCCATTTGTAAGCTGAAATCGTCTTTTTCAATCCCTCATATTCTGTCGTGTAAATTGTTACAATTGTACCAACATTTTGGTTGTTGCATACCATTTCTGACTTGAATATATAGACTATACATAGACTGTATCTAAAGATGGAGCTTCACTTCCTCCCACTGTACAAAAATGAAGCCAAAGTATCCTGGATACAGGAGCAGCCATGTGTTGCATTGGAGCCAGAGTCTGTGCAGTAGTGATTGGGTGGTGGAGCCACAGTATAAGGTCCCGCCCCAAACACCCACTTGACCAATTGTGATTCAATCACCGCTGTCAGTCGTGATGTTACAACCTGGTTTATAGCATGAAATAACAAACATCTGTGTGATAAGAACTGATTAATATCACAGAAATCTTTGGATTAAAATGTGTTCGATGCAGGCTTTGTTTTCTTTTTGTCCTGTCTGCTAGCATGGAGAGGGTGGGGATTTATATTTCAGCCAGCCACTAGGGGGCGATCTGGATGTTTTTGCTTCACTTTTGGGGAGCTGTCATGCCATCTTTATGTACAATCTTTGTGGGATATTTCTGAAAGTATTTCAGATCTTAAACTTGGAGCATTTCCTCCTGAATAAATGACACAGAAAGGCTTGAGACTTAATGCCATCTACAGCCTCAGGAGAACCTGTCTTGAATGGCCAATGACTTGACAGAGAACAAACAGAAAAATCATGAAGAAGTGCGCTGCCTTGCAAGACTGCAAGATTTTTTCTGCCTAATCACGATTGCTGTTTTACAAATTTAGCCATTAGTTAAAATTTTATACATTACACTTTTTCTTTGATAGCATGATTGGTAACACAGGACAACTTCTGAAATGCTCTCATCCATCTCTTATCTCTTGTCCGTCTCCATCTTCTCCACTCCAGGAATTTAAGTTCATGGGCCAGTGTCGCTCTCCGTCCGTTTCCCCGAGCAGACAGGCCACTTCCTCCACCAGCCAGGCTCAGGAGGAGCTGTCCCTGTTCCAGCAGTACCTTCAGGAGGGAAACCCCTTTGAGATGCACGCTGAGCACAAAGAGGAGGAGACAGAGGATGTGCTGGCATCTAACGGGGTAAGTGGCAAACACATACTTCATACTATTAGTGTGAAATATGTGTTGCCCAGTCAGTCAACAGGCTGCATTAGCAATTTTAGATGAAACACAGTGGTAGTTGCACTCGTTTACTGTTACATTTGACTGTGTTTCCTCATGTGGACAGTGAACAGATCACAACTGAGGATTCAGTCTTGTTGTTTATCGCCACAAGTTAGAAACACCTACTTACACAAGTACGTTTAAATCAACAACACTACCTGTTAAAGTGTCAGCAAACAAGTTAATAAAGAGCCAAGCTGATTAATTGGGACATAATCACTGTGGGTCATTAAGTTGTTTACAGCAGCTCTCAGACTGTCATCACCAGGACCATAACAAACTTTTATTAAAGGTGTACGGCCGGCAATGCACGACGTGCCGTGATTACTTGAACACTTTGATGCATTGCTGGCATGCAATTTAAGCTGTTAAACAGTAATTGGAACCCGTGGGTAGATCCATCAGCAGGCCAGATAATACACTTAGGGTCACTTATATATGAAATAATGTAACATCTTTGTCATGTCGATTTTCAGGATTTAATCCTTTTTTCTATTTAGTATTTAGTGTCCATGAAATACCGCAAAACCTGTGACATATTTTCGAGTATTTCTTCTAGCTTTGTGTTCAATATAAAAAGGTATAATTGTGAAATATGGTGCAGCCCAGTTTTGCTGCCCTGACTTTGGGGTTTGGGAGGAGAGCGTGAGAAAGCTCTTCTGCTTGTCTGACAGATCCTAAAGGGATAGTTGGGATTGTATGAAGTATAAATCAGTAATATCATTAAGCCACTAAAAAAAGTCCTCAGCTTATGTATGTTATATGTGTGTTTTCACTGCTTTACCTCCGACAGGGAACTGAATCTGTTATATCCATCTATGCTCTCTTTAAAGCCACCAGACTCCCTTGATAAAAACAGTAATTTTTCCTTGCAGAACACAGGCGTTGCTGCTCCAACACTGCCTTGATTTATTAGTTTGTCTTTGTTATTGTTTGACTTTAGTGAATCCAAATGAAACCTGTAAAACTCTAAAGTCAAACAACTAACTCAAGAAATAATCAAGGGAGGGAGCAGTAGACCAGCAACTCTCATGTTCTATGACTTAAAATGACTGTTTTTGTCAATGGAGTTTGTTATAAAATGTAAAATAAATCGGTTTATGCATAAATATTGCCACTTCTCAGCTCTCTTCTCAGACTGAAGTGTAGTGATATCAAAAGACAGAGAGGAGAGAACAAACTTCTATCACAGCTTTACAGAGTTCAACCAGATATCTATAACCTGGACACAGTGATCCAGAGAATATTGCCTCATACTGTGGATGTTATGTTCTCCTCCTATGACGAGTCCAAAATCAGTTAGTGGTTTCTTCAAGGCTTATGAATAAAACAGTATGTCTCTTCAAGAATGGGGACAAGAAATTACTCAGGTGCATCGACACCCTGACACATCACCCACCTTTTTTATATATTGATATATTATCCTTGGAGGCTCAACATCAAAAGCAATATTGCACTATCTAACATGTCAGGCTTACAGAAGCCCTAGCTCGGCTCGTTCTTAAGCTTGTAATCCTTTCTATATGGCTGTTGTGTTGCCTGAGCTTGCAGTTAAGGACAAAGAAAATATTGTCTTATTTCAGGGGAGCTTTAGCCAGACTCTCCACCGGGAGGTGGATTCATTTTCTGCCTTTCTTCCTCAAGCCTGTCGCTCCGTGGTCATGCAGACATTCAGGATAAAAGATGGGCACATCCCTTTCAATTATATATTTTTCTTACAAATTTTAATTCCATCTTTTTAATACAATCCTTAACAAGTTTTCTGGAGTAGCAAGTTTGTGTTTGATGACCCAATTTCCACACGGCGTCATTTGTTCCTCACACTTGTCTTCCACAGCTGCTGCTGTGTCAGCAACATTTCACAGCATGTTTTGACAGAGTTTTGACCTGTTTTTATCACTGTTGTAGTCACTTCAGTTGTACAACCTCTCTTCTCTATTTGACCATTCATCTGCTCTTTCTCTTCCCCAATAAAAGTACGAGTCAGACGAGCTCGAGAAGAGCGTGTATCAAGATTACGACAGCGACAGTGATGTCCCGGAGGAGCTCAAGCAGGACTACGTTGATGAGCAGACAGGCGACGTCCCTCTCAAGAGGTCAGTTCCAAGTCCGATTGTTTTACACCTCTCCGAAAGACACACAGTTCAGTGTGTGACATTTAAAGTTACGCCGTATGTCCAGGTGTCCATCATTTCTACACCTTGACAAAACAACATGTATACTGAAAAGGAGCTAACCGGCAAACAGAAATTATATGATGTCGATCTGAAATAAAGGCTCTAAAAGAATGTGAAGTCATGCATTTCGCCACTTTCTATGCATCTAGCAATGATAATTTTAGCTCCCCTCTGCCTAACCCTGCTAAGTAGGCAGAAAGCTTGTTTAAAGCTTTTTCTCTCCCCATGAAAAATTCTTTCTTCTCACCTCCGCCTACGTGATTGGTGACTATTGAAAGATTAGTCACTGTTTAACAAAAGCAGAGGCAATCATGCTCCTCTGCACCTCGTATGAAAGGATTCATTTTCATGTGAATGAGACATTTGAATGCAATTGAGGAAAGTTTTGTATTTTTGTTTATTTTACTATCAGCGAGTGTTGAAATTCTAAGGACGATATAATTAAAGCGAGCGGTTACCGCCTTAGCGTATTATTATTTATGTCTTCCTCGCTTTTCATGTAACGTGATGGAGTTTGTGATTTCTTAACCCTCCTTGTTCAGAATATAATGTTTTTGTCAGCAAACCGACTGCATGTGTATGTGGTGAAATGAATAATTAATAGCCTCAGATTGTGTGTGTACGTGTCTTTGTTCATATCTTAGAGCTGACATTAAATTTCACAGCATATTTGCAGGGGAAACACAACATACAATAGCATTACTTATTCAGTAGCTTCTCATTAAAGAAGCAGCGTGATAATAATCATTTCCTGTCATGTAATTTAGAACTTATTAATAACATGGTGATGGTCTTGCTCTGCGTCGACCCTCACAGATCTGACATGCCTGATATTTTTATTATATCTCTGACCACATTACCTTTTCCTTATATGTATTAACCTGACATTAGCCTATAGTCACTAAAATGCTAATTTCCCATTCTTATAAGCAGGAATCAGTAATGGTTAATTAATGAATGGATCGCATGGTCACATCCAGAAATGAGAAGGCCCATGTGATGATTGCTGGCTAATATGGCTCAGTGATCAGTGTCAGGGGTCTGTGCGCCACAATCACCAGTTCAGTGACTTTGCCACCGGGGTCCCTCTGTGTTTCCTGCATTGTGTAACAGCGTCTGATTGATCAATTAGAAGACTCTGACCTGCACAGAGGGTTTTGAACCTGGTCGATCATTGCTGAGGATTAGTGATGTTAACATATATTACCGAGCCTCTCTTCTTCTCTTCATGCCCTACTTTCTCTCTCATCCTGCACTCATCAGTGTGTCCCGAGAGACCATAAGAAGCAAGAAAAAGTCTGACTACAACCTCAATAAGACCAATGCACCAATCCTCACCAACACCACCCTCAACGTCATCCGGCTTGTCGGTGAGTCTCACACACACACACACACACACACACACACACTTATCTCTCCTTAAGAGCAGCCCAGGCTCAGCCTCAGTGGGCGTCCTCTCTAGCCTGCTGAGATTTCTATTTATTCACCAACGAAGCCGGCCGCTCAGGCCTCTGCTGCTGCCTGTGTGACTGAGCTCCACTAATAGTTATTAGCCTTCACCCTGAGCTCTGACCTTTCGTTTCCGAAGAGGTGTTTACACGTCTTTGTGACGTGGCTTCGGAGACGTCAAGACCCGTCCTTTGCTAAGTGTGCTCTTTGGCGGTGTGACCCCCTTAATGTGATTTTCATGTGTGAAAAGGAATTAAACTTGGCAGTTATTTTTTTCTGCGGTTATACGGTTGAATAAATCTCCTGCGGTATGAGTTCATTTAATAATCGGGATGATACAGATCTGCTGTTATGTCTTAAAGGGAAAGTTCACCCAAGAATCCAACATATATATTTTTTCCTGCTGAGAGTTGCCTTCTGTGTTAAACTGGAGCGAGAGGGCTCTTGGCTTGTGGTGGTCAGAACCTCGAACTGATGATTGAACCATGATTCATATTTCAATTCTTTTCGGGGGCCTTGTCACTGAACCACAAGGGCAAAAACAAAAGCTAAATAATCATTCATTAATCGTCATCAAGGGAAAATGTTCAATTAAACATGATATGAGCCATTGCTGTTGAGTTTTTCAAATGTATTTTTTGGTGCTTTGAGCACCACAGAAGAAGTACCAGTTAGTTCCATTATGTTGGAGACTTGCAGACGTCTCTACGACTGATGCCTCCAACATTCAGTCACTAAAACCAAAATAATCCTGATTGATAATTAGCACAACAGGTAGGAGAAAAAATACAAAACATTTAGATTTTGGGGTGAACTGTCCCTTTAACATTTAAAACAAACATAAAAAACCAGGTCCCACCAGTGTTTTATTTATTAACTATTCCTTCTGTTTATACTTTAAAATCTACCGGCACAAAAAGAACAAAATAGAACAATTGTTTTCTTTTGCCTTTTCTTCACAAAAATTGGTAATATTGATTTAAAACTGGGTGGCAAAGCCTAAAGTGGTAAACTGGGTGAAAAGCCAAAGTTTGATTCCAAGCAATCGCTTCTAATTCAGTCTGTGCGGCTCTGTGATGGAGTTAGATTGCTCCCTGGGTTCTCGGTGCAGAATTCAAGGGAAAGGGCGTGAAAAATGAGAGTGTGAGAGAAATACTGCTGTCTCAGTGGCAAAGCCTGCTTGATTGAGTTTATTTCTCCTTTTTTCCTCCCTTCCATTCATCAGTTCTGAGTCAATGGTAACCTTGTTACACCCCTGTACCACTGTACTTATTGCTTTTATAACCTTCCTTCCAAATTGAATCCTTGCCCTCCAGTGTATGCAAATCACTGTGTTCCTGCTAAAGTTCTTCCCTAAAGGAAAGGTTTCACCATGATTAGCTTCCTGTTGTTTAACTCCATCCATCCATCCATCTTTCCGACCGTTGGCACTTTGTCCTCAAAACAACCTCCACACAGCCTGTATTTATGGCGTTTTATTTGTTTCCCTGTTACACTACAAAACATACATGGTCAAATGCATTCTCGACCACCTCAGCACGTGGTTTGAGTGATCCGATCACATTCAGTCTTGGAGTCTGTTTACACTTTTATTTAGCACTGACCACTTGGGATCACCCAAAACGCATTTAAAACCAGGTGTAAAAAGAGTCAAGGAACACATGAAGCTTGTCCAACAGTCTTCTTTCTGGTGTGCTTTTCTCTTTCCGTCTGATCAGGGAAGTACATGCAGATGATGAACATCCTTAAGCCGATCGCCTTCGACGTCATCCATTGTGTGTCACAGCTCTTCGACTACTACCTGTACGCTGTTTACACCTTCTTTGGACGCAATGACATGGTACAGTATCCCTTATGTTATACCCTGTATGTTTATGTGAAGGAACAAGATGTCTGTGTCTGTCATTGACTGTGAAATGCACAGAATGTACAAACTTAAGTTCAACACACTGTCATTTGATGTGTGTCATAATGTGTTGACATTTTACTCCTCCATTTGAGTCTTGAATGTCGTACCTTACTCATTTCCTGTCATCTCCCCGCTGTAAATTTCTCTTAATAAAGCCATGAAATGCTCCACAGAAACAATGGCAATAGTTTGAGATGTGCGTCATACTGTGCTGGTATGTGCTGGTATGTGCTTATACCTACTAAAAATAGACAAATGAACGCTTGTGAGTTACCACAAGTAATAAGGAGATTTTGTGCTTTTGCTTTTCCAGTTGCAACGCCTGCAGTTACATAATATTCCCGCTAATGCATCACGGATCCGCTGCTCTAAGAAAATTGCCAGCATTTATTTCTAAATAATGATTTTTCATGTTTATTAGATGATATACAGTGAGACGGGGGGATAACCACCTTCTTCCGCCTATTATCATCGCTGTCTGTCTCAGCCCAAATTTCAGTTGAACGATAGGTTACAGTCTGCGAGCCGGTTCCCCCACGCTCCATCTAAAACCCGTTATGTCATTTATACTGTGCCTCGCGAAGAAAGAAAACAGCATTTGTGTCAGTATCACCCTCGGGGAAGTGGTAATGATAGCAGCAAAATGACTTCTGTCCCATCGAGGTGGAGGAGATAAAGAGGATGAACGCTCCGCGGGGGCCGCTCCACTACACATTATTGACGTGTTTGTGTGTGTGAGTGTGAGTCTTGGTGAGATGAGGAAAGGTGACACACTGCTGACAGCTTATCTCTCTCGTGTCTCAATCCGACGGCTGTGGGTCAATGTACAGTTTGTGAGCGAGTTTCTATGCTTTTATTCATATGACTTTGTCTAAAACCCTCTGTTTCTCTTCTTTACACCTCTACTTAATGTCATCTTCTGCTCCTTCCTTCCCTTCTTTTTTTCCATCTTTTGTGCCACAGCACCCTTAATCTTCCATGTTCTGCTCCTTTCACATCTTTCACCCCTTTGCAGCTCCCTTCCCCCTCATTCTTCTTCTGCCACTCTTTGTCTCTCCGTCCGGATCCCTCTGAAACTCTCTCTCTCTTTTCCCGTGTACCTCTCCTCCTCATTAAATGTAATATCACGAAGCGTTCCGTTTCATTAAAAGTCTTACTCAAAGAGTCACCTACAGTAAAATGCTAATGTCCCTATGAATCTTTAAAAAGCTTATGGAAATTGCTATGCACATATGCTGGTATTTTGACCCAGGCTATGCTCTCTTTACACCGCTGGAATCAAGATGGACGTGCTTGACTTCTCCAGTTATAGAGTAATGGGTGACATTAATATTTAAAAGGGTAAATACCCCATTATCTGTGTATATTGGCCTTGTCAAGTCAAGCTGCACCATTGACTCGGACTGTCTGTCACACATAAAGATGCAAAGATGCCCTAAGATTCTTTATTGCTATTAATGTCTGGCCTTTCAGTTGGGACTGAGTCAGTTTTTGGAAAAATTTTCAAAATTTTTCAAATTTATGGAAAGGTTTTTGAGATGAGCTTGGATATTGTACCTGAGTGGCTATTCTAAGAAGAACAGGAGAAAGAAGGACAGAAAGATGTAAATTGGAAAGATACGGATGGAAGACTTTGTTCTGTGTCGCTCTGTTTCGCAATAGATGGCAGAAAGTAGGAACGATGTGTTGAGACTGCACAGAGAGGGAGAGAGAGAGTGAGCACAGATCAGGAAAGCATCTGACGTTTGAATAGATGGTTTCTCAGAAAAATGAGCAATACTGCAAGAACTCGTTCTTTTTCATGCTCCACTCCTGACTCCCACAGACACTTCCTCACAATGGATGATATTCATCTTGCAAGCACATGTGCAAGTCAAAGTGTTTACGCCGTCAGAGTCTCCTGTGATGCAGAATAAAATAAAATACCTCCCCGCTCTCGCAGCGGCTTCCTATCTCCTTCAGATAATTGTGAACCAGGCTGAATTAGGACTTTAATCTAATGCTGCGTTCTGCTGCGTGCTGTGACTCTCTCGACTCGACTGAACTTCTGTTTCATTGCATAAAAACCAAACGTATCAGAAAATATGCATCAGCATGATAACAACTACCTAAAATGTCCCCAACCACTTAAAATCTAATATCATGTACTTTTTCTTTTTTTGGTCCATCTATATACATTATACAGTGTGTGGTCAATTCCCTACATTTCCCATAATGCAACTTAATAGGATCTTTTATTATACTTTCCCTGCTTCCTTCTCTTTTATCACAGTTTTCTAAAATAAGCCTGAACATTTTCAGCCTAAGGTGATTAATTATTTGTTCCAATGTTGGGAATGTCCCACACAGACACAGAAGACAGTATGAACTGTGCTCACTGGTGGTGCAGTGATAAAATAAACTGTCAAAGTGACATTGTTGAAGAGGAAGAGATGTCAAAGTGACATGGAAGTATGTTTCAGTTTCAGTGCAAAGTGCAAATCAATGTGTAGACATGGAGTAGGAAGCTAACATGTATCCTGGTAACAAGGTCCAACAGTCATTAATTTAGAGCCTAACTGATATGGGATTAATTTCAAGAGCAATACCAATTTCAGTGGGGAAAATATGTGCGGATATAATTAATTTTTCAGCTGGAATAAAAATGAGATATTTCCTTATGTTACCCTGCTGATAAGCAGTTTCTAAAGACTTTTATTTCACCAGAAACTTCCATTAATCTAATTTTGTGTCTTTGTTTTTCAATTCTGTAATATTTCCTTCACCATGTTTTTTTTTTTTAAATGTGAGACTTTGCTTCTTTTTTTCCCTTCCTGCTGTCCGTTTGTCATCCGTAGCCTGTCCCCAGCCCGTCTTTGCCAGCTCATGGCGGCAGAGACGCGGGCCCTGCCAGGGTGGTGGGCCCTGCCTGCTTGGTAAGAGTAGCCCTCTGGAAGCATTATGATGATTACACAAGGCTGTCCCCGTCTAGCAAGTCCAAACTACTTGGTGCTGTGGTTTATTTGAATCCCTTAAGTGTGCGTGATTTGCTTCCTCGAGTGACATCAAACACATCTGAAAGTGATTTCAGAAGCATTTAAGATGTTGAGTTTGCCGTGCTTTCTCCCTCTCCGCACTCCTCTTTTACCTCTCGTTTGTCATCCACTGTAGCCGGTGTGATTGTGTGATTTTTGATGTGTGTTCCTTCCCGTTACTCCTCCCTCTCTTGGATTAGACTCGACTAGAAGCAGAAAGTAAAGTCTCTTGTCTCTGACGACGTGAGATGAAAGCAGATGTTGCCGTGTGTGTGTGCTTTTCTTCACACTCTGCTGAAGTGTGTGTTCCTGTGAAGGAAGGTGTTTGTGCACGGTGCAGAATCTAACTGTGTGTGCATATGTGTGTGTGTGTCCTACAGTATGAGTCATCGGGCCTGGGTCTTATCAGCAGCAGACTGAGAACCACGCTGAACCGGATCCAGGAGAGCCTCATTGACATGGTGAGACTGTAACTCTGCCTCTGTTCCTCTTCTCTCTGTCTCACTTTCTCCTCCACCCGCTCCTCTTTCTTTCTTTCTTTCTCTCTCTTTATTTTTCATCGCTTGTTACCTCGTCGTCTGTCTCATTTTCTGACACAAACATGCTCTCTCCTCTCCCCTTTCCCTCATGCGCCTCTCTGCTCTTTACGCCTTTGCCTGTATCGCCACAAAATGCATTATGGGTCATCATTATCTGGCCAGTGGTCACTCACACATTACACACACCTCCCTCCTGTTTAAGTGGCCACACCAGGGTGGATGTGTGTGTTATTCCATTAGGGCCCTCAATCACCGCTCCCCTCTGTAAAACTACATGGGGACAATTAGCCTGGTGCAGACAACACTCTGTGCACTTTTGTCTGACATCTTTCTACAGCGCCCTGTTACACGATGAAGTAAGTGTCATCTCTCACTCCTGCCGTTCATTAGTCTTTGTATCCGACAGGCTTTTTTGGCCCGTTTTCAAACAAGCCATACTTGGACTTTAGTCTGGCTCTTATCTGCAAATCAACCGAAGTTTGTTGCTCCCCTGGAGGCGAATATGAAATTGTGTTGATGTTTTGGTTTGGTTCGTCTTTGTTTTTCAGAGCGAAAAAACAATGAGTTGTGTCCCTTGAGTCTCATTATGTTAGAAGTGTGAATGAATGGCTTACTGAACACATATCTTAGTCATTCTGCCTTGAATTCAAATCTGAATTCTTGGCTTTTGTTAAAAAAAAAATGTAATCAGTTATTTACATATGTCTGTTGTGTAAATTATTGTTCAGAAGCTCCAGAAACCAGACAGCGTTAGCTCAGCTTTTAATTCAGCCCAGAGCTGCTGAATCAGAAAATGAAGAGGCCTATATTGCTTATGCATAGTTAAATTGGATTTTGTATCATACGTCATAAATTGTGACTTACAATCAGTTTGGAAAATGAAGAAGAAAATGTATTCCTTTCCCATGGTGAAATCCTGAATAATGTTGTTTTATTCTTCATTTTCTGAGAACCTGTGGGGCTTTCTGTCCGTCTCACTCAGATATCTTTTCCAGTTTCATCCGTGCGTTCACATAACACCACATACCGCGCTGCAGGGACGGCTAATAATCTTGGCAATTAGTGTTTTTCTTTGTAGCTCTGAAACAGCTGACAGTAACTTGATCACTGCTTTGGTTGTGATTAGTTGTCTGGTGACTGTCAATACCAATAACTACCTAAGAACAAGCTGCCATGGTAACTATCAACACCAGTCTCATCTTTAATGTATATCCCATCAGAATGTGAATTGTTTTTCAAACCAGCATCACTTTTGCATGAAGATATAATCAGCAGTTTTCCACAGGAGGGAGCACACAGCATCCAAAGCGCCTTTTTATTTGACAGTGCAGAATAATGACATTTCGCTGTGATAGCAATGCTGCCTACTTTGCTGTGATGTTTGCAGCTGAGCAATTCAGGGTTGGACTAAAACAGTAAGGCAGAGGGAAAATAACAGACGAAAGTTAGGAAGAAGTAGCTAAAACTGGAAAGGAACTGTTCAACCCCAAATTAAAAATACATGTTTATCCGTCTGTAGTTCTATTTATCAACCTAGATTGTTTGGTCGTGAGTTGCTGAATGTTGAAGATATTGACGGTGGAGATGTCCCACGTTCATGGGAAATCTGGAGAAGTTATTGAATTTCAAATTTTAATTTTCCAATTTTATACTAAATGAATGGAATTAAAGTTACAAAAATCAACAGTGGTAAAATGACTGCAAATGTGTTTTATGAAGCTGCTGAAGTTGCATCAATGCATGACGTTTATTCATGTCTCCCTGAGCTGACAGAACATTAGAATACATTTATCAGGATAGGTAAATTTAGTAGTATATAGTATTGAGATTTATTTTTTCAATCCACTCAGTAATTGAACATTTTGTTATGGAAAAGTTGTGAAATTTTGCCCATGAAAATGTGGGAGCCCTGGATTCTGCCTTATCATGAATATAATGCAGCTAGATGGCCCTCAGCTTGTGGTGCTCAAAACGCCCAAAAAATACATGTCTCTCTCCAGAAAGCACGACCCGTTTCAGTATATAAAAAATGATTTCTACTCTTTATACTGAATGTATTTTTTTGACACTTTGAGTACCACAATTACAGTTTTATTCAAAAGAAGGAAGACAGCTCTCGGATGATATCTCCAACACTGCAACTTATACCATCTCGACTGATAAATAGCACTACAGGTCAGAGGAAATATACGTCTTTTTTATATTGGTTTGAACTGCCCCTTCAAATCGTAGCAAGCCACGTACAGCAGCAACATGTTTACTTCCCTCAGGGGGCACTAAAGCAACTATTTACACCCCAGTTATATTCTTTCAAATGTCAGACGAGCTCGGTGCTCAGCTGTGGAGAATATGTTTATCCTCTGAGCTGTTAAACTGATCAAATGAGCACAGACTGACAAATGGACAGACTGGGTGCAGAAAGAGAGCAGAGACGTGTGGGCTTTCTGTGAGCCAGAGCGAGCTCTCTCAGGAGACAAAGCGATGTTAAACCTCTGACGCGTGCACGCGCACATGCATTTCAGATGAGCATAATCATATCACTTTGTGGCCATCACAGGCTGCGTGATATTAGATCTATTTAAAACCACTTCGGATGGAGGACACTGACTCGGGCTTTGTAATTACACCCATCCTCTCCCTAATGTATTGGCAAATGCTTTTAGTCTGTCCTTTCTCATATGCAAAACTATTTTAGCTCATCTCGATAAATCATTCAATGTTTGAAAAATGCCCTATTTTCCAAACTTACACACTGCGATCCCTACTTTTTTTTTCTTTTTTTCATCTCCGTTTTGCTCTCTTTCTGCCCGTCTGTGTTTCGCATCATGATCTGCACACATAAATCTCAGGGACACACACTTAGCATAGCGCTCTCATTTCCACAGCTCATGTTTGTTGTCATTTATAACAATTTATATCCAGTTTCCATATGGATTCTGAACCCCTTACTTTTTCATATAGGTGTCTTCACACCAAAGTGACAATATATTCATGTTGAGTACACAAACACACTCCCCTGCATACAGATACACACACCCGCACACTCCAGAGATTGCAGCAGGGTAGACCTCATTTGTAAACAGATTATAAAGTTAATTGCACGCTGCATTTCAATCGAGCAGCCGAATCCTTGCGGTTTTGTTCCCCTGATTTCCCGTCGCAACTGTTTGATTCCAAAACCAATGTGTTGGTAATGACTCCGAGTCCCATATGAACGGCAGCGAGATTCCATCTCATCTCGTCTCAGGTACGGAGTGGCTCCGGCTTAAATTGGGAGCTCCACCAGGGAAAAGTAAAAGATCAACCCCTCGTTTACATTCTCTTTCACTGTCTCTGTTATTCTTGATTACAGCTTCGGCAACCCGGCACAGTTTGACAGTTTTCATTTCCAGTTCTCTCCCTTTTTGACTTTGAATATTTTATTGAGTGTTTGGAAGGTTGCAAGGTTAGGAAGAAACTTTTATGAGTGGCAGGGACATAATTGCCTTGTTTACATATCGATGTGCCAGAAAACATTTGTTACATAATGTTGAATCACGTGCACCAGCTTCTAGTTCATGTGTGTTACCTGAATGTGAAGGTCGGAGACAAACACCCCGATTTGCAAAAGCTTGGATGATTTTGGTTATTAAAACAGAATGCATTTATTAATCATTTATTTTATATTCACTGAAAAACTGTTGAAAGACAGTTCTTTTCATGTACAAACTGATAAACATTAAAAAGAAAGATTTACCATCTGGCATCCTCTGATGATAAATAAAGCCAATGCAGAAGTGCCGAAGGTTGCAGTTCCTCAAATGGCCACTTGAAGCTGGCTCCAAAAGTGAGTCAGTCTTCATAGTGAGCAAAAACTGACATGTTTTTGTAGGTCAACCAGGAAATTAGCAGCGTGTAACCACGTGTTAGCAACCACCTTTTTAAGGACACATTATTTACTTGCATGATTTTTGTTCCAAAAAAATGATTCAGCAACTAATTTCCCCTCTTTCACTCTTGAGGAACATTGGGTGACGTCACAGAGATCATGTCTATGTTTTACACACACTGGGACTCAGTAGGAGTCCAAGCTCAAAGAAAAAAATCTGAATAATTTCACGATCTCCATCTGCAGCCATATTGTTGCTGCCAGAAAGTTCAGCTGTGGCAGCTGTTGGGAGCCGTTGCTGCAGGCAGCGTTGTGACGGGAGCTGACGCAGGCTTGAAGGCCGCCTCCGGTTCACCGTCCTTTCACTTCTCTCACTACACAAACTGAAAGTATTTACTTTTTCAATCACTCACTTGGCTTTCCTCCATTGTTTCTCAAACTCTCTCTCTCTCATCTCTTCTCTTACTTGTCCTTCTTCCATATTTATCTGTTTGTCCTATCGCCTCCTCTTTAGCAGCTGTTTGCCACTGATTACATGCCTCTCAGCTCTCAGCACAAACAACTGCTTGTATCATTTCTCCCAGTCTGCTGCTGGTGCTTCTGACTGAATATACAATAGTGTGTTTGTCTGTGTATCTATTTCAGTGTTCACCATCAGCGCAGGCATGAAGATAAGATCATACTCCTGGAAATTGTCTTTTTTTTTTCATACTTGATTTGAGTCTTACAATTGCTAGAGTCAACCACAATATGTGATGTGTTGATTAGATGTGTGTGTGTGAGAGCATAGGTCCGCTTTAGCGTAGAGTGGGACTCTAGCTGAGTTTTTGCCTGGCACTGAAACAGGAATGAGGAGCTGGGTAATTTCTGTGTTGGCAGCACTCATCTGGCAGTGAGGCGAACACAAAACACACACTGGAAAACACATATATTTAAAAAAAATGGGAACTTTTGGGATAAATTAGTCTATATATTAATCTCTCACTGTCCGACAAACTTTTCACGTTCTCTTCCTGTTAGTAGCAGAGTGATAATCCCTAAGCATGCGTTGTGGTTGTGCTTCGCTACACCCGCTTGGCACTGCTGCCTCTCATGAGAGACGCTGGCTAATGTCACACACACACACACACACACACTGCACACTGAACCCAGTCATTAGTTCTGCGTCTCATGAGGGCACATCACTGTCCAGGCTGGCCTCTTTGTTGGCCCGCCGTCACTCCCTGTGAATAGTGCAACAAGCCAGAGGGGATTGCCATTTGACAGGGATTATAGATCATAATTAAGCTCCGTGGTGTGACTGTTTAGACTGTAGACGTCAGGACATCACAAGTATTGACATTTTGTTGTGGGTTTCGGCCGAACGCACAAACACACTTCATTGATGGGCTCAGCTGTAGGTCATGCTCCTCAGGCGTGATGAGAAGACAGCTGATCCGTCACTCTAACACAAGCAGGACCACGCACACACTCCTCAGTTCGGTTCATTCATGTTCATTGTCTTCTCGTATCATGGCTGCTGTCGTCCCAGAGCAGGTGAGCCGACCAGCAGCTTTGGGAAAAGAAGTTGTTAGAGCCGGGCTTAGAGGTGCCGGGAGGTGTCGCCAAAATAAATGAAAGCCCTAATTCCATTTGACATTCATCTAATGAGAACCAAATTTCTAGTATTAGAGTGACAAAGAGGTGCAATAGGATCCACTTGACAGTAATTGGCTGGCAGGCAGTCCACTTGACTTGCCCATAAATCTCTATGGAATGGATTGGAGAGGAGTAAGCAGTCAATCACGGTGGAGTGAGACACTTCAATAGTGAGATCAGTTTTTAACTCCCACGCTGGAAGCTTCCGTCATGACAGGGCCGATTACAGAATTATCAAGCTCTTTGAGTTTATCGAAGTTTTTAAATTAAGGATGTTTATTTTTCATTTTGCTGGGGAATAACATTTGAAAGTTGTTTGGCTCCTGTGAATGCTGGTTTTTGAAGGCCACGTTTCATAGGGTTATTTTTAGGTCAGAGCTTTTTTTGGCAGTTCGCTTAAAAGCATATATAACTATGGTGGCCTTCAGGTAATGTAAAAACGCAAAAGGGCCTCTGTAGTTTGTTTTGTCTGTCTGTAGAAACATGGCAGACTCTGTGGAACAGGTACCACTCCCTATGTAGATGTGAGGAGCTCATTACAAGCTAATGAAAACACAATACCTCTCAGTTTCAAGTGATTATATACTTCAATGAAAATATAATTATAATTCTTGTATTCAAATTCTGCAAAACAATACAGCTTTGTTGATAAATCAGCTAAATGTTTCAGACTAAAATCTTGAATACAGATGCTTGAATTTTAGAAAGTTTTGTAAAATTATGTGTTAATTATTATTATGTACTGCATGTAATCTCTTACATTTGAAGCGTCTGTTGAGGTTCTTGAAAATGAAACTTTGAATGTCTGTCATCAGCCATTCTTTGTTTTTTGTAATGAAATAAGTTATGTACTTAAATAATGTTCGAGCCAGAACATATTTTTAAGGCTTTGGTAATACAGTAGTCTGAGGCAGATTGAGAAAAAAAAAGTTTTTTTCCGGGCCTTTAAGTAATTATTTTTAATTACATATCTTTTCTCACGCCAGCTGTTTATCTTAACGACTATTTCTTGTTCGGCCTCCAAGTGTAGCTCACGTTACCTAAAACAGTTGGACTGATGATCCAGCTGACGTGATACTGAGCGGGAGCTCCCTGCTCTCCTCAGGTGCCTGCCGCTGCTGACTGATAGGGCCTCCCACACCCTCCTCAAAACTACCTCGGGCTGTAGCTCTGAATTGAGCTGCTCAAAACAAATCACTCGGTGGACGTGCAGGGAAAACCCAATGAGAAAATAGATGCTCCAGCAGAGGTGGGCCTGATTCAGCACTTTGGAAAAAACAAAAGTTGTCAGAGCCAAGATAAACCGGTGGCCTGCAATGCAGACTGTGGCTACTTATTTGTAATGCGCCAGCCGGTCACTATAGGTTACACACTTGTATAGAAAATGCTAGAGCTGAGTTTCTGGGTGGTTTTGTGTTCAGTACAATAGCGAGGAAGTCTTGTTAAGTTGGAAAGTATGTCCTGTATAAAATCTAATATATGCAACAGAGGTTTGGTGGGTTTTCCCTGTAGACCTGAAATATCTTCACTCTGATTGATAACAAGCTTTAGTGCCAATTTCTCCCTAAGGCATTGTGCAAAGGAGCTTACATGTCCCATATGAATACCATAATGCAAAGCAGAATATATATATATATATACACACACACACACAAGTCTGTTTTACCCATCTATCCTCATTAAGCATCATTTTCAGCTCAGTCTCTCGTCTTTGATCTGCAGGATGAAAAACAGCAGGGATTGATAGTCATCAAGCTACTGCTACATCCCTGTTTTTTTTTTTTTTAAGTCTTATTCAAAGCTTTGCTCTTATCTGTTTTCAAATCCCTCCCTGGATGTTCATTTTTATGTGTTTTCTTTTCATTGGGAATGCCGAGGCTTAATATCTAATCATTACACAGGGGCGGATAAGCTCCCTGGCTTCGACGCTTGATGTCTTCATATTTAACAATGCTGTTGGTCCACACGGGGAAAGCATTTGGGCAGAAGTACCTCACAGACAAACAAATCTTGTTTTCCCTTTTCGCCTGTCCACACTTTAAAGAGGCCCTTCAGGACATTGAAGACGGTGTTTGCACTGTTATGCAAGCTGTTCTTTCTCAACTACTGGATGTTATCGGAGCTGACAGACTCAAGTAAAAAAATTCCTCCCGAAGGCTTTGGGGTGGTGCTGTGCTCCAAAATTCCTAATGAAATTACGGTTTGGCTTTGAATAAATGCAGTTGCGGTGAAATGTCTCTTAAAGCGCTGATATTCTCTTTGTTTGGTCTTTTGGCATATATCTTTGTTTATTTTCTATAAACATCCGGAATATCGCTTTATATAAAAGCTCTTTCTGAGATGAGCCGTTTACTCCACATGCTGATTTTATCGTTGACATCAATAACTGTGAAGCATTATCAGAAAAGACACGGACACTAAATAAATAAGAGACTGCACAGAAGACAAGAAGCACATATAAACTTTTTTTAAATGGAGACATTGGTTGGCAGTCATTGCTTCTTGCTAGTATCAGTATCATTTTATGCCAAAGCTTTGTCAAGTATATTAAGTTTTATGCTCAAATAATACATGAGCAGGAGTCTTAAAAAAGTGATAAAGCAAGAACATACCAGATCTGTTGCATTTTTCCATTGATTTTCCTGTAATAACTTGTTCCCCTAGAGCAGAAACATTTGAAACATGCTGTTAATACTAATTGTAGCATTCCTCTTCATCTTAATGATGTAACTTCTGCTGTCACTTACACAAAGACAGTTCATTAGCAATATTAGGAGTCAAACCAAGTGTCTTTCACGAGTGCCAAAATGCTCTCACAGCATCATGTTGTCGGCAGTAGATCAGTGTGTAGCATCAGAAGAGACACTGTGTGAGTGGATGTCCTCTTCTTCAACTTGCTGCACTGAACTGAAACTTAATTCTTTCAAGTTTCCTTTAGGTTTTCTGTGACAGCTATGTATCAGCAACCTGTAAGTCAAAGATTTGAATATCTTTATCTCAGGGCATTACTTTTGCTAAGTGTTATCCAGGAGCAGAGCTTATCAAATATAACAAAAAGCTGAAATTATCTGTCTGTCACAGGGAAATTCTTGTCTTTTTTTTACTCATTGTTTAGCAAAAAGGTCTTAAAATGGTTCATTAACTCAAGGGCCACTTCTGTCTGAGCACCAGCGCCAGACAGATAATTAAAACACGTTGAGCTAACAAAGAAAATAATTGTTCTCGACTTTCAGTCCTGCTTTCCAGCCCTCATTTCCTTACTTCAATTCAGATCATACTTAGCATTCACCCCACACAGATATGTCATTTTCTCTAATACAGTGAGCAGAAGTAGCGTTTTTGTTCAGATGTCACCTGTGAACCCTGATTATTTTTCTTCTGCGGTATTCAAAGTGTAATGAAATGGAGGATGTTGGCTGTTGATATGGAAAGGCGAGATATAAAAAGCTTTGATGTGGACTGGCTTGTAATTTAGCAGACCCATTAAATGTGTCCAACACATGCAAGGTCCATTAGCTGCTAGCTGCGACTCCACTGCTTGCAATACGAAGTCCAATTGTATAGAAGTCTATGAGAAAATGATCCTACTTCTCATTTGATTTATTACTTAAGTAAAATTGTCCTAAAGACGTTATGATCACAACTTTCAAGCCTTAAAAGGCTTTTAAATCTGCACTTTTTTACGTGATATTTTTGAGCTAACTGAAATATTGCTGGTGGTCTGCACAGTTCACGTTCTCCTGTATAATATTGTCTTGATCTCCTTCAACTCTTTAATATTTTATGTCTTTACTTTTGTCTCATACAGACAATTTAAATTAGGGCAGATTTGCCTCAAGGGAAATCTTAATTATTGTGTCATAATTAAAGACCTCCTACTATCTCCGTCCTGATTATATCATTTAGTAACTGTTGATTACTCCCAAACTGAAAATACTTAACATTCACTGATTAAACATCAGTGTGCTTCTGTACAGTAGGCTAATGTAATGGAACATATTTAATGAATCTCTTTCAATTAGAGGAGTTTGCAGATGGAATTCAAACCACTTTTTCCTTATTTGTTTTGTTTATTTGGACATTTTTCAAGCACCACTTCCATGCAGCAGGTTTCAGTGCCTTGTTCTTCAGTATCACTAACTTGATTCGGGATCTTTTATCAGTCTCTCTGTTCCTCCGTACGACGGTTGAACAAATTGTAGATTGCGGAGCCTCCGCCTTGCAGGGTGCCAGCCTTTCTCATTACCTCCAGGCTCTGAAATTTACTCCTGGCCTCACTTGCCTTCGTGGCTGTTGTTCTTTTCACAATTTCCCCAAAACAAACATGTTTTTTTCTGAAATGGAATTGAATACAAAGAGACTATTACTGCATGTATCTGCCTTTTTTTTACTCATGCATAGACATGCTACAGCACTACTGGCATGCTTGGTGTTTTTCGGGCCTTATAGTAGATGATCATAGAGACAAAGTGGTCTAACTAGACCTATTACAAGAATATTCTTATTTTCCATTCTTGTGCTTTACAGAGGTTATACCGTGCCTAAGCTTCTCTTTCTATAATAAAATATTAGTCCACTGAAGTCAATGTCTTCACAGCAAGAAAAAAACAAGCATGTGAGTTCTCACTCTGTGACGCTGCTCTGGGAAGTGCAACAAATACAATTTGAGAGCATTTCATTGTTTTACGTTGCATGGATGCACAAAACCCTTTTTTTCTCACAGAGGAAATAATCCATATGGTTGTTGTGATAAAGTCAATGCAGTAACCCGCTAATACCAGATTCATGTACATTTTTGATTTGGCAAAAGTTTAATTTCTTTTTCTCATTGCGAACAGTGTAATGGCTCTGTAATGGATTTAATGTCACATGCTAATGACTGGAATTTCAACCCGTCAATCTTAAACTAATGAGTATTTAGCATGATTGCAGGTGGTGTATGAAAGATTAAATGAGCGTCATTTAAGGTAATTGCTCATACCCATTTTTCTAGGACTGCAACCAATGATTATTTGCATTATGAATGAATCTGCTTCTTCTTCTTCTTGTTTCTAATATTTCTAAGATTCTCTTTGAACTGTATTTTCTGCAATTTACTATAATATTTGTACACACTACACACTATAGCCAAACACAAGATCTTTTTTTTTAATGTATGCAGTTCAGTAGCATATATTGGAAATCACAGTGGACCAATAATGACCGGTCTGTAACACTATACACTCCACTATGGAAAAGTAATGTCAGTATTTAACGGCAGACAAACTGCTGTGAACATTGAACCTCCTCTTAAATATCTCCAGCAGCTGCAGGGTGTAAATCAAATGAAGTATGGACTCTTCACCATAACTCATTCTATATGGAAAGGTCTGCCTCATCCCCAATTTCTCAGGCCTGTGCATGACTTTGAAAAATCTATCGCTGGTGCTTAATTTGTCCAACATGGCATTCTTCTGCTCGTACTTGGCGTGCAGCTTAGTCTACTTTTATCTCGCTGAAGTCATTTGTCATTGTGATCGAGTGTCTTCATAAAAATTGGAATCATAATTGTTTGCGCAGTCGTGTCTTTGGGGATATCACGTTACAGCTGATTACAGTAGCTCTGTAATGACAGTTGAAGCGTTGTGAAGCTATTTTTAGAAGTTTGAATCATTTAACTTCATTTGTTCCTGTTTTTTTTTAACCCCCGAGGATTCCAGCAGCTGCATTTTGCTGCCAACAACTACAAATATTACAGCACTTGAGTTCATAATTAACACAATATTAAGAAAGACAGTTGAGCAAAAGTTAAATCTGTTTTGTATGAATTAATTTACGGGTTGAAATGAACTTCCTCATCTCAGCATCTCTTCCATTTATTTGTAGATTAAAGCAGACAGAAATTTTTGAATGATATTCAAGTATTTGTATCTGTTACATTAACATGCTAGATGTCTCAGTATCAGACTAGATTTGCGTGTTTATGCCCCAAAAAACAATTTAGATATTCAGGCCCGCCAAAGGGCAACAACAAAGGGACATTATGTTAATGTTATTCCATCAAAGGTTTGCCATTTTGAGCAGAAAATGATTGTAGATCAGGCATCTAACAAACTAATAAACAAGACGCAGGCACTCAAGGCAGATGCTGTATCACATTCAGTGTGCTTGTCACCCCAAACAGGTGAAAAGATAAAACCCTGCTGATGTTTCCACAAGCTGCTGAAGCTGGAGCACAACGTGTTTCTCGTCTCCGAATTGGAAAAGTAGCTGCATAAAATCCTAAATGTCATGGATGTTGTTTGGTTTTTCCTTTTTTTCGCCTTTTTCTTTTTTGAACCTTTTTGTATTGAGTCTAACCGCGGCTCTCACCTGAAGAATCCCCGCAGAGTTATACGCGGATGGAAAAGAAACCCGACATTTCTCCCGACAGTCTTTCAGAAGCCTTCTTTAGTGTTTATGCTGCAGGGGCACAGTCAATGAAAGGTCAAGCCTCGTGTGGAGGGATTAAAAATAGACCAAGCAAGACTTTGCTGTAATGTCAGACTAATGCAACCAAAGTTTAATTGATTTGATTAATTCAAAAGAGAATAAACCTTTCATTATGCAACCCACTGATACAAGTCAGTATAATACAGCAGAATTAAAGGGAACACGTGTCGTAACAGCTAGTCCTTAAACCTGAGGATGGGTTCACATAATGTGGAATGAAATACTTCAAGAAACCATTCTGCAAAGTAATCATATTAAAAATGATCACTTTTGCTCCCCTCCCTGAAGTGCATTGTGTCAGATTTCCCAAACCTAAAAGAAAAAACTAGTCGAAACATAAATTCAAGTGTTTCTAAGCCAGCAGATAGAGGTGCAGGTGCATGTTTTAGTCACAGTTTAGCACCTTTAAGCTCACAAGCTGCATTACCAAACTATTTTAGAACAGAACAAACAGCAATGATCTCTCATTAATCTGCACATGTTGACAATATATTGTGTATTTATGTGTTTTTTCTCTGTTGATCTGGTACATCCTCCTTCAACTGGCCCTTTTATCACGAGCCAAAGCTTAAATCAGTTGTCTCAGTTGAAAGTGCGTACTAATGGCCTTTCTGGATTAACTCCACAAACACTGCACTGTTTTTCATGTTTATGTGCTTTGATGTGACCCAGCCGACCCATCGTTAGCTTTAAATACGTTTAGTCACGCAATACTTTTATTTTTTAAAGATGTTGACAAATTTATCAAGTGTAAGTGGAGGACTGAAGGAAATTATATAAACTTTTTTTGGGAAATATATAATTTTTTCAAATGTTTTGGCAACATAATGATTTTAATAATGATGATTTGTATTTTAATGTTGCAGCACAACAGTCAAAATAATAATCAAAATTTTTTTAGCAACATAATCTTAATAATTGTTCTTGTTTTCTGGCAACATAATTGTAATAATTATTTTTTTCTTTATTTTTTGGCAACATAATCTTAATAATTACTTTTTTGTTAGTTTTAGGAACATACTCATTTTAATAATTAATGAATTATAATTATTGAATCATCCAATTTTCTTTCTTTTTTGGCAGCATAATGATCTTAATAATAATTCTGGCTGACATGTTACATTCAGCAGTCCTGACTCCTTAATATGCAAAATGCATTCTCTAAAAACATGAGCAGCAGCTTTGAATCCTAAAAAGTACTTAATTCAACATCTGTATTCTTCAGTGCTCAAGGAAATAAGTAAAAAGGAAACAAAGATAATAAGAAGAAAACAAAGTACATCTTTAATCTGGAGCTTCAGTTGTTCTCCCTTTGGCCTGACTTCAGAAAAAACTACACTTTCAGCATTTCGGCTGTACAGAGGCCAAGGTGTGGGTGCTGGGGTGGAGACGAGAAGTCGTGCTGTGAATGTTCTGCAGCTTCTTGCCAAAGGACAAAAAGTCTGCAGTGGATAAAAGATCATCACACGCTGTTTTGTTTGGTCGTTCCAATTCTGGTTGCATACATCAGTGGAACAAATCTTATTTTAAAATTTGTATTTAGGAAATGAATCCTGTTTCAAAAACGTAGATGTTTAATTCCATTTCACATCTTATTTTATTCACATTCCTGATTTTTAAATAGAAACAGCATTTCTATTTGCAGAGTCGCTCTTGAGGGAGATATATTGCACCCTCCATAGGGACGCCATTAAATCCCCCCAGCTGTAAAAGTAATACAGTTCAAGTGTTAATCTTCTGAATGTGATAACATTTTATTTCAGACTGATAATGGTTTTTGCAAAAACCGAAGGTTTGATTGAACGCACTGCAGAGAGATAACTCAGAGGTTGTGGAAAGGTTGCAGTTTTCACATAGGAGGTCTCCGTGTAGCAGAGCCATAAATCCACACAGCTGCATACTGTGCATTTTTTCTTCTGTACGCTGGGCTGTTTATGTATCTTATTTTCGTGGATAGATTGCTGTTAGAGGGACGCAAGACGTCATGCCTTTGAGACTGTGAACATCACTGCCTGTTTTACAACACCGCTCTGTCGTCAGCGCAGATATCTTCCAGACTTTCTGCTTTCTTTCTAGTTTTCAGTGATGATAAACTACTGCAAGTGTTCTTGTTTTATTTCCTTTATGCATTTTTTAAGAGTTACATAGGCTTAACCATTTATTTTGCTGTACAATATGCTATGTTTTATGCTCTCCCTTATTCTAAAATAGTTCATCTGGTGTAGTCTCAGTAATAAAAGCTTCTCACTAGTTGCCTGGAATAATGGTACTCGTACGCAATATTAGGCTGAGATTGCAAAAGAGTGCAGTATGTAAGTGGATGATATGGTACAGCATTAATAGCTCCCATTCATTCATTACCTGAATGATTGCTATTGATCTGCAGAGGCTGCTCCAGGAGGCTTTGGAGCTCAGGGTGTAAAGCTCTACATGCCAATGTGATCCATCATCCCTTTATATAGAATAATATGACCTGGCCTCCTGTGTGGACTTTCAGTGGTTTTAAATGCAGATTTGGATTATTGTGATTGGTGGGAAGGGATTCAAGTCGAAATATTTCTTTTTTTATTCCAGGCGTTTTTGAAATGAAGGGATAAAAGGTTGGAGAGGTGTAGGGGAATATATCAAAAGGAAGATAAATGTCCGCTGCGGAGGAGTGTGTGGTCAGCAGAATTTTAGAGTGTGTGTGCTTTGGATGTAACCGAGTTCCACAAAGTTGATTGAATTTCAGATTATGCTTACCTACCAGCATACATCTACATTTCATCTTCATTTCTGCAAGTGAAAAATCTGTTGTGTCAGGTTAACTGTTAGAGAAGCAGAAACATCCTCTCAGAAACCACAACAGATTAACACTGATAGTTACAAATAATTTCGATTATTTCTCAGTATTTTCTCCAATGCTTTGCTTTTTCCCCCGGTTATTAATCATGTCTGTGTACTAATTATAATAAAAGGGTTTAAAGACAGTCGAATAGGTTCAAAGCATCCAGTGTAATTTAGGTGAACCATGAAGTGTTGCTTTCACACCTAATCTGTTCAAACAAACTCAGGTCTGTTTGCCTGGTTAGTTTGGATCATTTGGGAAGACACACAACCGAACCAGAGACCGCTTGAAAACATACTGAAGATCTCTGTCAAACCGACTCATTTATGGTGTGATAGCGATCGAACCAACCACAGGATTTCATGATCAGAGATATGTGCTATTAGCATGATTCAACTATCAATCCGTTGTGAAGTCTGTTAGGGACACAATCTTATAATTGATCTGTTTAAGGTCAAGTACGGTATTTATGCATATGATTTGGTAAAGCGTATGCATGTCAGCACAGGTATTTTCCCTGATAAATGAGCTGTTACAGCTGCTGTGCTTTTGTCCGACTCCATGTACTTTGTCAGTCTATTGAGTCCATTTGACACTGTGTGACAGGGATCCCACGTGAATCAGCCCCGAATTATTTCTTTACAAGACATCTCCTCATTAATCAGTACATGTGGTTGATTTTCTGTATTATTATAATAATAATAGTGTCTATTCAGTGGCATTAATGTTTTGCGTGTTTCCCCATGTGGGTCCTGGTGCAGGATGACAGTCACTAAAACTGTCCAGTCAACCTGTCGGCCTGTGTACCTTCATGTTTACTGATCTTGGATTGTTTGTTTTAAAAAAAGTGTGAACAGGAACCAGACCAGAACTAAAATGCAACAAATTATATATATATATTTTTCCCCTCTTGTCTTCCAGGAGGCAGTGGGGGAGAATACAGGAGTCCACGGCGCAGCAGAGGACAGGAAGGAGAAGGTGCCCAGCCCCCACCTCAGCCAGCTGGTGGTCCTCACTAACAGTGGGACTCTTTATGGGCTCGCACAGAGGGTGGTGGCCACTGAGTCTCTGTAAGTACTTGCTACGCAGCATTTTATAAAACCCTAAAAAAAATGCAATGATTTAACTATTATAATAATAATATTCAAGTGTTGTTGGCTGGTGTTTGTCACAAAGCATCCTTCCTAATGAGGTGCGGTGGCCGAGCGAGCTAAAATGAAGAGAGGGATCAGTGTTTGTGAAACCAAAGTCGTGATTTAGAGGAATAAAATGTAGTTTGATTTTTTTGGGGTTACACGTACACCGACAGAGGGTACAAAGGCTCTTTGCTGATGCCCAAAAACTTCCCCGAACACTGCAAAATAATAAGAAAAGAGAAAATACAAGAAGATATCTGCAGATCCTGACATACCCACACACTTCTAATGGGTCGGAAGTTCTGACTGAAAAGGATTACTTCTACTGTTTTGATTTTTTGGTAGATTTTGCACATCATACCTTAAAGCAGTCATGAAGTACAGAGTGTAATTACACCATCAGCATGATTGGTCTTTATTCCTCAGATACATGGAGGACATTTTTGACAGCAGGGCTTGTTTCATGTCATCCCTTGCGTGTCCTGGCAGTGTGATGTAACTTGGCGGTTATGTTCATCAAAGCATTTTCTCTCATCAAGTTAAAGAGGCTGATTCTTGTTCACTGCTTCGCCTCAAGGTGGTTATAATTTCATAAGACAGTGTACCACTGCCAAGACGTGCACTACCTCTGTGTGTCAATAAAGCTTGTTAAATTTAAAAGAAAAACAATGATTGTTGAAACCAAAATGTTGATAGAGACACACCTCATTAGCATTGTTAGCTTTCTCCCTGTAATTTGTATTAAACTCCCGCAATCAGTGACCCACTCACTAATGTATTTTCTCCCCCTTGCTCCGCCCATGTAGTTATCCCCCCTCTTCATCTTCCATCCACACACTCTACACGAGAGCGCCCTCATACATAATTAAATCAAACTATTGTCAGCGCGACAACCCTCGGACTGAGCAGTCTGCAGTGTACAAATGCTTTATAATGAAAGTCTGTAAACCAAGGGCCTAGATGACACCGCTGCAAAAAATGCTGAGTTGGCATACACTCTCTCACACAAAGTTTTTCATGTATTGGAGGCAGCCAACAAGCTCGGAAGAATAATGAAAGTAAAAGAGCTAAAGTGCAGAGGTGAAGATATTTCTTGGGTGAAGTCTGAAAGGAAAAAGATCCCCCGGGGAGAAAGGAGTCAGACTTATTCTGGGCACAAGTGAACCAAAAGTTTTTCTTTTTGAAGAGGTGTTATTAGAAAAGGCAGCGAACCTTAGTGTGTACTGTGAGCACCTCTGACATCTTAAGCATATGCTGTTTTAAACTGTGGGCGAACCAATGAGGCGCGAGAGAGCTCTGAGCAGAAGTTAGAGATAAGAGCTCTGTAAGGTTTCCCTCTCGCTGTTGTTCGGCCCCTCTAGCTGTTGTTCAGGTGTTGTATTTATACAGAACCGGCGTGATCAGATAAGTGTGAACTTACGACAGGTAAACACAAGCTGTTCCAGCTATCCTTAATGTGATTTCCTCTGCGCCATAAAAAGAATCAAGGCAGCTCTGCTCATTTATGGGCTGCTGGCTGTGTTTAATGTGAAGCAGCTTTAGCTCAGATTTAGGGCATTTTATAATATTCGTCAATGCTTTTGATATAAAGGTATCGGGGAAACCGACTAGTCACCTATTCACCATTTGAACCATCATAGTGGTGAAAAATGTGGTGATAAACAAAAGGATGATTTTTTAATCTCTGTATGAAGGTGCAGAATGTCAGATTTTACTCAGAATTTATTGTTTTTTTCGCAATAAATAATTATATGTAGTCTATTCTGTCAGCCTGTTAATAATACTCTTCATAAAAACTTTAAATAAGTCATTGGCTTTCAATCATTCTCTTTAGTTTTTGTGAATAAATAGCCATGGCAGAGTAACATGCAGTATCTAAATCTGCGGGACAGTCACAGTCCTGAGAGGCCAAATAATGAAATACATTTTCTGTCAGTGCTACAGAAAGTGGTGCACCCTCTACTAGGGCTGGGCAATAATCGAAACCGACATTCAGAACCTCTAACTGATGTAATCTTGCCCTCGAAAGTGACCTATGAGGGCAGAAAAAAAAGAATCGTTCATTAATGGTAATCGAGTTAAAATGTTAATTATGTTGCATAAGTAAAGCTTAAACACAAGAGAATCAGTGAGGAAACAATAAGTGAAACATGATTTGCTGAAAATCAATGATGGACCAGATTTGACCGATCAGAAATTCTGATTTAAAATTTTTAACTCATTGGATAAATCAGTCATGCAGTGATTATAAACCTTACCTAAGGCCGATTTAATAGGAGACTGTTGAAGACAAAAAAGTGACTCAGTTTCTTTTTTTTTTAAGCCCCCGTCCATCCAAAATGAGTTGCATTGTGCTGTGATCAGAATCATTCAGAGGGTTTTTATGTAATGCTCAGAAAATGGTTCTGCTGGTAAAAAGTGAAGGATTCACACAGATTACACACAGCAAGAGTTAAAGTAGATGATTCAACCAAAACTTTTACTTGTGTTTTTAATGTCATATATCTTGCCCTTTCAAAATAAACTTAAATGTCGTTAAAAATCCTGCGGCTCACATTGTTTATCAGGAAGGAGACAGGAAAACAGGAAGAAAGACGTTCAGAGTATTTTTGGGTGTATGACTCTGCAGATAACTCGCTGTTCACTTGGTTTGCTGAGCGACTTCAAAACAGAATTGGGTTCAAGGTGCAGCACAGTGTGTGGAAGCTCAATTCTTGTTGTTTTCTTAAATTGCACTGTCCAATCAGTCGTGTTGTTGTTGACCTGGAGCTCTGCAGAAATCACTAAGTGAGCCGCGCTGTACTGCAGCAGCCGTGCTCGTTAAACTCCAGACCTGCTCCTGCAGTTTTTATTTAGTGTACGGCAAAACTTCAGAGCACCGATCAGCCAGAGTCAGAAGGTCTTTATTCTATCATAGCGGGATGGGGGGTAATATCTCTATCTGCATTCATTTTAATATGCCTGTATATCTTTTCCTCCTTCTTCACTTGGTTTCAGTATTTTTCTCAGATAATTGAAATCTATTCATTGTAAAGAAAAAAAACGCTGCTGCTTGATATGCTGGATGTAAATGATTCTTCAATTGTGAGCTGAAACAGGAAACCAGAGGAAGTTTTCATAAAGTGCAGAGTTGAGAAACTAGAAGATAATTTATAATAGGACAAGATTGGAGTCTGTCTGATTACATTTTCCTGACATTAAACTGTGATGAATACAGGTGAGGAAATAGATTGATACTTGTTCAAACAGAGAGTTGTTCAAACAGTGCAAAAAGTAATTATACTGGAGGCAGACTGAAACATTTTAATAAGCAGCAGTAAAGGTAAGAAGAGGTAACATTTGTGTAGAAATGCCTTGTAAATCAAGGTAATATCAGCTTTAGTTTGTAGATTTATCACTCTACAGTAATACAAAAACAGTACATGGTAGCTTCGTTTTTATTTAAAAGACCAGACGATTTTTCAGGTCACATTATGCCACCACTGTGCCGAACTAAATGTCTGCTCCCATGTTTTTTCTCAGCGTGTTTCTTGCCGAGCAGTTTGAATCCCTCCAATCCCACCTGGACACAATGATGCCTGCAGCCAAGAAGCCCTTCCTGCAACAGTTTTATTCCCAGGTACAGCCGCACCTGCTCCCTAAAGTCTGTGTGAAACTGTTAATCACGTCGTCACCGTCAGCTGCAGCAGGGGTGTCCCAAACACCTGACACCATTCATTATCATTCATTTTAATCTGTCATAGAACCAGTGTGTTTGTAAGAATCACTAATAATAATTGGTTTATAAGTTAGATCCACTGTTTAAATACAAATAATGAGCAGCTTATGATTACTTTGCCTGCTTCTGACGAATGGATTATGGTGTAGAAATCATCTTAGTCAGTTTTAATGAATGATGTAGTGGTTAAAACAGTTATACCACATGCAGAGTTTCTGTCATCTGAAGTGTTATTTTCCAGTTGCATTCATTTTGTTTGCAACCATCACTTTTGTATTTTGTTTTCTCAAAGAGCTGATTTCTCCCTGGAGACAAATGACTGTGTAACTGTAACCCAGAATGCCGTTCTCTATCAACAAAGGAGAAAATTGTCTGTCACCCCTAACCGCGCCGGCAGCTTTTTTTCCAGTCTTTTCTCCTTTTTTTTCTTTCTGGTCCACTTGACATTTGAAATGTTCAGGTACACAGACAGGTCTATTTTCCCCAAACATCAAGTGAATGTCATGTCTATGATTTCTCCCTTGGAAACATTGTGCAATCGATGACATTCAAAGTGAAATTGGAAAGACCTTGACTTCTTGTCTGCGTCAGAGTGTTTACTGCTACATTACATAACATTCACAAACATGTTGAATGAATCTTGCACACGTGTGTTCTCCCTTCCTTCTCTCAGACGGTGTCTACAGCCAGTGAACTTCGGAAACCAATATATTGGATTGTTGCAGCTAAGGCCATCGACTACGAACAAATGTTGCTCCTGATGGCCGGAGTTAAATGGGACATCCGGGAGATAATGTCACAGCATAATGTCTATGTGGACGTCCTGTTAAAGGTATTGTTACATGACATGTGACTTATACATATATGGAGATGTAGATTCAGTGGTGAAGTGGTAGTTGTACTACTATGAAGATCAGTAGGTTACTGCGGAGGAAGTGGGTAAACTCTGTATGTTCCAATGGCCTTTTGGCTGATAGGTTGGTATAAAAAGAGATGGGTATACCCTGTTTACCTGCATATACCCTCCCTGCACCAAATTAGTCAGTGTGCCAGTAAGATTGTTTTATGCCACTAACACCCTTTGTCAGGTGAATATAAATGATGACTACTGGTATCTTGGTTAAAAGCATTTTTTAATGTTCTAGTGTTTTTCCATCTATATAAAGTTCATAATTGTCTCAATTGAACAGATTTGCTTTTATTCTGTGAGAATATCCTCACATAATGTTATTGTTGTACTTGAGAAATACTATTCGGGCTTATCCTTTTAAAATCTGTGTCATTTACTTTATTAGTCATCATCCCACTTAAAGTCAAGAACTCTTACGTTCCTCGTTGTCCCCCGTGAGTTTAAATTCATTCGGGGATCTTTAATATTAATTATTGGGGCTGGGCTGAATAATTTAGCACAGGGTGGGTGAGCTGCTGCGAGCTGAATGTGGATCTCTCCTGAAGTTTTAGCTTTGTTAAAGACATTTAAGCTCACCAGTCCCTGACGTATTTTTTAGAATTGGAAGTTTTCCACTAAACGTGTGTCTTTATGCATGCTGGCCACTCATCCCGTTATAAATTTTGCATGGAGTAGAAGGACATGCAGCTCTAGTTTTCTCACCTCTGACATTCAGAGACAGGAAGGTCTGAAGGGCTCACTGTGGTGTGAAATCCTGAACAGACCAGCACCGAACCAAGACAAATCCTCATATGTGTACCAGTGGGACTTAGAAAGCTGCTGATCAAGTCGCAGTTTAAAACACAGATGTTGTTGACATAAATATACACACAATAAGTCACGAGAAAAAGGTTATCTGCTTATAAAAATTAAAAAAAACTCAAGCCCACTTTAAAATTCCTGAGTAGTTTGTGGATCAGTGTCCAGGTCCAGCAGCTCTGAAGTTAACTCCACCTAATCAAGCTGAGGCGCTAAATTGCCTGAGGGAAAAATCTCCGTCTCACTAGCCTGGTTTAAATGGCCGACCATGTCAAAGTGGTCCAGCTGACATGTTACATATTACACCCGTCAGGTACTTCTACTCATCAGCTGCTAATAGCCCTCTCTGCCAGCTTGTCAGACACTCATGATGCATATGGATTGTGTTATGTGCATTGATTGAAAAGAGTGTGCAACATTTTGTCGTACTGCACACGGGAGAATATTTTATTCATGAATTCAGGTTGATCACTGGCATTCAACAATAGCATTGATTTGCATATAAAGTGGCAAGGAAATGCAGCAGCCTCAGAATGACTTCATTGACAAACTGCTGAAGTCAGGCGCTACTGTGCGACTGTTTGTGAATGAATAACATTTCATTCTTGGCTGCAAAATTAATAGCAGTTGCGGTAAAATTCAGCTTCATTTTTTAATGCAACGCAGTTTGAATTAAAGCCAGCAGACATATATTTGCAAACGCGCAAGAGAAACTACATACTTCTCCTGAGACGCATCCATCATGTTTATGTGCAGTCCTTATGTACTGCAATTTGTTCCCTGTAAACAGCAACATAACATCGTAATTGCGTAGTGTCGTTCTTAATGGAAGCTTTCAGAGTTCAGTGAGTGCACAGTAAGTGTTTGGCATATCCAGTTCCTCTGCTTCACTGTTTATGGCTACAAACAAGCAGCATCAAAACATGGCACATGTAGCTGCGGGCCACTTGTGACCAAAACTGTGTACAACATCTTTTTGTCCTGCAGCCTGTACCTTCCTCTGAGATATCTCCTCTTTTTCCTTGTTGTTAAGACATAAAAGAGAGAACATGGAGGCCAGTTGTAACAACACCCTCATGACTGGTGTCCTATTTATGTGCTTGGGCATGGAAATTATGTTTTGTAGCAAGAAAATGGTGAGATTTGTGCCGAGGAGATGTCTCGAATGTAACATCAAGTTAAAAGACATAAATAAAAAGAGCTCAAAGGCCGACTCAGGGCTGACTGTGAGAGCCTGCACGCACATCAAAAAGTTAATGAATGAGTCCAGTTGGGATGCTCCCAAACTTGAGTACATTATTCAGTGGCGCACAGATGATTTATTTTAACGCATGATTTGTGGCTTGGTGGATTTCTACTTCCTGCCCCGGTCTGCTCAGTTCTTCAGGATGTTGGGCTCATCAGTCCAGACTGCAAAATCATTAAATTAGCTCAGCTAAAGTAGAGTTGCGTTACAATAACCCAGACAAGCTGTAGACTGGGTAATAATATTATTCAGCTTTCATTGATTTGATGTAATCAACCCACTATTCAGAGTATGTACTGCGCGTTAAATGTACTAAAAAGGCTTTATTTTTAAAAAGAGACAAACTCTTAATGGAGTTTATTATTTGCAGACTTTAAAAAATCGGATTGTGAAATTTGCAGCAGGAGGTAGTTTTATAGCTGTTCAGCTTCTCCAAGTTTGGTTTGGGGGAGCTGGTGGTGGATGTCATCCAGGAACACAGAGTAGACTCAGAGGAAATACATGTATATTGTTGTTCATGAAGACTTTTATTGTGTTTATGTCTCCCACCTGGGAAACCAAAGATGTGTCGTATATATATATATGAGTACACAAGTTTATAGTTTATTGCCTACAGTAGATGGTGGTCCATACGTCCCCAGTTTGGAGAAAAAAAACATCAAAATTGAACGCTTTATTTAGCATAAAGTCATTTTTATTTGTTTGATTATGTCTCTTGAACATAATTTATGTCATTCACGCTGCGCTCACCTGTCCTTTCTCCTCTTCTTTCCCAGGAGTTTGAGCAATTTAACAAGCGTCTGGAGGATGTTTCCAGACATGTGCGCATCCCGCTGCCTGTGTCCAACGTCCTGTGGGAGCACTGCATCCGCCTGGCCAACAGGACTCTAGTGGAAGGGTAGGAAAGTCATAAAACTCATTCCAGTGAACATGTGGCCAGAGCTTTCTCTTTTCTGTACCAATACAGTTTTATCATGCATAATTTCTTCTCCATCTGTGTCAAACAATTGCTCAAAAAAAAAAAAAAGCTGTGTGACACTGTCTTTGACCTGTACAAATGTACAAGTAGCACTGAAAGGCAGAGGGAGTTGAGTCTGATTTCAGTTCCTGTAGCTTTACCTGATGATGGACTTCCCTCTCTTCTCTGTGGATTTCAATTTATTCCCGCTAAGAGCACTTGAAGAGTGAGAGCGTGAGTCCGGACTGCAGTTTGTCCTTGGTCTATTTTGTCGGGGCATGCTTTCCCACACATCCGTCTCTTTATCTCTACAAAAAGCTTGTGCATAATCAAGTAGGAATGAGGAGGAACTGGACAAGTGGAATGTAAACATCCTACTTGTCATGAACGCACTCTATTCCTACTCCTGGCACTTTGTAGAATTACAGCAGCTCGATAGCAGTATGTACCGTATCACTAATAGAAATGAATAATATAAAAAGTCAGCGTCTTAAAACCGATGTATGGAACAAATATTGATAGTTTGCCAGAGTAGTAAAAGCCTCAGTCAGCAGTAACGTGTTTAAGTATCAAATATTTCTTTAGGAACTCTCAGCTATTCAAAAAGCAGTTCAGTGCTGTTCAAGCTGGGTGGATACTGTGCTGCAGGGAGAAAAGGGAAATGTGCACAAAACACCAAGATTGGCCCAGTCCACATTTTAGCATTTGAATTATTCAAAACAGAAATGTAACCAAACTAAATACAGGACAGACCCAAAGAACAGAGGGTTTCTTTCTTACTACCATGTGGAGTTTAGAGTCAACTGTTTTGTCTTGTCATGACAGCCTTTTTTTGCTTGAAAATGTCTCTTTATTATCAGGTCAGGGTCCTAAATGGAGTCCCTAAGCTTGTACATTTAAGCATTTGTGAGTCATCTGATTCCAGTGATTTGAAGCCCACCGCTCTCATCCGTTGGGTCTTTACTGGAACGCCTGTAGAGATAATGATGGAGGAGTAGTTTCATTTTTCTCTCCTCTAAGTCTTTGTTTTTACCTCGGTTTGAAGATCTGCACATCATAAATTAAAAAAAGAAATGTCAAAGCATGTTGCCAAGCACTGTGAACGGTGTTGGGGAAGCTTTGTAAGCCGCCAATTATTTTACACTGGAACTACAGCAAGGGACAAATGTAGTTTAAAGTTACTAAGAAAAGTGGTTTAAACTGCTTTGGAAAAAAATATCAAATCAACAATGTACGTGTGATATTAAATAACAAAATATGATACAAAAGGTAACATGCCAGCAAAACAATACAACACAATTGAGTTTATTGGACAGAGTTCCTGCTTGTTCACAGGCCATAGAAAAGACAGAGTCCACTATTCATGGGAAAGTTAAGGAATGTCAGCTTTGGTTTTAGTTTAGCCAGAAACTCCTTAAATAGCAACTTCCCTTAACATTTGTTGTAAATATTTGGGGAGTTTATCCATGATGATGCTGCCGCTGTGTGAGCACTGAGCAAAGGTCACCCTATTGCACGTCCACTACACAAAGGTGAAAGGTCAAGTGCGTGGTGGTGGTTGCCTGACAAATGTGTTGCCCCTGCAAGCCTTCACAGCAGTCAGGATGATAGAAAAAGTGGGTACAATAACATCAGTATTGTACCCACCTACAAATTGTTTGTAATGTCAGTAGTTAACAACACACACATTAAAGAGCAAAAAACTCTTTTAAGCACTTACAGTATTTTTTCTTTATTTTTATTATATTTTCTACATTGTAGATTAATATTCAAATATCTGAACTATGATGGAACACAGAAGGAAGTATTTAGGAGACAAAAAAATTGTTAAACAAACTAGAATATGTTCAAAATAGCCTCCTTTTACTTTGATGGTTAAAACACATTAAGAAGGCAAGAAATGCCACTAATTAACTCTTAACGAGGTGCACCTGTTAATGAAATCCATTCCAGGTGAGCAGCTCATGAAGCTGATTGAGAGAAGAACAGAAATGTGCAAAGCTGTCATCAAAGCAAAAGGAGGATAGTTAGAAGAATCTCAAATATAAACCATATTCTTGTTTGCTAACACTTTTATTTTTACTACTTAATTACTAAACTGAATTTCTTTACATACACAATACATCTGGAGACTCTGTTGCCAGGTTTCTTTGAAGTAAACCCCCAAAGAAAACCACTCTAAAGTGCTCCTTCTCTCCTTGTGCTGGCAACCCTCTGTGCCAGTCACATCTCTCCATCAGGGAACCGCATGACACTGGCCACTTACACAGACCATAAAACCCTCTTGACACATCCCTTGTAATGCATTTCACCGTTTTCTCCCTTGTAAGCGAGACATATGGGTTGTGACGGGTGTCAGAATGTGTTTTTCCGCAGCACCTGCATCCTCGCCGTCGCTTCACTGTGAGTGCGCGTGTGTTGACTGAATGTGCGAAGTGGGTTTTTAGATTGAAGGTGTGATAAACCCCCTCTGACTGGATGCACAGCAACACTAAGTCACACCGGCTGGATGGTGACGAAGCGAGTCGCTGCCAGCCGACAATTATCATCAGGTCGCACAAATTATATCGGGAACAAGAAATTGGTTGATGTTGGTTGATGACAGAAAATGGTTTAGGTTAAAAAGAAATGCTTGTTAAGTGGTTTAGTGCTTGCAAATTGTGTAAAGGAGAGAGAACATTAAGAATCAGTGGAAGAGAAGGCCTCACCCGCTGAGGAAAGGGAACTTGTTTACCTCCCAACACATTTGCTGAGCACTTTTCTTCCCATTGCGTAAGAGAACTTTTGAACCCTTTCCAATGAACAAATGGACCATTACCATTTCAGATGCGGAGCAAATTTAAGCTGCTTTTGCAGACTTCTGCCGTGAACACACACATATCCCCCACCCCCTCTGGCACACAGCGGCGTAGTGGTCATATTTGTTTGTTTGTACTCCGAGAGGCGCAGCCTGTTATTGAGTTTCTCTGTCCAGCGCTCGTCTCCCTTCAGACTGGCAGAAATGGCTCTGTTAGCATTCTGAGCCGAAGCTCAAACACTCAGCGGCAAACTCTGGCAGGCCTGACAAGCAGAAAAGAGAGAGGGAGAGAGAGCGAGGGATGACAGCGAGAGGTGATGAAAGAGACGGGGAGGGGGTGAGGCGGAAAATGGAAACAGAAAAGAGAGAAGCTGAAGTGTGAGAGCGAGAGAGAGCAGACCTGTCCGCGTGGTGTGTTAATGCACTGTAGATGTCACAGACACTGACCTGCCAGTGGACAAATGTCCACACTGCCAAACACCTGAAAGCAAACAGAAACACACACACACACAGTGTCATCTAGCCCACACACACTTCACCTGACAGGAAACAGACAGCTGTTTGAAACATATTCATCATCTTTAATATAAGACACAGGCAGACACTCACGTATGTCCTTTCCTTTTATATATATATGCACTGCAGTCGCATATTTTTAAATTGATTATTCAAAAACTGTCTCTGACTGCTATTTGGATTATTTTTTAACATTTTATTTGACCTTGAGTGGATTTTTTTCACACAAGACTCCTGTCCAGATATTCCAAAAACATGTTCAATTCAACACATGTGCTGGAAAATAATATAAAATCAAGCAAACTGAATGAGGAATAACATGTAACACCAATGAGGTGTCGTGAAAATTGAAGCATGACACAATAAAAACACAAAATAATAACAAAGACTGTTCTGTCTTTGCTACTTCAATAAAAAGTGTGACATGACAGTTTCGTTATCACTCATACAAAATAGCACATTTAGTGAGATATTAACTTCATTCAAGCGTCTCTCCTCTTTTCCACCAATAAAAAGTTTGAGGAGTTGCTTTTAAAAACTCTAATGAATTCCAAGTGTCTCCAATCATCTGGTAACTTCAGTCGCTCCACATTTCTGTGTTTACTTTGCTGATGGAGCTTTGATAGTATTTCCATTTTGACTCAAATGTTGATAGAAATTGGCATCTGACAAGCTGAAATCCATCTTCCAGAGAAGTTTTAATGCATGACAGATTCAAGTTAAGTTAAGGAGTTTAAAAGCATTGCAACATGACCACCTTCTCCTTAAAGAGATATCTTTTGGTTTTTTTACTGGGAGTTGCTGGTCTATCGCTGCCACGTTCATTTTGTTTTTTATATGTTATTATGTGGGTTTGGTGAATCTGAACAAACCCTTTAAATACCAAAGTCAAAGTTTGGTGAAGTAAGAAAAGATATTCACTTCCCCCCACTTAAGCTTGAACTGTGCTGTTTGGCAAAAGGAGATTGATTGTGATATTGATTTTTTTAGGTGAACCTTTTTTTAAGTTGGCTAAAATACATTTAGCTGCTGCCAGCTTCTACAACAGTACATTGCTTATCTTCCATGCCAGTTCTCCTTCCTGCTGCTCCAAACTGGGTGCATGACCGCTACGTACTGTAGGTAGTACACTGACTATGGACCTCACACAACTATAATTAAAAAAACCTGAACTGAGGCGCCCAGGTAGCTCACCTGGTAAAGTGTGTGCCCTGAGACTGAGTCCTCACTGGAGTGGTTCGGGTTTGAGTCCAACCCTTGGCCTTTTGCTGCATGTCTCCCCTTTCTCTCTCTCTTCCACTTTTCTTTATATCCATCAATGGTACAATCGAATAAAAGTAAAAAGCCCAAAACAAATCTAATACCTGAATTATCCCTTTCATATAGAGAGGCAGACAAGAATCTGATTCCTCCGGTCTCTCAAGAGGGAAATTGTGAAATACTCCTCTAAGGCCCGACGCTTGACTTTCATGAAAAGAGAAATGAGAGTATAAATGCTTCTCTACCTGACTACTTCAGGCCAGGCTAATCCTCTTGTCCCCTCTGCTGTTTTGTCCTCTAGCTATGCTAACGTAAAGAAATGTAGCAACGAGGGCCGGGCCCTGATGCAGCTGGACTTCCAACAGTTCCTCATGAAGCTGGAGAAGCTGACCGACCTGCGACCCATCCCTGATAAAGAGTTTGTGGAGACCTACATCAAGGCGTATTACCTGACCGAGAATGACATGGAGCAGTTTATCAAGAACCACAGGGTGAGACAGAGCACTGGTTCTCTGCAACACTATTTAATTTTAGTAGTTATTTTGTTTTCCTCTGAAAGCCTCACACTGAGAGGCAGCGTGTTTGTTTTGCTGACTTTGTTGTTTTTGTGCAGGAGTACTCCATGAAGCAGCTCGCCAACTTGGTGAACGTCTGTCTGGGCTCACATATAAACAAGAAGGCGCGTCAGAAACTCCTGGCGGCCATCGATGACATCGACAGACCCAAGAGATAGGCGGAGGAGCGTAGCAGACCCTGAACGTATCCACCAGCCTCAGAGACAGACACTCCAGACATAGGAAATCCCACAAGCGGAGCTCAGCGTAGAATGTCTTCATTTTCAGTTCACATGTCGTGGCGTGTTCAACGAGCTGTGCGGCACATACAGAAGCAGAGCTACCGTATACAGCAGCTCAAATGTTAGCCAAATGCTAATTATCTGTTAATGTACAACCCCGATGTGCTCAAAAACACAACATCATTCATGGTATTAAGATGAACATAAATACTAACACCGTCACTCTCAAGCATGCTGCAGTTACTCTGTGCATACAGTCGGTGCATGCCCTTACATTCTCATTTAACAAACATGGCGCTTATGCAAAATTATCCACAACCACAACTATTTTAATCTCTTCCATGAACCATGAGGAACAGTTCTTGAGATTTAGACAAACACAGCGTCTAACAGTGTAATGTGAAGTGTAGCTTGAACACATTTACGGCATTTCATCTGTTTTCACCAAATGTGCTCAATTTCTGATACAACTCTTGTAACAACTGTTGTAAAGTTTTGTGGTAAAACGACCCAATTACAGATCCCAGAGCAGCCTGTAGTAGTTATAAACCTCCACTATCTGCACATGATTGATTTATATGGGGATACAGTAGATCTGAGTTATTCACTTTGATCATTCATTTTAAGTTATTCCAGCCCATGTGTTTGCTGTATATTATTGTTTTACTTCAGGGGTTTTTTTCGTGTGATTGGACTCTCTGCTTCTTTGTTTTGTCCTGAATTACATAAATCTAATATAATGATGATTCTGAAAATAATATAAATTGCTGTAGTTAGCATTAACATATACTATATCTGCACTAGCTGCATTTGTTTGTGAGTCATATCTAAGGAGGAGCTTTTGAAAGAGCTTTGGATCCAGTTCTTGTTTTGTACGTTTGTGCAGTCAGGTACTGATTATGTGATTTCTCATGAGTTAGTAGTTGAACTGTGTCAACTACAAGAGCTTTCCTACAAAGCTGTAAAGCTCCCCCCACTCCAGTCATATCCATTAGTTTAACCTGACCACACCTGCCCTGAGGGCGGATTGATTCACTGTCAAAAGGTCGGGGGGAAAAAATGAAGTTACAGCTTTTGATAATGGCATCAAATTTTGTGTGCAACTGTTCCAAGAAGAATACTGTAAATGTGAATGTTTTGAACAATGTCTGTATTTATTTCTTGCTTCGTGTCTCGTCTGGGTTTTTATATGATAACTGCTGGAAGTGTGCTTGTCATTTATCACCTCTCAGTATCTTGTAACTTGAAGCTAATACATATATTTAAACCTTGTCAAATTATGTTAAGGGTCACATGCACTATAGTGAAAATCAGTAATCGGTGTTGGAACTGTAGGTTGAACCAAAATGATTCTAACATAATAAACACACTAACAATGGACTCAATGAAATCTCTGTGCCGCAGCATTTTTAAAAGAGTCGTAGTCACCGTTCGTCACAACATGAGTGCTACCTCCCAGCAGCACTGCTGTCCATCCTAATGATGCTTTACTCAGCCAGGAGCAGGACGCCGTCAGATTAATTACTGTGGCTTCCTGCGTAGTTACAAGCCCTCGGCCTTCTGTTTAGCCGGAGCCTGCTGATCAGGTTGAACACTGAGAGAGCTGTGGAGGACTCATTATAACTTTGATGACTCCTTACTTTTTATATACAAATGTTGACTTTTCTATGAACTATGTGGTTAAGCTGAACGCATTCTCCCTCAAGTGGACAATCATCCACATTCCTGCTGCCTGTACTTTTCATTATACTGTACATTACATTACAATTACACTAGCAATAATACATGCACATATAGTCTGTTTCCTCTGATAAACAGTACCGTGCACATCACATCCACTGGGGAAAAATTAAAAGAAGCTGATAAACCTGGACAAAACTTCAAATTTGGCTGTGACCCTGTGAGTTTTCTGTGTTTTTTCAGTTTATGTGCCCATTCAACCCCTGTGTGCCGCCTCGTCTCGCAGGGCTTTCCTCACCCTCCCACTCTCACACACTTCATTTACGACCTACGGGACACTGCTCCTCCGCTGTCCTTAAGTGACACATTTGTGTGCCCAGCCGGATCGTACCCCTCCTGCGATGCAGTGGCCCACATACCCTTTCACATAAAAGAGCAGACGCTCTTTGCTCCTGTGTTTTTGCCCCTCTGCCAAATTTCACGAGCCAAGCTCATAGAAAACACTATCACTGACCTACATGGCCTCTGTTCCCTTGCTGTCTGCTGATATGCATTCACACAGACTTCATTCATGTCTATTCATACACATGTAACTGGAAACAATTGCTAGCAGAGCCTATTAGTAATGTTTATTTTGCACAATGATTGACGAGACGAGATCTGACAGTGGAGGGGGAGAGAGTAAGTAAATGTGGCAACCAGCGGAGATGCTGATGAGATGTGCTGGTTGTACATGAAAGAGAAAGTTGTTGCTTGAGATGGTTAGATAAACTGCAGACTGTTTTCATCATTAGTTCTCCAGGAAAGTTTTGTAGCTCAGTGAAAGCTGCTTATTATCAACAGTTATCGTCTAAGTACAAAAAGTTTAGAATTTCTCAGGCATGGGGCAATAACCAAAAGTGATTGGACTGTTGTTTTGAATTACTTAGTAAAGGAGAATGAATTTTTTTTCTGCCCGTTTCACTGGTATGCAGGGAATCTGCAGAGGTCATCAAACTCCATTCAGCCAAGACAAAAGGACATGGAGCTGTTACTTGTCTTGACATATCAGGTGCAACAAAACTAACATAGGAGGACAAGCGTGGTCCATATAGACTCAGCCAGTGACAGACAGATGAAAGCTGCTGGCTGCAGACATGATCCTCAGCCAGTGGTGTAATGGGAGTGTTAGAGCCATGCTCTGCCCAGATCTTTAATCTATACTTCAAGTTGACCATTTATTGAATGAATATTAACCACATGTAATGGACTCTGCAGTGCTCATGCCAGACCACAGAACAGAGTGAGGAACAATTTCTCTTTTCACACTTATCTTCTCGAGTTTTGGCAAAACTTTGTACAATTGGTTGGACAATTTGGGATGACCCAGCAGCCAACCAGAGCTGGTCATCTTGTGCTAAACTTTCACTACAGAATTTATGGTGTTTATGTAAATGCATGATGTGTCTGGAATAGCTCTGCAGTCTTATCTAAATCTAGTCAGCTCACAGGAGATTTACAATGTAAACCATTGACTCTAATGACCTGAACACTAACAAAGGAATGTTGCCTTAAAAAGCTCCTCTCCCTCTGTTAAATGATTATATTGTCAGAGCTACACTCATTAACCCTATTTTCTAATAAGCTGACTTTCTTGCCCTATCAACCGGTATGTATAAATTAAGTCAGAAAATTGCATCTATTTAACAAGACGTCTCATTGGACTTCCCAGTGTTAACTTAACAGAGGATGGTTTCGATCCATCGACCTCTGGGTTTTGGGCCCAGCGCGCTTCCACTGCGCCACTCTGCTTTTAGCTAAGGGGGAAGATTTTTTAATATATTTTTGGGGGCAATTTAGAGTGTTCAATGGGCCTAAAATCGAAATAGTTATGGGAGAAACCTGAGTAATCCAGGAGGAAACCCATATGAAATGTGTTTGATGGTAAATTTGAGTTTTAACATTTCTTTTTTAATTTATTTGGGGGCAATTTAGCGTGTCCAATGGGCCTAAGATCTATATATTTAATATAGATATAGGGGGGTGCTTCAAGTCCTTCCTGTGTGGAGAGTGTTACCCACACACCCCTCGCGACATGTTGGTGTTAGTGTGCCATCTTTTTTTTTTTTTTAAACCTGCCTCAAAGGCATGTGGAGAAAAAACTCCACACAGAAAGGCACAAAT
>CAFUXE010001288.1:223325-325430 GCA_903364295.1 Serranus cabrilla
CAGAAATGTGCAACAGAGATCTCTGGGCCTCATGTCAGCTGTCCCCATCAGAGCAGACAACCCCTGTGTCCTGCAGACAGTCTGAGAATCGGCCCTGTCCCCTACATCCCGGGCACATTTATAGGATTTAATACTCCTCCTTCTCTCCTGAGGAGTTGTCTCCTGTCCGGGAGGGAGGATGATGCTCAGCCTCTCCAACAGCGCTGTGGTGATTGTGTCAGCGGCAGCATTCTGAAGAGGGATGAACTCGAAAAAACGCTCTTGAATGTTGTGACGAGTGTCAATGTATCTTAGCACAAGCACCAACTGGCAGCGGGTGGAAATGTCAGTTGTCTCATCAGCCTGAATAGCAAGATAATCCACACTTTTTACTTCCTCAAGAATGTGGGTCTTGAGTACTGACAACATGCAGTCCAGCAGTTCGTTCTGCACGGTCTTTGAGGTGCCTTTGAAAACTGTCGCTGTCTTCAGGTGCTCCTCCAGCACGGTATCAAGCGATGCGACCAGATCGACTAAGCCCCTAAACACACCGGGGTTGTCTGAAGACTCCCTCTCATCGTGGCCGCGCAAAGCCAGCTCAAACGCCCCACAGAATCTAATACAGTCTATTATCTTCGACAAAATGGGCCGGTTCCTGTCCACCTCTTCATTGTGCTTCCTCAAACCAAGCCTGTGACCTTCATCCAGTTGCGTCGCGATGTTAGCTCTGCCTAGCATCGTTAGCTTGACCGTGTTCTCCATATGTGCCCTCGTACTCTCGTGTTTCTTTATCTTCTCAGATAAATGTTTCATATCCCTTACTCCTGTATCAGTCCATGCCGTATCTGTCCCAGCCGTTTTGAAGAGCAAACACGGGAAGCAATATAAAGCATTTACATGACTGCATCCAGCTAGCCAAGCCTTCCTGCCGTACCAATTACGAGAGAAGCCTCTTGTATAAACTTTACCTTTCTCGCTGGCTTGTTGGCTTATTTTGATGTTAGGCTGATCTGGGCCTTGCTGTTTTATTTTTATTTTTTCCACCAATGTTCTCCTCTCAAATGGATTTTGGAGAAGAGACCGGATAGTTTCACTGTCCGCGTCGTCCATCATTGTTATTGTCATCAACGTACTCCCACAGGCGCACTTGGCTTGCGCACTTGCCCTTTGGGCATCAGAATCGACGACGCTGATTGGATAAATTCCTGTTGCTATGTCGAATCTCTTGTCGGTAATTGGCTGCTCTGCCGCACTGGCAGGGCGATTTTTCTATCGCCACAGCGACTCAGCAGAGATGAGCCGGGAAACTTTTTTCCCCGAAAATTACTATTTATATTTTGTATATGACATGTCATTGCGAATTTAAACACACATGGTGCTCAAAATAAGTGATTATTGTTTATTTTTAAAATATTTATTTTGAAAAAGAAAAATCAAAAACACCAGGGGGGGCGGCGCCCGAGCGCCCTCTATTGGCCAGCTGCCACTGCCTACAGTAGATAAATTGATAAATGGATGGTTAAAACATTTTGTTTATTTATAGGCCTACAGTTAAAGTTTATAATTGAACCATATAAGGGCTGTGCATGCATGATGTGTCTGGAATAGCTCTGCAGTCTTATCTAAATCTAGTCAGCTCACAGGAGATTTACAATGTAAACCATTGACTTTAATGACCTGAACACTAACAAAGAAATGTTGCCTTAAAAAGCTCCTCTCCCTCTGTTAAATGATTATATTGTCAGAGCTACACTCATTAACCCTATTTTCTAATAAGCTGACTTTCTTGCCCTATCAACCGGTATGTATAAATTAAGTCAGAAAATTGCATCTATTTAACAAGACGTCTCATTGGACTTCCCTGTGTTAACTTAACAGAGGATGGTTTCGATCCATCGACCTCTGGGTTTTGGGCCCAGCGCGCTTCCACTGCGCCACTCTGCTTTTAGCTAAGGGGGAAGTTTTTTTTAATATACTTTTGGGGGCAATTTAGAGTGTTCAATGGGCCTAAAATCGAAATAGTTATGGGAGAAACCTGAGTAATCCAGGAGGAAACCCATATGAAATGTGTTTGATGGTAAATTTGAGTTTTAACATTTCTTTTTTAATTTATTTGGGGGCAATTTAGAGTGTCCAATGGGCCTAAGATCTATATATTTAATATAGATATAGGGGGGTGCTTCAAGTCCTTCCTGTGTGGAGAGTGTTACCGACACACCCCTCGCGACATGTTTTTTTTTTTGTTTTGTCTGTCTTCGGACTTGTGGGAAAAAAACCTGCCTCAAAGGCATGTGGAGAAAAAACTCCACACAGAAAGGCACAAATATTGATGTTGTTGTTGTTGTTGGGGGTGTTTTTGTTAGCCCTCCAACATCCAATCATAATGTAATCTGTGAAAAATGTCTGACTTTACTGCCCTGCTTGCTTCACCTTATCAATATTGTTGTTTCATTTTTTTTTTTGTCTCTCATCAGAGTTCAATAGGAAAAAACCTGCGTACCAGGAGAAAACCTTAAAAGGCACAAATATTGATGTTCTTCGACATTTTTCACAGATGACTTGTGACTTGGGTGTTGGGAGGGAAGGGAAGTTAGTCCTGGTCGTCCAGGTTCCTGTTCCTCCTCCACTTATTTTTTTTCGTGAACCTCGGACGATGGCTGACTGTTGTCGAGGAAGAGGTCTTGGATGTCCCTGGTTGTTGGTCCTCCGACTGGCACGGCTTCTCCTCTGCCTTCTCCTGAGGTGGTTCTTCTGGCCTGTACCGTTTTCGTCGGGAAGGAGTGTCGTCATCATCTCTCTCAGCCCTGAGCTCTGTTGAGAGGTCAAGGTTGAGAGCCATCTGTACATTCAGCCGTTTTGTCAGCTCCTCAACCTCCCTCTGCAAAACGCTCTGATTTTTATTGGCGGTTTGCTTTCTGAAGTCTTTCTCCATTTTTGTGCGGTGGTCCTTCTCAGCCTTCAGTTTCTGGATCAGAGCGAGGTCAGCTGACACCTTGGCTGCGTGAGTCTCGATTTGATTGTCGAGCTCACGCTGAAGGAAGGCAGCCTGCTGTCTGGCAGCGGCCACCTCCTCTTCATACCTCTGGCTGTACTCCTGTTGCCACACTTTGAACTTCTCCAGTTCTTCCTCGAGAAGCCTGCTCTTATCTTTCTCCACTTGAAGTTCATTTGTGAACTTCTCCTGGGAAATGATGTGAGCCACTCTCAGTTCCTCATAGTCCTTATGAAGGTCCTTCTTCTTTTTCTGCCTGAAGGTTTCCCTCACCTGTTCGGCAATCCTTGCGGTGCTCAGAGTTCCTGGATCAGCATATTTCTGCAGGTTCTCGAGCTCCCGCTTGGTTTCCTTTCCCCTGTTTATGTACATTTCCTTCAGGGTCTTCTGGCGATCTAACTCTTGTTTTGTGGCAGCCAACTCTTGGCATAGTTGGTCAAACCTGCCCGTCTCACAAGAGTGTTGCCCCGCTTTAAACTTCTCCAGTTCTTCCTTGAGAAGCCTGTTCTGATCTTTCTCCACTTGAAGTTCACTTGTGAACTTCTCCTGGAAAATGATGTGAGCCACTCTCAGCTCCTCATAGTCCTTATGAAGGTCTTTCTTCTTTTTCTGCCTGACGGTTTCCCTCACCTGTTCGGCAATCCTCGCGGTGCTCAGAGTTCCTGGATCAGCGTATTTCTGCAGGTTCTCGAGCTCTCGCTTGGTTTCTTTTCCCCTGTTTATAAACATCTCTTTCAGGGTCTTCTGGCGACGTAGCTCTTGCTGAGTCCCATTCAATTCATGGCAGAGTTGTTCTGACCTGTTCCTCTCACTGAAAAGGTCAGCCCTTGCTCTGCCAAGAAGGTTTTTTAGGGTGGAGACTTCTTGGCGAAGTGCCTCCACCTCCGTCATAGTGTTTGGGCGACGGTTGAACTGACCTGAGATGGGTCTGTTTCCTCTTGTTGGCTGCATTTTGTCAGTTGCAGTCAGTGGAAAAACAGATGTTCTTTGGATCAGTGGTCTGCTTCGATTGTCAATCAAAGATTTTTCTTTCTCACAGTGTGCTCACCTACGGAGAGACGTGGAAATTATGGGCTACGTATCCAGCAGTGGCTATATTCATAAACTCTGGACTCTCGACCTGATGATGTCATAAATAGAATGTCAGATAAAATTCCAGATGATGTCGTCATATAATATTGCTTTGATGTTCTATTTAACGTCTGCGCATGCGTCAGATTATTTACGTTCTAAACGCAGTACAAATGTATGCAGTCTATGGGCTGTTCCATAGGCGGGAAACACGGGGGGACGTGACCCCCCCCCCTTGCTATTCCTCAAAGTGGTTTGGTCCACATGGTGTCTTCCAATGGGCGGGGCTACCGGCAGCTCCGCCGGCGCCGGCAAGGTTTCAATCAACTACGATTTCAACAAACGACAACGAAACCGCAGCAATGTGTAAAATAAAGTAAGTAATTATCACTGTACTGTAAACACTGTACTTTAGTTTTTCACAGATAGATGAAAGACGGACAGATATGATAGCCTACAGTCAGTGGCGGCTGGTGAAAAATATTCTAGGTGGGGCTGTGCCATATCAAGTCAGTTTCAGTAACCATCCCGATACAACTGAACAGAAACGGCAGGATATCAGTGCTCTGTGAAATAATAATTATTTAATGCCAATATTAATAACTTGAGGCATTTTTGCACAAAACATAAACAACATATTGCACAACCACAATTTTGGCAATAAATTAATTTACTTACTACACGTTTTTACCTTTTTATATACAGCTGAGCACATGAAACAGTGCATTAGTGGTAAATCGACGACACAAGTATTATGTTTTAAGTATATGAAGAAATTAATACTGGAATAGAAAAATACTGCATACAGTAGATAAATTGATAAATGGATGGTTAAAACATTTTGTTTATTTATAGGCCTACAGTTAAAGTTTATAATTGAACCATATAAGGGCTGTGCATTTTCGAGTTACCATATTTTGTGGCATAGTTGTATTTTTGTTTCATGACACTACAATAAATGTAGTAGTTTGATTTTGGATAATTTTTGAAGGTATTTCCTCAATAGTTTCAGAGTTTATTTTGAGCTTAAATTTCTTGTAAAGTTACTTTAATGGACTAGATGGACTAACTTGCAAATACAGTGATTACATTAACATAAAGACTATCACAAAAATGAAGGATATAGATGTAGCCTTCTTTCCCTTGTTATAGTTGGTTGCGTTAGCATGAGCTTTAGCTACCAAAATTAGATTACGGTAACAGCTTTTAGCTTTAAAAGAGCCATGTACAGCAGGGGTCCATGGCTCCAAAGTCAAGTGAATTGTATTTTTTCATATTTAGCATCTGCAAATATGTTTAATGCATGTCTACTATCTTTTATACATTTCTCTTGTGTTGATATTTCACATAACTAAGGGTATAGCAGTGTTAAAAAATTGGTTATATCTAAAAATTCCAAGGGACACAGGCTACATTAGGGGATCCCCTTTATCTTGGCAGGGCTCCTTGACAGAGAGGAGAGGAGTGATAGAGGGCTCAGCTCAAGAGATAGACTGTGGGGGTGGAAAACACATCTGAGCTGTCAGGCTAACTGGAACCCCCATACACACATGAAGACCTTTTAATCTCAGTGTCTCACTCTGTAAGAGCAGAAAATCGAAAGCTGTAACTATGGAACTGTGCACGGTTTAGACAAACCCATTCTGCCTCTCATAATGACAGCGCGGTGTATTCACAGAGCTTTTCATTAAGGCGCTTTTATTGATTTAGCCTTATTACCAAACAGACCTTACTGTGCCAAGAAAGGAGTTCAGAGATGTTCATGGCATGTGGTTCAAAATGAGTATGCCATTTGTTGCACTGTGCACATTGGCAATGCTAACAAAACTGTTCGCTTGCTATAGACCAAAATAGAATTACATCAGGCCAATTGTAGATTTGGACTTTCCAGTGTGAGGAAATTGTTTTAGACATTTTGAGGAATACATGAAATGGATAATTTATTAATTCAAACCCCTCAGTTATTCAATAAACAGTTATATCATGCTATTTAATGAACATAATGCCAGTATTTTCTCTTCGTATTGACCAGTATTACAGATTGAAGCAGCTAATTGGATGTCAGACTCCGCTGCATGAACTTTCACGACAACCCTCTGAGAATCTTGTTCCACCAGTCGCTGCTAATTTGTTGCTTGAGTAGCTGTGCTTGAGCGGAAACAAATGTTGTGACTGGTCATAAACATGAGCAGGGCAGGAAAACCTTTAAATAAATGAAAAAAACACTAGCAAAGGTGTAGTTAAACTGTTGTCAATTTAAATATTATTAAATAAAATCTCAGGGTGGTTCTGTATATTAAGATACATTGATTTTGTGTTTTGTTTGAGCACATTTACTTGATCTTGTCAGAATCCTCTCATTCTCTTTGTTATAAAACAACATGCATGCACAGGACATGTGAGGAATCACCCCTTATGCTTGAGTTCAACTTATGTAATAATATACATCATATTAGCAGCACTTTCTTTTTTTTCCTGCTCTTAGAAATACCCTCACACAAAGCACAAAGTCAATAAGCTCCAGTCTTTGAGGAATGGGTATTGATTTTTCTCCTCCGGACTTATGTTTTGGTGTAAATTACTGGTTTCAGTTTTAAAAAATGTGCGACCGGTGTTGTATCTTAGACATCTCTTTTTGAACAGGCCAAGGGTTATTTTTCCTCAGAGGAGCTCAGGTTTGATTTAGATGATAGCAGCCAGAATAAGTATCTCTGCATATCTTTATTTCATAATCTCTGTCCTGAGCCAATGGCCCCATAATGCACTTGCAGTGATGGCAAGTTAGCCATTAAAAATAAATAGCAAGTGAAACTGGTATTGTAGGTCCCGAGCTGCAATTTTAGTCAACAATATAGACGACTAATTGATTAGTTGATTGACAGAAAACACATTTCTATATATTGTGATAATCACTTAATTGCTAAAGCAATTTTCCATGCAAAGTGGTAGAAAAAAACTATTTTTTCCACCTTTGAAATATGGCTTTCCTCTGCTTTATATGATATCAAAGTAATTAATGTTGGTTTCCTGGGTTTTTCTAGAGAAACTTTTATTGTACTTTGCAAAACACAGAATACTAATTGGGTTTTAATACTCTTGCATAGACATAATATTATTTAAATTTTAATACAAGTGCATAAACACAATATTTATTGGATTTTAATACCTTTGCATAGATATAATTTGACATTTCTTATGACAAATGACTCCCATCCACTATCCCAAATAAGTGAGCCATGAACGAGGTCTGTCATCATACAGTAGAGTGTGAATCTCGCTAATAGGCTTTATGCTGATAAACAAACAAAAAAGATTATTCAATGTAATTTCATGGCTCTCGCCCTCTCGTGTCCTCCCTCTCACAACACTGCAGAGTGATGACTTCTGAGCAGGGAGACAGATAACAAATGACTCTCTGTGTTTCATCAGCGTCAGTATCTCACCAGTCTAATTGTGTTTACAGTTTATTCGTATGCCTCCTTGCAATATGCAAATATGTCTGAGTGTGTACTCAAATGCATTGTTGACTGAGAGCATAGTAAAAGGCCAGTGTTATCTTTGCACTCCTGTTCATGCACCCATTGACCACTGTCCTCGCTTTACTCTACGTGTTTATGTTGTGAGGAGAATTTAATATACAATACGGGTCAATATGAACAATTTTCAGTGTTGACCCTATTCATCATAATGCAGACAAACAATCACGTTGTGCGTGATTAAGAATCATGTTTAACCTTAAGGTCAAAGCAGACAGACTCACAATTAAATTACATTAACGTTGCACCTATTGATCCTGAGCTCAGGAGTCAAAGATGCTGCAGGAATTTTGATCTGGAATCACATGTTGACCTTCAGTCAATACTGACAGAATGGATCACAACATACTGCAAAGTCACTAAAAAGATGCTAATGTGCTGGATCGGATTCTGTCTCTTCAACTTTGTATACTGTATTTAAATTTCTTTTTTAAAGTGATGAATTTACGTTCACTGCACAGAAAGAAAAAAACATTTTAAATCATCAGGGATGTTTTTTTTTATGCTTTTATGTATTGAAAAAAAACATACAGCAGTGCTTATATTCATATTGATAGTAATGATAATATGATGTGTTAAAGAACAGTTCGATTTTATACTAAGAAGTATGTACGTTAGTGTTAAAGTGGATGCTTGGCGCATGTTGTTATTGTTATTGTTGATGCTAACTGGTCATGGTGGCAGCCTGCAGGGAGAAGCTTTTTGTTTCTGGTGGTTTTGGTGAACAATGTTCTTTAGGTGGTACTGACAAACAGTCTGTTTAGACGTTTAGGTTGGAGATCTTGTTGATATCGGCATGTTAAAAAGGCATGCTGATGTTATGGATTTGTTTTCTCAATTTCATCCAAAAGACTATTATACATTTTAAAAAATCAAGATGGGGCTACTTCATTTCTTTTTCCTCATTTCATTTCCAGGACATCTGACAGTTGGGACACACCTTCTAGTAACACCAGCTGATGAGCACTCTGATGAAGGCGGAAGTAACCGTCGAAACATGTCAGGTAAATTACAACCTTAAATCACTGTCTGAGATAAAGGAATTTATGAGAAGTATTCAGAGAAAAAGACAATATGAACTTAATCAAATCATGTTAAAACCACATTTTAAAGCTGTTGTTTTGTTGTTCTCTTTTAACTCGGCCCATAGAGGGCCATGCCCCTGGAACTCCATTCAGGATTTCATCTCAAATATTTGTGACCTTTTTTCATCCCTGCTAAGTCTGCATCCTTGTCTTGCAGCAAAGATGCCACTTTTGTTTCACTTTTACATCCAAAGATGACAGGAGAGCCTTGAAACAGTGACCCAGAAATGATTACAGTATTTTCAGTTTTACTTGATGGTGGAATAATGAAAGCGATTCATCTTACAAGTGAAAGTGGGCCTGCTCACATTCTGTCTTGTGTGGAAAAAGGCGTTTCACAGCCGCCATTACCATATAGACCAATATTTCAGCCACCAATTTGTCAAAGGCTCCTCCACATTGCTTTTAGTAATACAATCTGTGTACTGTAGCCTACCTTCCATTTCAATCACTGGGTTATCATAAGGCCCAGCATGCTGCTCATGGCTCTCCCTGTTTCTCATTACTCAGAGGAAAGCCATGGCCTACAGATCAGGAGTTTAAATAAGTCAGAGTGAAGGCGACGGTTTAACAGGTCTTGAGCCAACCTCAAACCGTGACAGCTTTTCTTTTAGCGCCAATTACACACCGTCTTTGCTTCGCTCTCCCACTGACAGTGTGTTACAGAGATTCAGAGAGGTAGAGACACCTTATATACTGGTGAAACATTGTATAATACAAGTATATAAGATATATGCTGTGCACTACAATGAATGCTAATGTGTCTTTTCCCCCTGCAGTGTGCCTTCTGCTCATGGCTACACAGGGGTTTAAAAAATGGACATTAAAGCCGGGGTTTTTTCTTTTTTTTGCCAATGTTGGGAAAAAATTTAATAATAACCTTTCAGCATATTGTAATTCAAGTGGTCTGACAGAAAACTTCAGCACCTCCCGGGCTGGAGAGGGACGAAACATCAGCCCTGGAATTTTTGGCCCACCAAAATCGCTCGCAAACCAAATATTTTGGCGTTTCCTGTGATGTGTCGCAACTGAAAACATGAAAAAAAGAGTTAAATATGATGGTAACGACAGGTCTGGGGGACCATAGGAACCAAACGGTTAGCGCCTGTTGATTTCATTAATGTTTGGTAGTCACATGTGCTTGCTAAGAGGGGATTAGTTCTCCCATCAGAAACCTATTAGCTGCTTGAATTGAAAGACCTTTCAGCCACATCTAACTGTATAAATATTTGCTATAAATACTCTCTTTGTTGACATAATTATGCCTGCTTCAATTCTAAATTGTCACTGAACTGTAGATGTTCAGTTTCCATATGTTGACTTTAAGGTTTAAATGCTGTTTCAAAGGTCATAGATGAACTCAGAACCTCAATTATGAAAATAAGATCTAAGGTTTTATTGGAAACCGCTCTCCTGAGGATGCACATAATCTGACTTCCTGAGTGCAGTCTATTGACATTGCTTTAGGCAAATCCAACGTCCTGACAGATCAGAACAGATTCGGAGGAGAGGAAGTTTTGTGACCTCCTGTCATCCTCCTCCTTCACACTCACACCTGCCTTGAAGCACTTTGAACGAGATGACCATCAGCCCTGTTGATGCCCGTTTTATGTGGCGTTCAGCATTGACCGTTTTTGATCTTGATGTTGTTAATCCTGAGGTTTTAGGTGTATCCTCAGGGAATGGGGCTCAAATGCAAACTGAGCTCAGTGCTGGGTAGCTGAGCTCTGACAGGTTTTTGTGGATCTCGTGGATCCCCCGTGGATGGTAGAAACTGCAGACAGAGGGCTCTGGATAAATCATCTCATCCAATCCCACCTGGGCCCTAGCCAGTGTTATTTACATATTCAAATGAACTGCAGGATTAACTTGAGGTTTGCATCCTGAACTCACTAAAGCGGATGCATTTCGCATCTGTCGTGTGCATGAGCTTGAATTTTCCTCAATTATTAAAATATTTGCACTGGTGGCAGCTTTTACGACCTTTGAAGTACAAGGGGCAGAAAAAAAACAACCCTGTTTACTTTCTCCTCGAGAAAAATCCTTTGGTTCTGCTTCTTAGCCTCCCTCTCTATCTTTGTTTTCTTCTCTCCATCCTCCTTTAGTCATTCATCATCAGACTTATAATTTATTATACTGTCAGCATCTCTGTGAGTAAATTGCTTGCATGCACACAAGCAATCATGCTATTTAGGCAAAAACCAAGAGAAGGATCTCATAAATAGTCAAGGAAAATCTGATCCTGCTCAGCTTTGTCTCTGTCAGTTGGCTTCCTCTGGACAGTCTCCGATGTCCGTACTAATGCTTCAGGATGCTCGGGTCTATCACGGCTCGGTTTCATTTGTCAATGTTCTGTGTGTTGTTGCTTGTGTGCTTGGCACTCGCTGATGTTAATCTTCCACTTCGGCAGACATTTTAGGAGCTTTGGAGTGAGACAGATTGTTGCTATCTGGGCTTGATTTGAGCTTGCAAGGTGATATGGGGTGTGTGTGCTGGTTAGGGTGCCACAGGCAGGTTTGACTGACAGTAAACAATGCCTTATCTGTGGGGGGGGGGAGTGGCTGGCTGTCCCCTCCTAACCTGCTGCGGTATATTCCCCGAGGCAGGAACACACACTTCCTTTTAAGTGTGTGACTTACAGCCTGAGCAGATGAAGTGCCTTGAAGTACCAGAGTGTGTGGGCTGTTAATGTTAAAGCACTTAAAGAGTCTATTTTTGCTTAAACATGTGCTGTAAATGCACATATGTTTATTAGCAATGGGGCATGTTGTTTTAATGCATTTTCTTTGAATGTGAGAGAGGAGCGTGTTCAAGTTCAAGGATGTAAGAGGATGGGTCCAGACTTTTTCGAGTCTATATTAGTACAATACCCCATGCTGAATGTATATTGTGAGAAATATTGATGACGGTAATAATAGACACAATGGACAATTAACAAAACAAATGTATTTGCTTCTTTCCTAACAGTTGCATGAGAAGGTTGATTCCACTTTCATGTCTGTACACTAAATATAAAGCTTTGGTCAGCAGGGGATTAGCTTAGCTTAGCATAACCAGCTCCCCACAAGTCAAAACCTATAAACCTCACCAATTTACACGTTATATCATATTTAAAATCACAAGTAAAAAGCAACATGTTGTGCTACATGTTATTAGCAGGTTTTCAAGATGCTGGCTGGTGGATTTTGTAGCTGTTGGAGCCTCTGTTCCCTGTCTTACTATTATCTGCTGGCTCAAACTTCATATTTGGTACACAGACATTCACCTAACTCTGGCCTTTTGTACTAATCCTTTAAAAGATTCTATCGATGGATGACGATGTTGGAGTCAGAAGTGGCCTGAACAACAATGGAGGTTACAATAAACTTTGATGGTCTGAAAACACACTATGAAAGTTCTCGCTCATATCCACTGTGGTAGAAACATCCAAAAGCATACCTTGATTCAGTGTCCTTTTCTGTCAAAATGCGACCATACATTTTTCCGTACTTTGCTTTGTGTTACATGTATGTATGCGAGCAGAAGACTTGCACATTTGTCGGGATATCAATCACTTCTCCCTTATTTTCAAACGTCTCTCAAAGCTGCATCTCTCCAAACCTCACATGAGTTCACACTGTAGGGGTAATAAAAGCGGAGATAAGTTATTGCTTCTCCCGCTGTGCTGGGACCCCTCGTAAAATGCTCTGAGCACCGTGGAAAATCTGAGCACACAGCCTTTGGATGGAAGCAAAACTTTGGCCACTAAGCCGGCATTAAACGAGGCTCTGTGGTCCCTTAACTTTAAGCACTTTGGTTTTTCGCCTGTGTCTCCGTAAGATTTGTGTCACACTGGTCAACATCCTTATTTCTGCACTGTAGATGTTGAAATTTGTGGCTCAAAGGTAATAGATGCTTGTTTTTAAGCCACGTGGGATCCAAGATTTTTGTAGGATGACTGAAACAACAGCTTGCTGAACTTTTTTCTGTCGACATTTTCAGTGTGGCTAAATGTTACATCCTGTTATGTGCTTCAGTCTGCAGTATTGTGACAACATTTAGTTGACAGCATGATCGAAGATGTAAATGGACTTTTGGATTAAATTGAATAACATGTTTGAATCAAATTAACAACATAGAAGGTTTAGATTTTACATCAAATTGTTCTCTCTCCTTGGAAAAACTCCTCCAGCCCTGTTTAAAAAAAGATTACTAAAAGCTGTGCTCCTGTTTTGTCTAAATTAACACTGAATGTTTACTGACCAGGCATTCCACATCGCTGAGTAATACCTCCTGTGTTTTAAAGCCATGTGAGGATGGAGGGAAAAAATCTGGATGATTTAGACTTTGAGCAAAGTCTGCAACAAATAAAAGTGTGAATCTGTTTAACACTCTGCCAATGTACAAGCAGATGAACAAGTAGAAATGTGTTCGGCCTCACCCGGATATAAAAAATTGCATTGTTGGAGTAACTGTTTGGACACTGTGAATAATAATTGCATTTCAGCTGTCTAGTGCTGAAATATCTGGCAAGAAAAACACAAAAACACATCAGAGGTTTGAAGCAGCATGTGATAACAGAATTGTTTGGATCTTTATTCATAACAGGAAAAGAAATAAGCTTTAACATTTCATTAGACTAATCATTTTATTCAGTTAAGGGTTTTTTTAAAATGACAATTTTATAGGGTGACAGACATTTAAAGCATCATTTAAAAACCTCAAAAGAAGCTTCAAATATATATTTAAAAAATCGGTCTCGCCATAGAGCCCCAAACGAAAGGGGGACTGGCATAAATTGTTGTTTCATGGAAATTGTTTCCACTACTGCAGCATGTACTCTATCAAGGCTCCTGATAATTAATAATTTGCCTCACAAATCTCATTAGTGTATAATGAGGGAACAAGTGCTATTAGTGAGACATGACAGACGGTTATCGTCTAAGACGTCTCATAAGCCCGAGGCAGACTGACAGGCTCGCCCCTGCTTTTAGGACAAACAGGAAAGGACCCCACAGGCGATATCAGCTCCACACCGTAAAGTTCTGTTTGGCTTTGTACTGTAATTGAATAGATATCCACTTGTTTCTTTCAGGGTCGAGACGTTTGAAGAGGTCCAAACTTCATTATGAGGAACCCATGAAGCAGCATTTAGGACACGTGGATGAATCCTCCTGCATTCCTGGAAGGTTAGGAAATATAGTCTTTCTTGCTCTTTCTGATTTCTGACATCCTACAAATTACGCTTCAGGTCCTTCACCCCCCTGCTGCGATACAAACTTAAGATCCTAAGATGAATGTGGCAGTAAATATCATTACAGAAGTAGATGTGTGATCGGCTTCAGGGGCTTTGCTTTGGAACTTATGTTCTCAGTATCAAAGGGTTTAAATCAAGAGGGCCTAGATAATTATCACACTGTGAGTATTGTCTTCCAACAATACATCAAAGGGTTTGAAACCACAAAGCTCATTTAAGATTATAATTTATGAGTGTTGCATTGTAATCCTGAAGGAGGAGTTATTTCATTAAGTAATCTCTACTCCTCTCTCCGCACACTTCTGGGGGATGCTAATTTCCTGAAGCGGCAAACACCATCAAGTGCAATTTAAAAATCCAATAAAAATCTTGATTGTTCTGGGCTTTGTGAATAAATTGACTTGGCCTTTAAAATGTGGAATAGTGCTGTGAGCGCACCATGATGAAAACACAGCACAGATGACATGATGGTCTCTGAAATTAGTCGGATAATACTTGTGGGGATGATGTGCTGCTCACAAACTAATCAATGTAAAAACAGGTTTTTCCTCCTGCAAAATGATCGTGAAGTTTCTGTTTTATATTCGCTCACGCAGCGCTCCGCCCCCTTTGTGAAAGTGTTTCTACTCTGAATGCAGCCACTACTGTTAAATCCCATCACGACTCAAAAGTCCTATCTCTCATGAGCAGATAGAGGCGATGCTGCAGATTAGTCCCTCCGCGAGAGCAGATTTTGATGGTTTGATTTATTTTCTTTGAGGCAGCCGCAGGGAGCACAGCAGGGGCTCCTTTTCTCTCACATTATGCTCAAAATACTATAGCTGGCACACGCATAAAGACATGTGACACGTTCACATGCGGCACATGCCCACACACACTTTCTGATTCAGGAATTCTGACACTTTTCTTCCCTTGTGAGACTCCAAACAAACACAAAAAATGGGCAAAAACACCTGAAAGAACCCAGGAAACATTTGAAAGCTAACTCTTCTGGGACATCTTCACATTAGTTGTCAACACACATAAATGGGCTTTTCACAGACTCAGCTGATACTTCCTCATGTCTGTCAGTCTGTTAGTGCGGTCAGAAATATCTCTACTACAACTACACTGGATGGCTTGTAGAGCAGGAGGGTATGGGGAAATATTTTAGTGTCATTTCTTTTGACCAACCAATATTGCGATTGCAATTCAGTACTTTTAAAAGTCTTATCTTTTGTATTATTCTCTACCAACTCAACACTGGATACCGTCAGCATATTAACCTCTCTTTCACGTGTGGAAGGCCTGGCTTTTATGATGAAATGAGATTAATTGATGCATACATTGATTTGAATCGTAGAAACTTTCAATTGCAGTTGAAGAATAAAAAAACTTCAAGCCTTGTAAAAATGCCATATAATCATCATGACTTAAATAATATATGAAAAAACAACAACAAAGCACTGCAGAACAACAGGCCTGATTTTGAGCATTAATATACAGTACCAAGGTTTGGACACACTTTCTCATTCAATGTTTTTCTTTTATTATTATTATTATATTTTCTACATTGTAGATTAATATTAAAGACATCAAACTATGATGGAACACATATGGAATTATGTCATAAACATAAAAGTGTTTCTTTGATGGTCTCAAACAAATTTAGAAGGTAAGAAATTCCACAATTAACTCTTAACGAGGTGCACCTGTTAATGAAAACCATTCCAGGTGATCAGCTCATGAAGCTGATTGAGAGAAGAACAGAAATGTGCAAAGCTGCCATCAAAACAAAAGGTGGATAGTTAGAAGAATCTAAAATATAAAGCATATTCTGGTTAGTTTAATGTGGACAATAATGAAAATAAAGAAAAACCATTGAATGAGAAGGTGTGTCCAAACTTTTGATTGGCACTTAATGCATCATAAATATGGATTTTTCTGATTTTTAGTTACAGTAAAATAAAGTGCACTCTGACCATTGATCTACTTAGATAACGTATGCGGTTTTGCTTGGTTGTGTTTGCCTTTTAAGCACTACAATAAGTTGTGCATGTGGCCACATACTGTAGTTTGCTCCTCCTGATCCCGCTGGTTCAACATGAGAATATGTTGCTATGTAGTCAAAATCTTTGGTCTCCCAGCATTCCAGGCATGTTTGCTCATGAAGCGTGACTGTGATCTGGGTTGATGTGTGCCAGAGCCGCGCTGCACTGTCGCCAAGTAGAAAACCAGACGAGCTTCAACCTCACCTGGATGAATGAAGTAGGCAGCTGAGTCTTTGTGCGCAATCAAAGAGAGAGAGAAAAAATCCCAGAATAAAACATGCCCTTTCTCCATTGTAGTTGTGCCTACTGCAGCGAAAACGAATTTCTGGCTACGACAGCTGAAAACACTCCAAGCCTCGAGTGAAAGAGTGATTCACTGCACAGTCGGTACACTTGAGCTGGAATGAATGGACGTGAATGTGCCTGTCGTCAATGTGGGAAGGGAAGGAAACATGACCGCGATCTGGAGACGGGACGGTTTCAGCTGACCTTGAAACATCATTAATGCACAGCTGAAGAGCCTCTTGTTTTCACACCGCTGAGTAAAACCACGTGCAAGATCCTTTTCACAGTCGACGTCCGAGCACTTTGTGACACATTCCTGGTCCGTCCAGTGTCCTGTGAGATTGTCGCTGTCAGGGAACATTTTCAAATGCTTGAAATAGCCAGTCGCTGACATTTTCCCTGAAGTTTCCCAGGATGACATGTTCCCAAGATGGAGGCTGTTCAAAAGGAAATTTATGGCTTCTTCCTCTAACTCTCTGCTTCATTATTCCAGTGAAAAACCCACAACAAGAGGATTTATGACAATTATGGAGATTTCACCCTCATTGTACCTTCATTATTGCATAACTCCTCCATCTCTGCCTTCATATGCAATACATTTTGCATACAATTTTAGACTTTGCATGAGATATTTTAATTTAGGGGTGATGAATTTGTTGTTGGCAGGCGACAACAGATCCACACACGTCTAACTTCATCGTATTGTCATTATCACATAGACTCAGAAGGCCTGTGAATAGGCAGGAGGACAGTATGTCTTCTTTTCTTTGCTGTACCATTAGGATTCAGCAGAGCCTGAAATTGCATTTTATACAGTAGCTGCCTATAGAAAATCTGTAAAAACCTCCACAGAAAGAGGAGAACGCCGCCTTGTTAGTGCGATAACAACCTTAATTTGTCGCAGGGCGTGAGCGGGCGTCCATCTCGGAGATGAATTGTGTCACTCGGCTCTGTTTCGTTCCACACATCTGGTGCTGGTATGTGATCTGAGCTGAACCTTTAGAATGAAAAGAGGCTGTATGACATTGCCAAGCCCGGGGGATAACAAAATGCTGTTAGACTTCCTTCATTTTCCCTGCACACTCATTATACAAAATCTCTCAACCCTGAAACATTGAGGAGAAAAGTGTTGGCGAGGAAAATGGCGCCTAATCATCAGATTGTCACAAAAAAGGCTTGAAAACAAAGTTTGTGTTGGTGTGGCTGGAAACGGAGTCCATAATCTCATTAAGTCATTTCAAAACTACATGAAAAAAAACCTTTTATCATCAAATAAGTGGCGCAAAGTGTCCATTTTCATCTAGATTCTCTCATCTTTTCCTCCTCGTCTAAAAACACATGTTGCATCTTGTTTCTCCGATTGCTCGGGAAAAAAAAGAGCAACACCAAAGAATCTTTGGTCTGTATTATTGTGCTAAATAGTTTTTATTAAAAAAAAGAAAACAACAAAAAGAAACACCAATCAATTTTGGCTTTTACAAAATGTTTTTTATCAGCTTTGAGATGATGCCAGTCCGAGCTGAGAGGGAAAAACAGAAGAACACAAGCCAGAAAGAATGACTGGTAAATAATAAAAATAGCTGTCCGAGTATTTCACAGTGCAAATATCTATCATATACACAGTGTCTGCTCGTATTTACATGGGCATGAACATACAAAATATACAGAATGTGCCCTCCCCAAATCTAAAACATTAATAGCATGTCTTACAGTGTGACAAATCACTGTTAGAAAGATGAAGAGGAAGATAAATTTCATACTAAAATAAATAAAAATACTTTAAAATTCGCAGTGAAAGGTAGTCTCCCATCATATCATGATGACGCCCTTCTCTTACATTGATTGTCTCTCTCCTGTCCTTCCTAGCAACAAAAAAGTCATTTTATGAAATATAATATTGTTATAGGTCCAAATGTTTTATTCAAGAGGAAATGAAGGTGATTGTTCAGCGAAAACTACAAAATAAGACTCACTGATAATATATTTTCTCTTGGCTAATCTGCAACTTCACAGATAGTAAAATGCTGCTTTCTGATACGTGATAACTTGATTGATATGATTTGATTTAGTAACCTATTTATTATCAGCTTACAGTGTTCAGATTTCTATATTTGGAGGGGATTTCTTTATTGTATGAACTTATTTATCTGGTTATATTGTCATAGCAGAAAGCATCATGTATACTTTATATATGAATAATAATTAATAAGCCATTACAATGTGTTTTTACAAGCTGTAAAGATCAACTTCAGAGCCTTAATCTGTGACTAAATGTGCAAAATGTGTCTTAGCTTTACTCCACAGGTCCATTCAGAAAATATATTTCAAACTGTTCTTCATTATAACCCTCTAATATCTCATCTGTCTCATACCATTCTTGTTCCAGTTGATGATGACAGTGGCTAAAAACCAGCACGTATATATAATGACCACATGAAACAGATAATAACAAAGCAGCACCCATGAGATGTAGTGAGTGTGAGTCGGACTAAACCTGTCATCTCAGCCAAATTAGGTTAAGATTCCTTTTATTTAGGTTCTGTTTTTGTCAGCAAATCCTATGAAACTGTCAAAACCAACAATAATGTGTTGTCTGTGTATCCAGCACCTGGTGTAGCTGCTTCCTCTGTGCCTGAGAGCTCCACTTTTGTCCCATAACTATTAAAAACACATCATTGGGGGAAAAAAACAATCTGTGAGGAGCTACTAGCAGCCACAAACAAAGACGGAAAACTGTTTCAGAAAAGGACTTTGCTTTCGATTTAAAAATGAAACTATATTTTTAAAATGTTTTTTAAAGATTTATGCGTGGTCAGGATTGGGACGTCTGAGAGACGCACTGATGCATTGTTGGTTTTGTCTTTTCGTTTAATAACAGAAATATAAAATATCCCCAGCCTTATCCTTAGAGATGCTCCTTCTCTGTGTTTTACAAACATTTTAGTTTTTCATCCTTTTTGAACGTAAACAGTGAGAGGCACCCAACTAATCGCAGCAGTCTGAGCCAGCTCCAGGCTTTGTTGGCTGTACGCTTTGGGAGGATTCATGTTTTATTTCCCAGCTGAATTTAAATGTCTGCTAATAGATTAGCTGTTTATTGGGCTTTTAAGTAACTTTTATTGATGAAGGCAAGACACCGAATTCCAAGGTTTGACCTTGGGCTAACCTTGGCGGAGGTCTCCGCTCTCTGAGTGCTTTTCTAGTTTTTCTCTTAGAATTGGCTGGCAATGTAATACATTGTTTAGCAATGTTAAATATTATTACCTCCGCCAAGGAGGTTACGTTTTTGCCGGAGTTTGTTCGTTCTTCTGTCTGTCTGTTTGTTTGTTAGATAGCAACATAACTCGAGAATTTTGGGGGTGATCCGTAGACGCTATCTGTGGTTACAACACTCGCTGTCTGAAGCACTTGCTACCCAACTATATACGACACATTTGTTACTGTATGGTGTACTTTCAGCCACCATATTGCTCATCGATGAACTTTCCTGCTCTAAAATCAGTATCGGTATCGGTCTCCAAATTCAGTGTGATCTTTTGTTTGTCAATGATAATCCAGACTTTTTACTTTAAACCTCTATAACATCCTATAAGACAGCTTTGACAAGGCAACAACAAAATGACAGTAGAGTAATATGAACATATTGAGGACAAAAAGTGCATTATTTATGTTTGGTGTCTGATTGAGATAGTGAACAAAATGTGAACATGTCTTGCCCTGGATACTCAATCATACAAAATGCTACAAAATGCATGAATAAATATGCACATAGGACTGAATGTCACTTATTCAAAAAACAAAAAATTAAAGGCATCGTGAGCATGAAAAGGATGATTGTGATCTAAATGCGTGTAGCTTCCACTCTGCAGTTTGTTTCTCAGACTCATTGGCACAACTGTTGCAAACTTGACTCAGTGAAAGAACTCTTGTGAATGTTCAACCTCAAAATAAAGTTTTTTTTATTTGTATATATTTTTGTGCACTTAGCTTCTTTTTGCTTTTTAGCCCTGTGATGTTCGGCATCGGCACAAATACAGCAACTGCGAAAAACAACAAAGCAGTTGGGAGTGCAGCATCACAGGACACACACTTAGCACATACTTAGGAATTGGCAAGAATAAAATATCACTAGAAAACAAAAATAAAATCCTTTTAAAATATCTGAACACTTCTTTTTTCAAATGAAACGTGGTGAACATATATTATGTACACAATTCCAGAGCTTCAAGCACAGAGGGTGTTTTTAAATTTGACCTCTATCATGGCACATACGATCAGGTGTGTTGTGTGTGTGTGTGTGTGTGTCTTTAGCTTCAGGATACCACATCTGTGCTCAGCTGGACATGGTACGCCCCTTCATAGCTGTGACCAACATACAGTACCCTTTGGTATAGGTGAGGTTAGGAAGGATTGGTTCTTCTACTTCACCTTAAAATTCCTCATCATGACACCATCAAAAACACTATCCACCTCTACCTCATGTCCGTCAAAACTAATATCATCATCACTAACATTCAGCGCCATCGACTCGAAAACGCCACCACCTTCATCACAGTTATTCCCCTCTCCACACCAGCACAGGCCTCCGTCACGGTGAGCGCGCTCACACAGTTTTAGCAGTTTTAGGAAGTGACAAAGGTCAAAAGCAGCTCTTGTTTCATGCCACAAGTTCTTGACATCAAAGTTCTCAATAAGCAGCCGTAACAGCAATGTAAAGTAAAATGAAGATTCAGCCTTGTAGCTTATCCATCTCTGTCCCAGTGAGCTCTTTATTTGCAGACCCGTATCATCGTCCTGGGCTGAACAAACCACCGTCAGCCTCTGAGATTTAATCACTGAGATCTGGCGGACAAACCGGATTTTCATTTCTTACTGTACATCTCAAAGGATCTTCTTCGGCTGTTCCCGCGACTCTTCTCGTTATCCTCCGAGTGGCTCAGTGACTCAGGCGAACGTCTCTCCTGATTTTAGCGCCACCAGTTCCGTGTCCTCGGCGTGGCGCCCGTTTAAGTGTTCACTGTTACAGTCATGGTGGTACATGAAGGAGGGCACCTCGGTGATGGAGGTGGCTGTGTAGGACGTGGAGCGCATGGAGCAGTGGTCCTTTCGTCTCTGACCCCACTGGGTTTTATACTGCATCCACTGTCTCTTTAGAGCTGCCTGCACCTGGACGACACACACACACAAAGAGAAGAAACGGTTAATTTCATGATCAGCATCTTTAAAATACACTGCGTCCAAAATCACACAACGTTCACCACATTTTTAACATGTGGACTGTCGCTCTATTTGCTTTAGTGTGAATAAACAGTAGTAGTAGAATAAACTGTTACTGTTGGATTCACTGAACTATTAATTACATTACAACACTTCCTGAGAGCCTCCATGCTAGTTGGAGACTTACAGCCATGTTTACTTATGCCAACCTCCTAGATGTTGTTTTTTCTTCACATCTGGAGGAGAACTTACTATTTACTTGAGTATTTCCACAATTGTAACTTTATACTTTTTACTCCACTAAATTTAGCTTTAGTTACTTTTCAGGTCAAGATTACCATGAAAAGATGATCAATTTGAAATTATATGCATGTTTATAAATCAAACCACATAACAGTATATTAAGTAGTTAAAATTAAATCACTGCATACATAAATGCATCAATAATAATAATGCAATAATATATTTGGAATATATAAAACAATCTGAGTGGGTCCATTCTGCAAAATTAGCATTTTACTTATGATACTTTAAGTACATTTTGATGCTGATACTTTTGTACTTTTACTGAAGTCAGTTTTGAATGCAGGTTTTTTTTACTTGTATTGGAGTAATTCTGCAGTGTGCTGTTAGTACTTTTACTTAAGTAAGGGACCCGGATACTTTTTCCACCACTGCTTATAACTAACATTACTTTTTGCCTCTGCATACTCCATAAGACCACATCTCAGTGCTAATGCTGTCATTTTAAGCTGCTTTGTGCTCCAAGTTGTCACAAACATTTATCAAAACTCTCTGATCTGCTGTGACCACAGAATGAGTCCACCAGACGTCCGGCTTAACATGCAAATCACAACGCGGTTACAGTGCAATGTGAGCAAGGCAGAGCCCGTGTAAACACCATCTTGTGACAATATTAATCCAACCGGCGGCGATCTCAACCGATGCACACATAATTGCTGCAGCATATGTGGATCACTCAGATTCCAGTCATGTTAACAGATGCCGGTTATGAAGTGTAAACTCCAAAGTCACATTTCTTGGAACGTGGCCAAGTTTTGCACAGATAATCATACAATCTATATTGAGCTATTTGATAAAGATTTATTCATGTAAATACATAGTAATCTCACCAACATCTGTCATCCACAGCTGCGTATATGAGATATCACGGCAAATATTCCGTTTTTATCTGCAGGATTCAAATACGTTCTTACATGATTTTTTCTAAATCAGAATAATAAAGAAATGTCTTAAAAATGGGACAAACTTCAAATGTTTTCAGAAAGCCTTCTTTTTAATTCCCCGGTATGGTTACCCTTTCTGAAGTTTATCACGCTTCAGAATGACAACAAAAAACTTTTCACCCTCCAGAAGACTATAACTGCCTGAGAGAACTTAATGCTCCAAATTGTACACCCCCTCCCTCAGTTCACCTACATTACCAACAAAGTTGAACCAAAATAAAGCAACTCCTCATGACCTCCTGCTGTGCTTTCAATAACAAAAAAAATGCCAAGCATTATAATATCGTAATTAATTACACTTGCCCTTCTATTCTCACGTCAATCTGATACACCTACGTGTCTGAAAAGTAAAACATTTCATGGTTTTTAGACAGAAATGAGCAAGAACAAGCATCTTTTTTTACTGTTGACATGTTGTTAACCTTTAGTTGTGCGTAATGTGGTAATATGTAACTGTGGTATTCAAGCAAAATGAAAAACTGAAATGGTAAAGGCCATGAGGCGACGCCTACATTTTCATGAAATCAGCTGCTTCTGTCTTATAAAATGGGTTCAGTGTAAAAAATGTTTAAAGTTTCTGAAACACAGCGAAGTTTGGGAGGCAGATCAAGTTATAATGAGAACCAGCAGGCTTTACTGACGATCACAGAAAATAACTTAAAAGAGAGAGCTGCTTGAATGTGTGGTCACACGTTAACATTGCACTTTGTGACGGATGACAGTCACAAACCGTGAGTTACATGGGCAGAGAGCAGCACTTCACAAATTCAAAAACTATTAAGGACTTCAAGGACCTGTGGAAATAATGTTCTGTCCAAAATGGATTGGGGGAATGTGTGTTTATTTTAAGTAGGGGTTTGGAGTTCTCAATTATAGCGTACAGCTCATTTTTGGCCAAAGCATCGTTATTTTGTCCCTGCTTACAAGCTCCGTTATTGTTCTAGGTGAGTTTGTTTTGTTAGTAAAATGATATAAAATCGGGAACTGACTGGCCAAATCCCAAAGTAAACAAAACTCAGTGTGATATTATTAAATAACTGAATTATTAATTGATTATTAAAAATGTTGTTGCACCATCTTCTGTTAAATAACTAATCAATTAGTCACCATTATGCATTAAATACTCTATAGAAGAAGTGACAGACAGACACCACAGCTACAATCCTCCAGCAGAGCAACATAACCACTTTGTTCTGTAACACCCTAATACTCCTGCAATTACTGCGGGTATATTAATGATCTAATGATAGGAATTATGACAGTAATTGTTTTTAATGAAACAAAAGCGGAGCCTGTGTGTACGGCCCGCATATATAACGTCTCATCACAAAAACAGAATGAAAGCTGTTTGTCTCACTGACCTGACATCACAATGGCGCCATTGAAGAAACAAGGCAGGTCTGTGCAGTTTGGCCTTGAAATCAAAGAACAGAATAGAAACCGGCCCCAGAAACCCATGTCCTGATTAAGAGCTGAATTGGTCTTTATGCAGATGAAGCAAGCAAACCCTCTCATTCCCTTGTGGGGTTTTTGTGCTGGTTGACCCTAAAAGTGGATGCGTCCTTTATACGCACACATTGTTTACATTGTTTAGGAACATGCTGTCGCATTCTGGCTGCTCATGTATGAGCTGATACTTGACCTATTTTCCAGGCTGAACTCTCCTCTGTTCCAGACAGCTCATGCCGAGTATTTAATCTACTGCTCTGTCAGTTTCTTTTTCTTTTCATGCAAAAAAAAAAAAACCTTGTCTAAATAGAGAAATGTACTTGTTATTTTTAACTCGAGCATATTACTTTTAATCACACAGAAATGTGTCTGCAGTATTCATGTCACCATGGAGACCTGCTAAAAAAGCCTCATTTAACCTTACAGCACGTATTGTTGCCACTTTGCCTTCTGGACACCTTGAGCTTGAAAGCATCCATCACACAATGAGCGCTTTGAGCCGAAAGGTCTCCACAACACCATTAACCCGAGATCGCAGCTATCTGGCTCATTCATTTGTGTTTGAACCAAGTTAAGGATGCTCGCAGTCAAACAGCTGCAGACACACTTAAAAAGGCTGACAGGAGGACTTGAAAGGAGAGTCAATTTCCAGCTGGGCTTGGAAACCACACAGTCATTTATAAAACGTGTCTTGCTCTTCACCTGACATGACCCTTCAGCTTTGACTGCCGCAGAACTCGATCGGCGTCAGAAGAGACGGGCGGCACAGTGCTTTATAACCTGTTACAATTGGACTAATGACAGTTTTAACATCTCCGTGAAGTTACAACTATTTTTCTCGATGCCAAAACCAAACTTTGAGTCTGTGTTTGGGTCACTTCTTGATATGCTATCAGGCACAGATGTAAGCTGCCAGAGATCTGACCTGGAAAAACAAAATATGAAAATGTTTTGCCTGATGGATTCTGATGTCTCCTACTTAATGTCATAAGCAATGAGCGGTTTTATTGCTCCATGGCTGAACAGCTCCCAGAAGAACATGTGCAGGTCGACCTTTATAGAAGGTCAGATTTGTTTTATAGAAACTACAGGTTATTCCTGTCACACATTAACTTTTTCTTGAAAACAATATTCTTAAAGGAAAACAGTTTAGGAAGTGCACATTTTCTGCTTTATTGCTGAGTTACATGAGGATTTATACCAATCTCATGAGTTAAATCTAAAGCTGGAGCCAGAAGTTAAGCTTAGCTTAGCATGAAGAAATGAAGCAGCCTCACCCGGCACTATTATTTGTTACCAAGTACGCCGACTAGCAACTCCACAGCTAACTAATCAAATTTACAAAATTAATTCTTAGAGGTGCTGGTATATATTTTTTCCACTGGAGTGAACAAGGCTAGCTCCTGCTTCCCAGCTCTTGTTTTGTATTTAGCTTACAGAACAAATAATGCTTTCAATTCTCTAACTCTTGACAAAAAAATCCAAAAAGCACACAGTTACCTGAATGTTGAATTGCAATTGTTTGTGACTCCTTTGGTTGCAAAAAGAAGTCCAATTGTATAGAAGTCAATGAGAAAACGACCCTACTTCTCTCTTCATTTTTTACCTCAGTAAACATTTTCCGAATGAGTTTGTTCTCAATCACTAGTTTCAAGTCTTCCTCCACACAGCATGATGTTAATTTAGCAAATTATGGCCCCATTTAGAGTAAAATAGACACTAAAGCAGGGTTTGCTTTAGAGCGTTGCTACCTTGTGGTTGATCCGACTGACTGGTTTAGTTGCAGTCTGTGTTTTCGTCTTAGAACTTTGACCCTTTCACAGTGTGTTTTCTATAACTAAGCTCCACCCTCTTGTCCAAATATGGTCATTTCATATGGACAGCCAAACTGTTAATGTAAATAAACACATGAAACGTACTTACCTCTCCATTGAAGAAGCAGAATATTGTTGTCACCAGCAGTCCCTTTAAAAAGCAAAAGAAGTAGTTAGTTGTTCAGAAGTAATGGATCTTCATTTAAATACAGAGAATATTTGGTGAAACAACGTAATCCCTATCTGGTAATTGAATGAGCTGACTGTCTACCTGGGAATTTCACGGCCTGTCTGCCTGTTGTTTAATTAGCTGACTAACTGGTAGTTACATAAAGTTAATGGAGTGCCTAACTGGTTCTTTAAAATGTAATTCAGCAGTGAATCACATCAATCAATCTCAACAACAACGAGGCAGAAAACAAGGATTTTATGGGAGGGAACCTCCAAGCGTGCCAGACGTCTAAATCTAAAGCGTGACAGGAGCTGAGGGCACTGACAAGTGTGGGCTGCGTTCAGGATCATTTTTGCTTGCATGCTGATACTGATACAGTTTTTCCATTGGGTAGTAAAGCAGCAGTTTGCTTTTTTTTCCTCCATTTGAACTGAATTCCACCTGGGTCTGACTAATGTAGCGTCTAGCTGTCAGCTCCGTACCTACCTGGTAGTGCATGAGTATGTGCATGATGTACTCGTAGACCTCCCCAGCCAGGCGGTTCTCTGGCCTCCAGGGGAAAATGACAAACTGTATTCCTAGCAGGGGCACCAGGATGAGGGTGGCTCTCACTGCCTTCATGTACATGTTGGACTCTGCCCTGTGTGTGTCTCTCAACTTGGTCACCAACACTCTTATAATATTTAGTAAGAAAAAGAGGTTCACCTGTGGAGAAAAACAAAAAGAAAACACTGTCACTAACTTGAAACTCCATGTCAGTTTTTATTTGATGACAATAGGCCAAGTAAAACCGGATTATATTTATTATAAAAATATAGAACTAGGATGTTATCCTCATTTTAACTCTTATTTGTTATATGTGCAACATTTATAATTCATTGAGCATGATGAGTTTTTGAAAGTTGAAAAGCCCACAAAAAATATGATTTTATGATGTTTTTGTGTCTTTTCTGGATTAAAAATGTTGATCCAGTACGTCAAAGTGAAAAAAACGAATTATTCGGTTATGTAGGTGAAGTTGTGCTATAGAAAAAGAAACCAACGTGGCGTGGAAAATATTAATAAGCGGTATATACAGGCAGGATTCAAAAAGCAACACAACAACCCCAAACTCCAAAGGGCTAAGAATTAAAAGTATGACCAAAATAATGTACTAATAATCATATATTTAATTCTGAGATCCATCCGTGCCTCGTGTGTTGTGTTGTAATAGTGCATTAGCAGACTTACGAGCAGCGCTGCCACTATAGGACCGTGGACCGCGTAGAGCAGATGGGTTTCTACACTCATCCAACAGCTACAGAAGGAAAAACATATCAGTCAGTGCTGTCGGCGGCCCAAAATACACACGCACACACACATACAAAAACATGCACGTGTATGGATCTGCACGCTCGCACTCTCAGCCACACACAGACGAGCACGTATGTAAACAACTCCTGTTTATTTGCAGAAGTTTCTGGAACATTACTCACTTGTCATCAAAATACTTTTTCCTCGCCACGGCGTGGATGGATGCAGGCACTAGAGGAAAGCCTTGGACAGAGGGAAAAGATGGCAGCCATATGAGGTCTTGAGTGAATTCAGGGAAATTCATTTGTTATTTATGCAACGGTTAAAAGTGCGGTTAGCTTGGTCAGTATTGTTTTTGTCTCACAAAATGAATAATTCCTTTACAAATATCATGTATATATTCTTGGAAAGGCTGAAACACACAACACTTTTCTGTTGTAATTAGTTTTGCTCCAACTAGAAAAACAACTCCACATGGTTTATTCCTGCAACAATCCTGCTTAATTTGACATTGTGTCTGTTAAAAAAAAGCACTAGAGGCTGTGCTTGAATGAATTTTTTGCTTTTCGTCTGGATATAAACACATGAATCCATGTACAGCCCATTTTCAGACCCCGTTGAGGCCCTGCAGCATGTCGGCCACAGATGGACCTGACTTACTGGCTGCTCTGCACACACACACACACCACAAATTCACTCAAGGTTATCCTCCCATTTTTAATGAGGACCATCCATTTAGTTCCACCACCTAGTTGTTTGACAGACTGCACCCATTATTCCCGTTTTGAACAAGGTGAAAAACAGGACAGCACTAAGCGACAGGAGGGCCTATAAAGCTGTCAGCATGTCCACGTTGAAATAGTGTATGATGCTCCGGTGGATACGGATAAACTGCTGCTTCTAGATCGTGTTTCTGAATTGTTTTCAGTGAGTTTTTAAGCTGTGAATGCAACAAGATCTTCAACCTGAATTACAGAATAGACTGTTTGTCAAAAGCGGCTCGCTTTCCAAAAACAACACATGCGTTATTATACATACATGTACGGTTTGCAGTTGTAAAAAAGGCTACAAAACCACTGATCTAAGTTTAGAGAAAAAAACAACCTGGTCAGGCGTTATAAAAGACCATTACAAAAGTAAACATAATGTTAAATAAAAGTACTTAAATGCCATAATTGAAGTGATTACGAAGGTGACGTGAGCCACCAAAGTTGCGTAAAAAACGTAAGTTACGTAAAAAGTGATTAACCTTTGTTAACTTTGGTTTCCGCCATTTAAACTCGGCGTTTGTCAATCATTATTACTACGTTAGCAAGATGGTGGTGGAGGACAGTTTAAAACTGCTGTCTGTACAAAAGCCCTATATTGATATTTTTAAGGGGGTCACATGTAGACATAAAAATAGTTACACAAGAAATTAAAAGCCACTAATAAACAAAAGTAGTGCACAGATAGTGTTTTAATCGGATGTTGGACTCACCCCAGCCCAGGAGGTAGTACCAGTGCAGATGCTGCTCCTCTGCAAACACAGCAACCACGATGAGCGTGTGCAGGTAGATGCCTTCACACAGCATCCAGAAATGATTGCAGCCCAGCATGTACATGTGGAAGAAGTGTAGCACCTTACAGCCAACCTGCAGAGAGAGCCAAAACAGGAATATCTCTCATTTTATTTCATGTTTAAACACTCCTGACATCATCTCAGCAGGACACAAAAACATGTAAGAGGATGTTTGTGCACTCATGGCACAGATTCATTAGCCGGTATTACCCTCTGCAGACAGAGACGATGTTTATTCATTTAGCCCCTCTGGAGGTGGGCTGACATGGCTTGGTGGTTGTGATTCTACTTTGTGTGTTTTTCCTGATGAGGAAGTGCGAAATCATGTTTGGCAAGTGCATATTAGCAACTTATACAGTACTATGCAATTTTCTATTGATGCATCCAGCTCAGCGTGACATGTCCCATTAGCTTTTTTTGTTCTTTTGATTGAATCGTTAATGTAATAATTTTGTCAACATGCTATGATATCAGTCTTATCATTCCACAGTCCACTAATGCTCTAATTACTGAGCAAGGAACCTCACTGTACGTCTATTACACTATTTTCTTTCACAAAACTTAATACTCAGTTAATGTCACATTTCTGTGTGACTATAAAAGTTTTGAGACTTAAGTTTTTTTCTTATTCTTTTCTTTAGAAATGTATAATAATTGTTGGCTGCTGCTTGCTCGTCCCATCTCAGATGGCTTCCCCAAAGTTGGATTATGTGGCTCCAATTAAAGCCAAGATGGCTGAAACCAAATAAAACATCCATGTAAAAACTTACAAGTAATTTAAGTAATTACTGCAATGTTTGTCTTCAGTCTATGGTCACAACAAAAATCGCAAAATCTTACTGCACAGTAATGCAACGAATGGTCCCTCACAGGCTTTTGATACCTATATAAAATAAAATCTTGTATAAAAATATTTTTTATTTTGGAACTCTTATGTGAAATATAAATATATGTAGTTATATAGTAAAATGCATTGGTTTGGCCTAGACTAGATTGACTAACATGTTTAATATAATCTAATGACAAAAAAGACAAACTCCTCCACAGTTTTCATTAACTAAACTATACTAAAAATAATTACCTGTTTAACTTTTAAAATAAAGTAAAATGAGAAACTAAGATGAGACTAAATAACCAGACTTTTAGTGACTTAAAGCGTGATTTAAAAAATCATGTAGCGGTTGACTAAATATGATGAAAACTAACAAGGACATTTGCTAAAAAGATAATAATAATAAAAGGCTTATATATTTGACACTAATGCCCATGTAAGGACTAAATTATTACTGTTGTGATCTTGAATATTTGTTCCCCAGTCACCCTTAAATCTTAATCAGCCTTAATCCTTAATTCCCTGAAACACATACCATATAAGGAGAACATCTATGGAAAAAACCCTTCCAACAAAAACCTTTTTTTTGTTTTTTGTAAATATTCCCATCAGTGTTCTGGTCTGTAGTCTTGTGTTAAAGACCATGTGTGCAGCCACAGTATAATTCAAAGATGCTGGCATTGCTATAAACGGCTGCTCTCAGGGGTCGTCTTAGCTCAAAACAAACAACGGTCTTTCACTTCTAAACTTTTAGCCATATGTCTCTCCTGCACTCTCCTGTGTTTCCCGTTCCTCTGGAGGAAACTCCAACAGACATGGCCTCATATGCAGCAGAGCGTCAGGTCACTTTTGCACCTCAGCTAACTGAGGTTCGTCTAAAGTTACCGACGATGTTCTGGTTTACAAATCAAGCTGATATACATCATGTAGATGTTTCTCATGTTTTCAGCCTCTTCCCTGGTTTGACATAAGCTTTGGGGATTCACTCCCCCACACTGCTGGCAGGCCGAAGCAGACTCTGTATCGCCACACCAGGGAGAATTAAATGAGCTTGTATTCTCTGTGTGAGCAAATCACCACGATCCACCTTTCCTAAATCACCGGCGCAGAAAACTGGCACGCAAGTCTCACTTTGGCAGCAGTAAATTTCAAACTGTTTCCCCAACAGACATGCGTGAAACCTTACCGATGGTGCTCGTGATTTGTTTTTATGCGTCGTCTTGAAAAAGCAGAGCCACGATGATTTTTACATGCTGCGGCTAGTTAGCACACTTTGACACTTCTTTGTCAGAAAATCTCAGATTTGACACAAACCTTTTGTGACAAATGGTGAGGTTTGAAAACGAGCCACTGCACAGAATCGTGTAAGTATTTCTTCACATTGATGATGATGGCTGTCATGCCTGGCTGCTTCTTGGATGCATTCAGACGTGGGGATAAAGTCGTGATGAGCCAGACAGATTTGGTAAAGGCTTGAAAAAGAAGCAGCAGCAGGATGCAGCTGAAGCCTCCGCTGCCTACTGGATGTTTCTAGTACTTTGTCGGGCCAGAGATGCTCCAGCTGGAAGCTGGCTGAGCTATAATGGGATTGTAGACACTGTGAGCCAACTTCTACAATCCTATCTGTTGTTTCTGTGGAGCACTTTGATCATCTGAAGTTCTCTTTCTTTCTTTCTTTTTACATTAACGTACTAGGAGGATAACGTTTTTCTTCTTTTTTTTAGTAATATTCTGACACACTTTTTTACTACTCCTGGAGCCTGAATCTGTTTAATTGCATTCAGTTCTACATAAAAGGAAATATATGGTCCTGTTTTGGAGTTGGAAAAACTCTACAATAACATCTTTTAAGAGGCAGCAGCCACTGAAATAACAGGTTTTCATTAATTTCACTTCCAAAAAGGAGTGCTCCTTTAAAAGTAACATGAATTTATGTCCAGGCCTGATAGTGAGGCATTCCTACGAGACAGATTTATCATCTCTACCAAAGCAGACCTCGGGGTTTCAAAGAATCCACGTAATGCATTCAGTATGGTTTCAAAACTCTTTGACAGGAGAATGTAGAAGAGAGAAGAAACTATCTGTTGACCGTGTAACACTGCCAAGATGTACCACATACTAATTAGGATGTACTTAAAGTCTGTTGTACAAACTTTTAAATATTTAAAATATAGAGCAGCTCCATTTAACATTCACACTGCCTGGCCTTGCATAAGCAAATTAATTTTAAAAAGTTCATCGAAATTCTCTGTTGCATTTTTATCTGGTTTAGCATAAGTTGTGAATGCATTTGTATCTCATTTCAAAACAGTGGAACAAATCCTCCTCCTCACACTGTATTCCCATTAGAAAAAAACTGTAATTCTTTTGGTTTTCCAATAACTTCTCATCCGGTGCCGTTATCAGGCACAATAGAGCCCTGATCAGAACACGTCTCTCTGCCATCACACAGGGTTTGGCACGCAGAAGGAATCAGAAGTCGGCTTTATACAGTATTTTTTATACTGTATACTGTATAGTTGTAATATAGTATTCCAATTTGGTAATTTCCCACTTTGGGATCAATAATGTATATCGATCTATCCGTCTAATACATGAGAAACCTTAATCACAGGAAGAGTTGTAATCTGTTTTGAACATTTCATGTTGTGTAGTGGACTGTCAAAACCTTATTATAAGGGTCTTACATACATAAAGTACATCATTATTTTATAGATTTACATCTACATTTTATATACTTTTCTATCCCTGGGTGATATAATGTCAAGACAGCATTTAAACAGTATAAAGTCCTGTTAGAAAGACCTCTTCTTTTGCTAGCTTTTTAGGTTGATCTGGGGTTTTTTGCAACAGGCATGCAGGCGCATTGTCACTGTTTGTATACAAATAATTGTTCTATACTTTAATCCATCACGGAAACCTGCAAAAACAAAGACATTTCACACCATCCAATGTTGTGTACATTCACACTTCAAGGTGTAGTGTATGCAGAGTATAAAGCATGGATTTGCCGGCAATTTTTTAAAAATCTGGATCGAGTGAATACACCTCCAGATGTCTCAGCACGATTGGTGCCTCGACTGTGGTGGTACCCAAAAAGTTCCAGCCACTAAACACAATTTAGCTCATAGAAATCCAAAAGCGAGTTGTTCACATCGCAGTAGAAATACAGCAATCATTTCCTTTCTCACTCCGGATACGCCAGCGATAACAGTAACATTTCTGGCAGTTCTTGTGCTACTTACCGGGTTTCTTGCCACCACTTCAGGATTATTAACCACTCCTATGAGGTAGATAATAGTGAGGGCTGAATTGAGCACATAGGAGCAGAAGAGGTTCTTGTGCAGAGTGATCCTTTGGCAGCTCAGACTCCTGTGTGAAGAGAGATGCTATGATTGACTTTGCAACATACCAGGACATGATGTGATCATTTAAAATAAATAGTCTCTATAAATAATGAATAAAATCTTTTCTGGCACAAAAAAAACATAAAAGAAGACTTGCAACAGCTGAAGTAGGAACTGACTGGCGGGCTAATGCGTTGTAGTTTAATGAGGTTGTGTGCTGTTGCTCCAGTCTGTAAAATATGAAATAATTGGGATCTTTCATCTTAGAATTCTTTTTGTTGGTATAAAGAAATGCCTGGGATCAATGAGCTGGATTGCCTCTAAATGTTCTGTACTGTGCGCTAAAAACGCTGTTAAATAATGCATCATGGATCCCAAAGGGTTGTCCTCATTACCTTGCTCGGCCACTCAGAATTAATAGCATTAGGAAATGCTTGATAGTCAAAGTGAAAAATACTATTAGAATCAAAATCGTTACAAGTCCTTTATATCCAGTAACTTTATTGCTTGTAATGGTTAAATAATGTTTTAATTTCAGGGCAGCCATCAAACGTAGTGCAGCGCTGAGAGTGTTTAAAGCTGAATGAAACCATGCACCGCTCAGAATATGGCCTCCTATAAATATGTCCTCAGCGCTTTAAGAAGTTATATCTTTTTATTGCTCATGGACATTTTATCTTTGTTGAGCCATGAAACCCCAGACTCTCGTGAAAAGCAGGAGGGGCGCCGCATTTCCTCAAGCCGGGACACAGCAGCGTACACGGCTGCACGTTTTTGTCTTATTCAGAGACAGAAAAAAAAAACGTCTTGCTTTTGCTCCAGACATAAAAGGAAATGCAGGAGCTGCTGAATGCTTATATACAAGAGGTTTTATCTAAAAGGGGATGTCAAAACACAGACTGAATCCTCATGGCAGCGTCGTTCAGGTCCTAACGTCTTCGGGGTCAGCCACGTCTGTTTTTCCACGGCAGGCTGGAGTATTTTTATCTGGGAATCCTGACAGTGTTGATGTAGAGTTGTAAATAACAGAGTAGTGCAGCTGTACACCATCGCATACCACTGTGAGCTTCACATCTGGATCTTATAAAACAAAATTAAGCCTCCAATATTTACAGTGTTTTGGCGATAAGTAGGGTCGTAGTTAAAGAGAAAAATCCACCAGAGATTTTCAAAGCCAATAACTTTGCTCATTTATTTAAAATCTTAATTTGTCGGGACTTTGATTTTGATGAATTGTAAATACCCCGCTGGGTTTTTGTGTAACTGAGTCAAGAGCTTGACTCTCAGCGGGCCGTGGCGTTTTGCAATAATGCACCTGCCCTAAACATGGCCGCCAGATTTACGAGTGTGTATAAAACTTTGCAGCAAGCTGAAGGTCTCTTACAAGATCTGCTGTGGATAACAGCTGCGTTCAGGAGGTCAACACCCTTCAACATGTCAAATTTTACAACCACAGCATTCATGGACAGGACAAACAAAGAAACCTTTCCAAATATTGTTACAGAACATAAAGTTAATTATCCCCCTAAGGATCCATTTTCTGGTTTCTTCACACATAAATGTAGAACCATAAACACTTTCTATGAGGCCTGTGACTATAAAACATTTTAAAGATACTCATGATCCTCTTATATTACCATAGAATTGTAATTATAAGCAGTCATACATATTAATATTACTTAGTTTTCTAATTCTTCACAATTGTTGGTCACTCTCTGACAGCATCATAGTACATTCTAATTTTTTTTTTATAAGTGTAATACATTATAATCATTTCCATTATGCATTTAGGTGCTTTAAGTGTAGTAATGAAAATCTTGAGGTATTGGCAATAATAACACATTCCAAGCTAGTTTCATGTCGCTATAAGTGGTAAAATTAAAAAATTAAAGAAGAATTATATGCAAAAAACAACACACAAAACATTGTAAAATCATTTATTCTTTAATGGGTCATAACAGTCATTGAGTTGTCCATTTTGGCACAATTTTTGATGATTGAAACTTATATTTCACTCATGTAATGTTTCCTAAAAAACTAAATCTAAAGACTCAAATTAGGAATAAAACCTGAAATAATTTAAACCTTACCTGTCAGTAAACTGAGTAATAGTGAATACTTAAAACCAATGCATGGCGGCCATTTAAATTTAACTAATGTTTCCCAAAAAACTCTAAAAACTAAATCATGGATAACACCTGAAACAATTCTACCATTTCTACCATTCAATTATACAATTCATTAAAAATCAGTGAGTGACCAGAAATGATGCAGTATAATAGTAATTACTGTTATTTTGTAGTGTTATAAGCAAGTCATAATGCATTATACTTATGTTTATAATACATTACAGACCTGGACGTCACAGAAAGTGTAACCTTTGCACCTTCCTGCATCATTAAGAATAAAGTTCCTTCCTAAAAATAAACTAGATTTTAAGCAATGCTCAGTCTCCCTCCAAACCTCCATACATCAAGTGGATATTATACCTCCCTTCCCTTTATCTGCTTTGTTATTTTGCACTCTAACCCAGCTGGATTTCAGCAGCAGCAGTACCTCCTATAATTGTGCACCTTTTCCCTGTGGGATTAAGCAGTTCATGGGATGAACAACCTTAATGAGCAATGCACTCAGGTGCACATGTTTCTAATAAAGTGCCAACGCATTCAATGGTTCTGAATCCTAAATATCCATGAAATATATGTGCAGCACAAGGAAACCAAGTTGGCATGAAATTAGCAACAGTTAAATTGTGTATAAATTACACTCGCTGAAGCAGCAGAACTATTATCAGGTTGATAATTTACATTCATTTGTGGCAGCAGCTAGGAGTAATCCTTTACTGATTACTGTCCTCAGTTTGGATTTTACATTCATTAGCTCATTTTTTAAAAACACTTAGGTCACATTTCTTGGCCCAGAGCAGCTCTACGAGTGAGTAAACAATTAGTTATTTGGTTATATAAAAAAATGTGACATCAAGACCCATTAAAGCTGAGATATTTTCTGTGTGTTTACAACCATCCTGAATATTCTCTTAGATCAAACCACTGAATTGATTACCTGAAGTAGAAGAAGATGGACAGAGAGATGAGCAGCGAGGCGATGGATAAAGCGTGGCCCACAATCGCCATGTAAAACAGGATGTACGCTGACTGTGGAAAATTCAAAAGATAGAGAAAAGGTTCAACATTACTATTTAAAAAGAATACATAGGTAAATGTAACGCCCTTACCAAGGCCTAAAATACACAAATAGTTTGCCTTTTCACACAAAATTCAACATGTTTTATTAAATAAAGTGATGATTTGAAGGTGGGCACAGCTGTCAATAGAATAAATACATAAATTATGATGTTAGTGACAGTAAAATTTGATTATAAAGAGAAATGTGGCAGACAAATCTGGGCTGATGGTGTAAAGTGCTAAAGTTGGCATCAGCTCAGCCTTATCAGGAATGTTTATTTGGCCTTTTTTCTCTCTTTGGGATGCTGTGGCTGTTTGTTTTCAAAGGTTTCCTGAAACTGGAAGGTTGAATCAGCAAAGATCAGGTTCTTTAGTAACAGATGGAGCGGCTGATCTCTCACTCTGATCGATCAGCAGACTTTGAGTTGTTCTTTCTGGTTTGCCAGGACAGCTGCGTCATACACGGACTGGATGGAGACGAGTTCTTTGTTGTTTTGTTTACTGTTGCTGTTATTTAAAACTGATACAGTTTTATCTCTTACAGATGGAGAGCAGAGCAGAGTTGGGTTTTCTCTGACTTTTTTTTGGCAAACTTGTCAGTAAGATAGAGGGTGACTAATCATCAGCATGAAAACTGGAAACATTTGCAAAAGAAAAGCCAACAAATTGAGACTAGCTAACAGGTCTTATGGGGCCTTTGGGTTGGAGTGGAAATATTGGCGTGAACTGAGATTTGGCAGTGTAGTTTAACATAATCAACCAAAACTGTCATCATTTTGTGGCAATAAAACATAAGACAAAGAGTTATATGTTACATTAAGGCATGAACAAAAACCCTAACCCTAACCCTAATTTAAGTCATCCAGTATTCAGTTAGTAATGTTAACACATTAATGAGCTCTTCAATCACAGCTGAAAGTGCAAAGTTATTGGTTAGAATACTTTAAAGATAGAAAAAGATGGAAATTAATAGAAAATTGACCAACTTACAGCAAACTGCAATAGTATGATATTTCCAATTGCTGTTAACAAATACAATGAGACATAGTAGGGTTTTGTATATATATATTTATATTTTAAACCAAATTTCACGGAAGCCTTGGAAGGCAAATAAGTAAAAAAAGCAAAATATGGTCATTTATTCTGTTTCGTCTCCTGTGTTTATGACTTTTAAAAAAACAGGTGAAAATCAGGTTTTGCTTGTTTATTTTTCTCAGTTTCTTCAAGGAAATATTATTTAAAAACCATTGCTGTTTAGTTTTATTAAATTTTTTTGTAGGGATCATTTTGTTTGTTGCTGTAATATTCATTAGGCCGTGTTCTAAATCGGGACTAAAACCATTGAATTATTCTTAGAGTAATTTCCGAAATCAGTGTTATAACAACACACTCGTAGAATGAAAATGACCCTTACAAAAAGCAAAACAAAACGCTTGCTTTTCACATGTCAAAAAAATGTTCTCCTTGGAGCTTGAACAGATTATCCAGCTCTGTTGTATTAAATACAAGAGAAAATAATTAAGATCACTTTGAAAATGGATCACCAAAATGTTTTTTTCTGGCTTGCCCTGAGTGTTAAAATGAATTGCAGTGTTTCTAATGTCCATTGTAGTGAAATAGTGGACTGGGCTTTGTGTTGTCCTGCTCTGGTTTCTGTGTGGTTGGAAGGTTGTTAATGTATGAAGGTGTCAACACGAGGTTATCCAGGGCGACTCCTCTGCAGGCATGTGTGTTTTATGACAACTGTATAGCCTGAGGTGCACACAGCTTGCATGTAACTTTCCACTTCTAAATATTTCTGTGGAGCAGTGTATAGAAGAGTGATGTGTTTTGGAAATAAAATGCCTGTTAATATTGGTGTCTGGTACAGTATTTATGAGCAACTACGTCAGACTACATATTTCCAGTTTCCACATTTTCTCCTACCTGCCCACACTCCAAATACCAGAGGAGTCCATGCGAAAAAAGAAAATATTATGCTGACCCATCACACTGTGGCCACCATGCATTAGATCTATGATCGCAGGCTTCTGTATCTGAGATAAATTACCTTCAGCTTTGCCTTTGTGTTTTCGTTGCAGAGTGTGTAGTTGGACCAAGTCCTGTTGGTATCCGGGTGGCGGAACCAGTGCCCGTCCTCTCCACAGTACTTTGTGGCCCTTTCTGAAAGAAACCAGTAAGTAATAAATAATCACACTCTTGTGTTCTTGTATTCAGGTTCTGTTAGCGTTGGTAAATAATTCATCCTCAAGCAATGAATGTTTTATAGTAGTTGATAAAACGTCAACAAGAGTGTCAGGGGTGAACTCACGACGCAGCAGCATCAGACCTTTTTAAAAGAGCGACTCTCTGGAGTCTGGCTGCTCACCTGTCGGGTCAAAGTCGACAAAATAATTGGGGCAGTTCTGAGACGTGTAAGTTCCCGCCGGGGTGTCGTCCCAGCACAGCCAGCCGTCCCAGTTCCGACTGCAGTGCAGCCCTGCAGCAGCGACAGCGAGAGTTAAACATCCGGAGAGGAGAAATAACCCTGATGAGTCTCAGGAGCAGATAATATCTACCTGATTTGTTGTAAGGTGTATCTCGATTCATTTTCTCGAAGCATTTATACTGGCTGTCAAGGATTTTCTTTCTCACAATTTCCTGTTCTTCTGGGTTCACCATGGGGCTGACTGTCGCCTCGTCAGTAGACTCTACCTCCGAGTCCCCAGAGAACTGCGCGGCTGCCTTCATTTTAGTGACACACACACGCAAGCACACACACACATCCACAGAGTCGTGATTAATCAGGATGAAGCAATGAGCGGTGAGGCTCTGGGACAAAAAGCATGACACACCATTCAGTTCAGTTAACTGTGAAGTACAAGAATATACTCATCCTGTGCTTCTTATGTTGACAGGGAGAGAAAGAAAGTATGTGAGTGCTAACTTCAGGCATTTTTACATAAATGATCAGACTATAACGTAACTTAGAAACAGCATCTATCTACCACTTTTTTGGTTGGCTATAACAACCTGTGGACATAAAAGGACTCTGACAGTTGTGACATTTCCGCGTGCTCCTGAGTGCCTCAGCTCCCTCACAGCAGCAACAGTATGCAGCATTAGCTTGTTTGCTAACTTTGTCAGCAGCCAATGTGATATTAATAAGATATCCATGATAATAATAAGAGGAATGCAAGGAAGGGACTTCCAACTCGCTAACTATAACCTCACAGGTTAGCCAGCTAGCGGTAGCTTAGCATGGCTGCTTTGTAACGTTACCTGATAAAACAATTAGCAAATGGCAAGCTAAGTATTGTCAGTCGCATTCAATCTTTACATCACTGTCTGACTGCAGTTCACTGAACAGCCACCAGTGTTAATAACAAGGATTTCTGACAGAGACAATATAAGTACAGATCCCATCCGTGATACCTCCATGTGTGGCTAGCTCTTTGCTATTTTTATGATCTTGTCCCAAAAGTGCAGAAAATCATAGCATCATTGCTCAGTTTAATAACCAAGAATCCCCATGCAGAATGAAATATCGGATGCAGAGTTATTAGGCTATAATAGAAAGCATTACCTTCAACCTCTCCTTAGTGTTGACAGCACACAGTGTGTAATTGGTCCCAGTCTTGTTGCTCTCTGAATTATGAAACCACTGGCCGTCTTCCCCACAGTACTTAGTTGCCTTTTCTAGAAGAAAAATTATGTGATAAATATACTGAATGTTACACGCCAAATGTGCACTCTGTGTCCACAAATATTGGTCCCATTAAATGTACTAATTAATCCTTAATGTTAACAAACAGACTGTTTAAAATGGCAAACTGCTCACCTGTGGGATCAAAGTCAAAAATATAATCTGGACAGTTTTGGGAGGCGTAGGTTCCCGCTGGAGTGTCGTCCCAGCACAGCCAGCCGTCCCAGTTACGACTGCAGTGCAGCCCTGCGGCACCAACAACAACCACAAAAACATGAAGAGAAATGGTTAGAGGCCATCAGGAAGCCTCTCAAACAGAGTTTAGTTTCATTCAACAGTATCCGTACCTGATTCGTTAAAAGGTGGGTCTCGATTTATTTTCAGGCGGCATTTGTATTCATTCTCAAGCATTTTCAACTTCTGTAAAAATAAATAAAAGGATCTTTCAACAACACATTGACAAATTGAGAGTTAGGCAAAAGCATGCTCATAATTCCTCATCAACAATGATCCTCTGTAGCCAGAGCTCAGGGTCAAACAGTTAGGGGAAATTAAACTCTAATTGTTGAGATGAGGACAGAGATAGAGGGCTGAATACTTGCTTTAATCCAATAAAACTCCGTAGGGACGAGTGATGTCAGATGATGGTTTAATAATTGGCAATATTGAAAAATCGTGTAGTGCTACTTTTATTTATTTTGAGGAGGAGCAAAGGCACAAGGAGAATTATGTTGTTGTAGCACTGCCAAAGTGTGGCCCTTGGATACAGGAGGCCTCTGTTCACGAGCTGTTTCCAAATCATATCCACTCATTTGAAACGGCTTTGGACGTGACAGCGTCGTACTGATGATAGATGTGCCGAATCAGAAACTGTAGGTCATTTCAGAAAGCGGTGATAAACAGCCTCGTTTGTTGAGGTTGGAGGACTCATTGCATGGGCAGACAGAGTCTGAGTGTAGAGACCAACCAGAGAGGTGCTGTTACAGATAGGAATGTTAATATAAAAAAATAAAGTAAATACAAATGAGGACGTAGCATGTGCAAATGCTGTATCTTTTTATAGAGCTGACGAAACAAACGCAGACAGCTGAGTGACAAACGCCTTTAAATGGATATCTGCTGCTTGTCAGCAGTTAATGAACAGTTAATGAGGGTCATCTATTGGTGAGAAGAAGAAAGAAACTTCAAACTAGATTAACATCCCTGAACTCAGAACAAAGTGAGGATCCATCACCAGCACCACTGCAGCAGACACGTGTTTTCACCTTATGTAACTCACTTCAGTAACTGCACTTTCAGTTCAGGCTAAATTGATGTACTTTTGTATCGTAAAGCTACTTTGCACTGTGCTAGTGGATAATGCTTCCATTATGTCCCTGGTATTGTACATATAGGGGGAGTGTTGAACCTGTATGTACTTTACCCTCAGTCTCTTCTCGTGGTTGGTTGCACAGAGTGTGTGGTTGGTCCAAATCCTCTTGGACTCTGGATGGTGAAACCACTGACCATCATCTCCACAGAACTTAGTTACCTTTTCTGGAAAGAACAATTATGCAGTTAGGAAGGATTTCTTTAAATACAGTCAACGGGGGGTTAAAGTTGAATCCATCCTCTTGCTCACCTGTCGAGTCAAAGTCCTGAAAATAATTGGGGCAGTTTTGGGAGACGTAGGTTCCTGCTGGCGTGTCGTCCCAGCACAGCCAGCCGTCCCAGTTCCGACTGCAGTGCAGCCCTGCAGCACCAACACCAAAAAGATGTTAACACGCTTCATGATCAAAAGTCCAGCATGAAATCCTGTTCAATATAAAATCATTTGTCAGCAGACCGAGGTACTCATGACCGCTACCTGATCTGTTATAAGGTGGATCTTGCTTCATTTTCTCTGAGCATTTCTTTTCATTCTCAAGGATCATTTTTTCCACAACTTCATCTTTTTCTGTGCTATCCCGTGTGGCCTCTGTGGTCGGCTCGCCAGCAGCATCCCCTAAAAAATGGGGGAATTCCTTCTAAGAAAAAAAAAAGATAGTTCAGCATGAAATGAGAGTACAGAGCAGCTGAGACTAACTTGATCTAATTCAAGCCAGTAACCAAATACCTCTAATTTGTGATGACAAGTGGTCCCAGTCTCTATCCAGTTCCCCAGTTCTGCACAAAATTTGGTCACTTTTTCTGTAAAGAAGAAGACATTGAATGACATAACAGCATCAATGACTATCCTAAAAGCCCCATACACTGTATTAAACTACTTATAGACACTTTATTGCTTCTATTTGAGGTTCAGGTCCAGTAGAGACTCTCTGTGTTCTTTGTTTTCCAGCATCATCCAAACACATAAATCCGACCCTGGATCTTGGCATTACTGAACGACTGCAATTAATTTAACTTGGCATGCATCATCTAACATTATGTCAAACAGAAAATTCCCTCTTGGAGAAATTGCCTGGCAAATTCTCAAATATCAGGCTTAAAACCACATGTACTGTAGATCCATGACCAGGCTAAGATCACATTGGTCCTGACAACAACAGCCGTAGCCCGACTGCCTCGTCCTCTCCGACAGCTCATCAACTGTTCAGCATCCACATCCAACTGTACGTCTCCCCCCCGAAGCCTCACATCACCAGCGTCAGCTTTCAAATAAGGAGCCATGAGGGGACTCTTAACATCACAGGCATTTTGGGACTATCCTTTACGAGCCATCTCTTACGAAAACACCTCGCTCTCCTCATTCATATTCTCTCTCCCCATCCATCTCCCTGACCCAGACGTCTCTGTCTTTTTTTCATAATCCCTCTCTGCTTCTCTTTTTCCTTGCTCTATACCCTTCAGTCCTCTCTGTCCTCTCCCTCACCTCCCCTCTCTTCATCATATGGCATCTCCTAAATCAGACATGACACGACTCTGGATTCCTTCAACTCGACATAAATGAGCAGCGCATTCCTCAAAGTGTAAGGTAAAAAAAAACTGCTCAGGCTGTAGTATATGCCACAATCCAAACATTAAGTGTGCTTACAAAATCAATTTCCACAGTCAATTTCAATATCAATTACTGTCTGTTCCATTCAGCCTGATTGATAAAACACAATAAGCCACCGATTTACCTTGTATCCAGTTTATAAATCTCTTATACCGGCTGTTCTTTGCGCTCACTCTGCTGTAATTCTGTCTGCACTGTGGCATAAAGGAGCAGCAGTGATTTTTGTGTGTGTCTGAATTTGCATACTTCTCTACTTGCACTTGCTATTTTTAAGTGCATAAGTTCCTCACGTTGACAGGTTTGACAGAGAGCAGTGCACTATGAGCACCCAGATGTTGCATGCATACAGCTTAAAGAGTTTTAGTGTGGAATGCTAGATTTTTGTCAATGTTAACAGGCTGGACGCTAACTTCAAGCACAGAAACAAAGTATCACTCCACCTGAGGGGAATATCAGCAGTTCTGCACGGATTTGGTCATAAACAAAAATTCAGTTCTCTGGGAAGGGCAAAGGACTTTTCCTGAAATTAGGAACCGTACTGCTCAAAAAGAAGCATATCTGTGTAGAACATGAAGCATAAAATGCAGTTACAGCACATTATACACCCTAGTCACATTCACGTGCATTAAGGAATTTATCATTTCTAGTAAATATTTCTATGCCGTGGTTAGATTTCGTGGAAAAGGCTCGGCTGTTGCAGGAAAAGGAAAGAATCTAAAACATCTCAGCAGTAATAGGACTTCTGCCCGGAGAACTAAAATCTCCTTAATAATCACATTGACATTAAATCAAATTTAAGTATAAGGAGAAGGCTGGGGTGGCTGAGCAGCAGAGTGATGATGAATGGATTTAATTGGACGCTACTAGTCAGTTAGTAGCCACACAGCTCACAGAGTCCGTGATTTTGAAGCATGAAACAGTGAAGCCAATTAGTAGTTTCATTACATTTTAAAACACTCTAATAATATTATTGCACCACTAAAATACTGCAATTCTTGTATTATGAGTTGATAAAAAGCTCAAAAATATGAATAATGAACCAACTTTTCCCCTGACTCTCACACATAAAAAACAGCGTAGCATCCACCAGCTCCAATGCTAGCCCCTCGACCTTTGACCTCTATCACACACAGAAGATTGGATCACTTTCTGTGTTGCCTGCTGAGCTGAAATTAAAAAATCAAAGGAGCGTGTTATTGTCTATTGGAGTGAGAAGTGCACATCTTTCTTACCAGTTGGGTCCAGGTCAGGATGATCTGGGCAGTTTTGTGTTACAGACATCCCAGCTGGTGTCTCATCCCAGCACAGAAAGCCGTCCCACATACGCCCACAGAACGAACCTCCAGGAAGCAAAGGGGACAAAAACATATTGACTATTCTACAACACAGATTTTCTACCGTGCAGTTTTTCTCATGCAGTATAAATGACATTTTTTATTCTAAAAAATTGTAAATTAGAATATTTCTGCATACTATATTGTAATAGAAGCACAAAAGGCTAGTATGAACTAGAAAGGGAGTATAACATGTTCCCTTCAGGACACCATGAAATGATTTGGACCTCTCACCAGTTCTGTTTTCTTTGTTGGACAGCTCCAGACATTCATACTGCCCCAGACTCATGGCCTGGCCCTGTCCGTCTGTCATGCTATGTCCAGCCGGCCTGAGTGATGGATCTGAGATTGACTCAGCGCCTCCTGCCACACTGCGCTGTGGAGACAACACGACACAAGAGGTGAGAGAAGGGGAAAGAAAACAGGTTTCATCCTGGCTTGGATCACAGTGTGAGCTGCAGACAGGAAGATGTTCTTCTTGCTGGTTTTGTGCTCTGATCAACATTCCCTTGACTGTCAAAGATAAAGCATAAATATTATCTTTGATGGCAAGGTTACCTGCATTTGTAACACTTCACAGCTTTACCATGCTTAGATAAAGACACACGGCCTTACGTTCAATAAGAAATCGCATGCAAAGTTTCTGAAGCGTCTTCAAAGCTGATCTGATGAGGATTTCACTCTGTTTGAAATTCTACTCACTCGCTCATTAAAGTGAGAGTTTGGGAGCTCACAAAAGAAGTTAAGCAGCCAATTTTTCTCCAAATGAATCTTATCTCTGCTTCATTGTTTGTATTTGGAGGTGGCATTAAAAATGAAGAAGCTGTGAAGAAGTGTGTGAAATGCTGATTTTGATAATGCTGCTCACTGAAGGATAAAGAGCCGGTCTTGCTGTGACTTATCTTACACTTTTTGGGGCTGAAAATTAAGCCCCTCAGAGTGTCGGGCTCATGCACTTGCATTTTCTGAACGATTTAAAGAATTTTAAGACTTTGCCTGGGAGATTGTCTCCACATGTCTTATCACAATTGAGATGCAGACCTCCTACCTCTGTCTCTTTGAGGAGGTGAGAGGAGTCCTCATTAGACTATTCTTACCTGGCTGATAAGTGCTTGTAAAAGGCAAAACACTTGAGGAAAAAAAAAGACTTTTGAGAGGATGCCGACGTCCCATGTAGCAGTTTAGCAGCCGTACATATGATGTCACTCCAAACATTGAAGTAAATGACGTCATACATACGACCACCAGGCCACCACCAATATCAAAAGGTGATCCTCACCTACTTCAATTCATCCATCTTCCTGAATCAACATGACAAGACCACTCAAAAAAATCAAGTAGAGAGAGCCGAACAGTGTGGATACATCATGTTCAAAACCTTTGGCAGCGAAACTGTTCTGGACTTCAATGTCGAGCTCGATGCTGAACAGCAGAGGAAGTTGAAACTTGCACTTCACACTGACATTGAAGAATAGTGGACGGACTGTTTTTTTTCACAATGACTCATGAAAGATCTCTTTTTTTTTCTGCAGTAAAAGCTTTACAGAAAAAATCCCAAAGTGAACACGTCCCCCGTGATTAATGCCGACATCCCTTAAGCCTGTCTGCAACAAGATGAATATCGGCTCTGAACTTTGCAAAATTAGAGCCATGGTGTTGGAAATACCATTCATTATAGGATCCTCATTAGACCCGTTGGTGTGCTGTAATGTGTAGGGTGAATCCATTAAAAGGACATTTCCAGGTTTGATTTGTTTCATAGCAGCATAACCCCCGTTTTCAGGCAAATCAGTATATTTGTAAATGACAGCATAGAGCCAAAAGGTGAAATGGCACATTTGTGTTAACATGATTGCAACAACCTCATTAAGCGTGTTAATGTAATTTCTCAAACTCTGTGAATATGACTCAACCCTCCAAAGATGATTTGCGATCAGATGATAGGTGCCTCACAAACCAAAAATACCCACACTGAAAATAAATATACAAACAGAAAGACAGTCAGTATGCTTTATGCTTCAATAGATGTGTGGGTTTCTGGCGTATTATTGCAGGAATTAGCAGGACAGAATATGTTGTTAAATTATGCAGAATAAATATCTGTAAAATCTTGAGTGGATTTGGCAGAGGCTTTTATTTTGAAGGTTACTTTCTGAGTGCTCTAAGTATTTAAAATATATTATGGCTGTGAATATGTGCAGTTCATTTACAAAAAATATAAATTGATAAATATATTTTTAAAGATGAATAAACCAACACTAGTTCTAATGATGTTCCCTTTGCAAAGAAAAGTTGTTAAAATCAATTAAAACCAAACTTTTAACCAGCTTTGACTTCAAAATTTAGATTTTTATGTTTTTGAATTAATCTGAAAAAAATATATAGTTGAGGCATGTGTGTAGCAGGTCTGTACTGTTGTGACCTTGTTAGCCAATTTGTGATTCTGATCATGATTTTACTGTCACACAACACAATGTAGAGTTAGAAATCAACTACAAATGCACATTGATGTTTAAATACAGGTAAAATCGTACACTGACATTGACACTCAATGTCATCTGCATAAAAAAAGATCAGGTATAGTAAGAACACGCAGACACGTGCAGTCATGGATCACATACTCGTCCAAGTTCGTAATGAACAAGCTGAGCTAACTATAAACTATAATTATCAATTATGAATGCTGAGTGAAAATTAATCATGAGATTTTCTTGCTGAGAAAAGAAAAGCACTCGACCACAACATATTACATGTCCATTTAATGAAAATTGAATCCCACGATTAAACACACGTGCGCGGCATATTTAATGAGCAAAAAGAGAAGAGGATGTTTACCTTACAGCTTTCCTTGAATTATAAAAAATGAGAGCTTACCACCAGGAGAAACCACAGGATCCAAAGGGAGCCAGCTAGCTTCATATCTTCCTCTCACAGGCGAATCTCTACAGAGAGAAGAGAAGTTAAAAGTATCAGAAAACAAGTTGTCTGCCGTGAAAGTGGCTGACTGAACAAACAGATGACTGTTTCAAATCAGGATTATGGCCTCTCTGGAGAAAACAGCAAAAGCAATCATTAATCTGAAATGCAAAACACTGCAGCAGAGGCGCCGCAGTTTGTGGCATTTCACATTTTCTGACAGTGTGTGTTTGTGTGTGTGTGTGTCAGAGAGATAGAGAGACGTGAAACAATAGCATGAAAGGGTAACGCTATATTGTGCGAGGAAGAAAAAAGACGCAGACACAATCAGACAAAGATAGTTGATGTTCATTAATCATCGAGTGCTGAGCCTCCACTCTGCAGGACAGCAGCAGCAGATCTGCCAGCTACTAACTGAGTGCATGTTGGATTAAAAATTCACTTCAGGTCTCTTTGCTTTGGCTCGCAGAGTCCCTGTTGGAAACCCATCAGTCTGCAGTTTGAACAGTACGGACGACCTACTGGTTGCTGTCCACACCCCGCGGTGGCTCAGGGGGCCGGCCTCTGAGCTGATAGACATGCATGAGCAAGAATTAAAAGTGCAGCGAAGGTTAGCAGGATTGATCGTATTTGTTTTGGCTTGCAGACGCACACTGATGGTAGGATACTTAGGATGACAAATATACGTGGAACTGCGTCTGCCAGGAATTTAAGGCTAGGAGTGCTGATCTCTGACCAGAGAGCCCTTCAGTCGCCCTCATATATCTCACTCGTAATTAATAGTGTGATCGTTATCAATAACGTCAGCCAGATGTCATCCGTCCAATCTAGGCTCATAAAAAATATCACTTTCTCTGTCCCAGGCCTAAATATAGACATACCAGCTGTATAAATTGCGTATAAAGTCGAGCTGAAACTAAATGAGCCCATTAATCTATTAGTCAATTGAGAGGTAATTAATTAGCAATTATTCAGTAAGTTTATTAAGTGTTTAAGTCTTCTTTTAGGGAATAATAAATGGCTGTTTCCAGCTCCTATGTTGTGAGCTTTTGATACTTTTCTCTGTGTTACATGGTAATGAACTGAATATAGGTTGGTATTTTGCACATTTTTCAGATATTTTATTGAACTTATTCAACTATTATTTCAGAAAATAACTGCCTTCATTAATTTATTTTTTAATCAATATAGTTTTAACCTGCATTCTTAGCAGTAAAAAGGAAAATGACCCACCTCCTCACTTGATTTATTACCCACTAAACATTTCCTTAATGAGTTTATGGCCTCATTCGCTAGTTTCAATATTACAACACAGCATGATGTTCATTTTGGGAAATCATTGCCTGGCTCCCGTGTGATCTTCAGCCCTTTACCAGATCAACCTGTCAATCAGAATGGAGACATGGGATGTATATACGTACTTGGAACTGTGTATATTTAAATAGTTGTGAAGTAGCTTTTTGGAATTTTCTGTGTTTTGTCTTCAAACCTTGACCCTCAATATGTGATTCCAATTCATGAAAGTTATTTCTAAAGTTTTGGTCATCTAGAAATCATCGTACCAATTAATATTACAGTTACTCTCATCCAAATGTGGTTATTTCTGGCTCCAAAAAACAAACAAACAAGATGCCGACATCCAAAAGTTTTAAAAGGGATATTCCATAAACCAATGGGTGCCATTAGCTACAGCTCAGCTCAGCCATTTTCAGCCCAAAACATGCTAAACTTTGATAAATATTTCAAGTATGACCAATGTCAAATACAGTAGAGTTTGCCTTCCAGCGTGCTGGGAAGCTCAGCCAAGGACACAGTAACAGCTCCATATCGCTGCTTTGAAGAAAAGGAAAGGAACAGAAAGAAGCACAAAAAACCCCAATCAAAGAGAAATGGATAGCAGGAGGCAGAGGAGGGAAAGAATGGATCCCAAAGTGGCCTCTAGGAAGAGACGATCTATAAAAACCATCATTATGCCCAAGCAGAATTCACACAAGTCAATTACCTGCTAATCACCTCTGGGTGTGCATGGGCATGTGGGTTTGTCTAAAAGTGGGGTTTTCTCTGATGGAAGCGTGTTTCTACAAGTCAATAGAGACGTATCAAGACGATTGGCCCAATGGCTTCTTATGAGCTGCTGTCAATTGAGAGAACCTATAGATCTCACTCCCTGTGTATCGACAGGGAGAACTAGGGAGCAAATTGGCAGGTAAAAGGGACAAAAGAGCTCAAAACTTAAGAGGCCAAAACTTAATGGAATAGTTCAACATCTGTGGAAGCCATTGGATGGTTAGCTTAGCCTAGCATAGAGACAGAAAACAGTCATCCAGGCTCTATCAATGGTACGATTCAACATTAAAACATACTCTCAGTCCATCAATAATACATTTGCTGACAGCAAGTTTCACATTTTAATATCTTCTGCACATTTGACGGTTTAATCTCAGCTATATTTGACCTCCAGCGGGAGAAGGTGTGCATTCCCTCTACAGCCAGGTCTTTCTGTCTCACCCATTAGCTCTTCATACGTCTCCAAACATAGTCCCAGGAGCATTTTGCGGGCCATTAGGTCCAATCTGATACAATCAGCTAGACTCAAAGCATGTGTGTCTCATTTAAGAGACAAGAGTCCATAAAGAGAAGACAAGGAAAAGCACTCAGGCAGGATGAGTGCATCATATACATGTAAAGCTCTCCAGTCTGCTGTAAATCAAGTGAAAACTAATGAGTTAAAACTGGGGATTTGAAAGACTCGGCTTTTGCATCGTTAATTAGTACTTAGATTCTAAAGCAGACACATTCATTCCTGCGTGGTGACTGTAAGTAAAAAGCGCTGGCTGTGAATTGAATTCGTGTCCTTGGAAAGACATTGCTTTAGTTTGAGAAGCGTCTTTTCCTGGAGTTCTGTACTTTGCAAAGGTCCACAATGAATGTGTGGCTGAACTTCACCTCATCATATCTTATCTCAGTTTATATTCCACCCATCATCTGCCTCCATTATCTCTATTCTCTTTGGTCGTCTAATGTTAGAGAAATCCTTTCAAAACCAAAGTCTGACACAAAATTCATTGATTCATACTTTTGTTTGTGCAAAAAAACGACAAATTAGAAAGGTTTTTGACAGAGTAAATTATGCGATTGCCTCGGGCCTTCTTTTGCTATTCCCACAATCTCTATAACATTTAATTAAAGCATTCTTATTTGTATTAGTATTATTATTCATGTGTTTCGCCCTTGGTCAGACTCCCTGTTCCTTTGCCGTCTTTTCCTAACTTTCCGCCTCATCCTTTCTTCTCCCTCTCTTCTTGTCATCATTACATCAGTCTGACAGCAGCAGACAGAGCCACCCATCTCTTCTCTTTCGTCTGGCGGTGAGCGGTCACAGGCACGGTGACAGCACAGATTTGTGCTGACATCACATAAGTGATGGATGATGCGGCAGCTCGATCTTCCCCCGCCCCCCTCCAATGTCTCACCATTTCGGAGCCCATCAGTCAGTCTGCAGGGCGCAGCCACGTGAACGTGATTTGGCGTCCCATTACAAATGAGCCGGATTACAATGCATGCTCAGGTGGATTAGTTTGACGGATGGACAGGTTGTAGACCTTGCACACAAGGCTGTCATATAAGTCTTGTCTGAAGAGCAAAATATTTTCCCTAATCTTCAAGCTACATGATCTACAGCCTATGTTAAATTTACTGCTTACTGCAAGTTTAACAACGCTACATCAACACGTTCATACGTCCTATTACAGTAGGTCATTAAACGCACAGCATGTCATGTCCTCCTGCCGCTGCTGTCAAAGACATCAGAGAAGGCATCAGGTGCCTTCTGGGTATAAACACAATGGAGGAATATTTATAATGCACGTGTACTAAATATATGCAAGTCCCTATCTATGCCTGTATTGTTACACACTTCTTAAAAGGACTATATTTTTAGCACATTTTACACAAATATGTATAGATTAAGTAGTGTGAATATCCTGTATTTATATCAATACTTTCATAATATCAGACACTTAAATAAATAAATAAGTAGGCAAATTCTTAATTGATAAAATAGCAGGCAGGAATGTCTGTTTGGTGGCTGATCTACTTCCAGACATACTTAGTTAATGAAAACACTAATAGGAAAACCATATAAAATCCATATATTTCTATGCTTATTGATTTCCCACAATGTCTGAATACAGCCAGATTGGTTGGTCAGTCAAACTGTTTGGCTGAAAAGTGAGTTTTTCTTACTATATCTACTCTTTGGGCTCATGGAATTACTGTTTTGGAATATATTTTATGACAAAAAATGCCCAAATACAATATAATTATTTGAGCCCATAGCAAGGTGAATATAACAGATATGCACACATTTGTCATGTAAAAAAACAAATCAGAACTATTGTTGTGGATTTTTCCTTATCAGACTCAAAACAGTCTTTGGGCACAAAAAAAGGAAAGCTACTCTGGTACAAAGAGAGCACAACATTTTGTCATCTTTATTAAATAATTTTCTCGCCAGTTATTTTCTTATTAGAAAGTACTCAAGTCGTTTTTTAAACTTGACTTTGATGGTGCATTCAAACACACGTCTTAAGCCTCAGTACGTTCTTTTTATGGCATTAATGTTTGCTCATTGGTTGTTATCATCAGAAGGAGTTTCTGTCTAAAGAACATGTGAATAAAATTCAAATTAGTGAGTTAAATGTGAGGCTTTTAGCCGGCCAGTTATTGGAACGAGGATGTCAGAGCGCCATGATGGAGGAGAATTTTGTAAACATTATCTTAAATAAATTGCATTATCATACGACTATGACAAAAGGACGGATTATCACAAAAACATGTTTCAAAGCTCAATGTATTGATGATTAAACAATACTGAAATAAATGTCAACATGGTTGCCTGGAAGTAGATAAGCAATCAAATGTTCAATGTGATAAAACATATAGACAAGCAACACATTTTTCAAAAGAAAGTGAATAATGTGGACCGATCAGTCTGTTAACACTCTGATCCGAGTCACGTTTCCGTGTTTGAGTCGAGCTCGTGTGGAGGTGAAAACAGGTAAACGGTGCAGTCGGTGAAAGCTCTGCAGCTCGACCTCTTTCATGTTTTTTGGCTTCATCCTCCATCTAAAAATACACAGAATGCCAGTGTCTCCAATTAAGGTAAAAAGAACAAGCTTCCCCACATGCATTTACCTCCTCCCCACCAAAACCACAATTTTGTCTGCATTCTCATTTCCTATCTGGCCTCTTTTCTCTTTAACTTCAATATATCTTCTGCTCCTTTAATATATTTCTCCTCTAACCTCGTTTCTCTGTCTCTCTCTCATCCGCCCCCTCTCCCTCCTGCCTTCGCTCCAACTACCTCTCTCCTTTCTCTCCCTTCCTTCTTCTACATCCTCCCCCTGTAAAAGCTCTGCCCTCCTTACCCTTTCCAGTCGCCTGTTTCTCTCCCTTTCTGGCTGCATTTTTAAGCCTTCTTGCCTGACTCTGGGCAGATCCAACACATTCATCAGCTAGCACATCCTTTAAACATTAAACAGGTCCCCATTATGGTGACACATCATATTTTCAACTAATCTGTCTGTGTTCAGTCCATGTCCTTTTCTGTGTCTTATTGTATATGTTACCAAGCAAACAGAGGAGACACAGGACCACTAAAACGTAAAGCAACAACAAAAATGTTTCACTGTGTTTTAGGGGTAAAAAAAATGGGGATGGTCTATAAGACCAGAAGCAGCACATCTGCAGAATTAACAAATGTAAAAGATGTTCTTTGTGATTTAAGTTTAACCAGCTGTGTTGTCCAAAGTTAGAGACTAATGGACTTTTAATTTCTCGGGGGATAAATGTAAGATGCATTTCAAGTCGAGGGCTGGATCCTCTGAGAGCAGTGATCCCCAACCAGGGCTACTTACAGTTCTTGTGCAGTTAAGAGGGAGTATTGTAATTGTAGAGTAGCCCTCTCAGTTCAATACTAGAGAAATAATGTAGGCTGTTGTTAGGGTGCATACCGCTTAAGTGCAAATGCCCCGAGCAGCCAGTTCCTGGTTTGAATCCAAACTGGTCGGTCCGTATGCTGCATTTCATTCCCTTTGATAAACATTTACTGTCTCTTTCCAATGGCACTATCAAACTATTTGAATAAAATAAAGCCATAGAAACATCATCTTTAGAAAGACAAGACCTTGCACAGTGTCATTAATATTTTATTCCAATCCTCCCCTTGACTCAGAAGAAGAACAGCAAAATCCCTCCCACAGTATCTGAAAATAACTAAATATGTTAATATGCCACACTTCTGGCAGCCCAAGTGGGTTTTGACTAAACCTAGTGCAAAAAACAATAGACTAAATCTAAATATTGACAATTGCAAGATTAGTGCAGATGTAAAAATATAATTTTTTTAGAAAGTAGTGTAACATTTGCTCTAAAATGTATAACACAGACATGTAGAACATCATAAATTATTTGTGAGGCCAAAAGAAGTAAACCACAGTTTTGTAGGACCTGAAGACCAAGCTGAACCTGAACCTCCTCCACATTTGACACAGTCCAGCCTCACACATTGTCCTCCGACAGCAAAGGAGAACTTCATTTCTTGGACATATTCAAATGTGCCTTTGAAAAGCCTTGTTTAGCATACCAGAGAATCCAGCACTGCTGATTCAGCATAGCTGTGGGCGCATGCCCTTAATAGACATTTTGAAAATAATGAACTTATTTTGCTGTGTCAACTTCTGCAAATCAACACTCATTTCACACATTTTTGCCAATTTAGGCAATTCATGGCTTGATTTATGCTTCTTCTTTTTTTTCTTCTTTTTTTTACCTCATTACATGTTGAACTGCTGCTGACTTTAACTCTGATGAGGCCTAAAGTGCTCAGCAAGTAGCTACTCATTCAGTTAGTTAGCAATGTCTCTGCACTGAACCAAAACAATGACAGTCATAGCCCATCAGGCACTGTTATTGTAATAATGCTTTTGATAATATGAAGTGAATTCGATTTTCATGGGGTCTGTTGTCTTTCTTTGAAAAGGTCCAACATAGACGCAGTGATCACTATTGAGTTGTAAGCATAGACCATATAAAAATGGTGGATGTACACATGATCAATTGGTTTGTGGACTCCGGTTTTGAAGCCTTAAGATTTGCATCAATGAGCATCAAGGGTGCTAGGTTCTGTTAACACTAGTGCTAGCGACCTTAAGATGAGCAGCCGACTCTTCAGAGTGTCTTTTAGTCCAACCGAACACTACACCACACTTTTAAGCAACCAAATGTTGCAATTAACTTCCATCGACTAAAAACCACTGTGAAAGGGTCAAAGTTCTAAGACAATAGCACATAGTGCACTGTTGTAGCAACTTGTTAATCACAAGGCAACCTTGGACCAAACCATAAACTTTTTTATCGTCTGTTTCACTCTAAATTGGACCAGAATTTACAAAAAAAGCACCATGTTGTATTGAAGGAGACTTGAAACTAGTAATTTAAGACATAAACTCCTTAGGAAATGTTTACAGTGGTAATAAATCAAGTCAGAATTCGGGTCATTTTCTTTCATACAATCTGGCTTCTTTTTGCAATCGGTGGAGTCGCCCCCTGCCGGCCATTAGAAAAAATGCAAGTTAAAGGCACTTCAGCACTGACTTCACTTTTTGAGACCAAGACAAACATTACAATGAGTTTCCCTGCTATATTGAAGGGTTGCTGAAGCCTGATTTACTGTCTTAGCATCCCAAAGAGCCAAAGAATGTGTTGATGGTTGACCAGTGGAAGTCCAAATAGATTATGACAGGGAAATTCATCTCCATGATGAGTAAACAAATTAAGATGCATCTGAATACACAAAGCCTTCATAGTCTGGATTGATTGGACCGTTATCTCCTCCAACATAATGTGATTCATCTTCAGGAGGTCAGCGTATTTAATTGCATACACAGTCTCCTTAGTTACATGCAATGCATTCTTAATCCGTTTCATTCTCAAAATTTAAAACAATGATTACCCCCCAGTGAGTACACAAAATAGATTTTTTATTTGAAGCTGTGCTGGAGGTCACCAGCCCGCATGCCTTTTATTAAAAGCTCTGGCCTTGAAGAGACATTTAGTGCTGTAACTCACCCTAAAGGAGCTATATTGCCTTCCAGCATTCAAGCTCAAGCGCCTCTCTGAAATCCAGCCTGTTATTCACCAGTGAAGTGGCAGCAATATGGTTCGGGGCGCTGAAGCAAGAGAGCATTGTGTGCTTCAGTGTTCCAGCTGTTCAAAACAAGCCGACTGTAACAAGAGGACTCTCCCTGGCTCTGTGTGAACAGTTGATTTATAACCGATCTCTAACGCCACGACATCCCCCACACATCCACTGCTAGACCAGAAAGGAACTGAAAGAGAGGCGGAGAATAAAGGGGAACATGGATAGCAGTCATTTGTTTTACTGTAAAGCATCTATGAGCACAATATAAATCTAATGTATTATAGACTGTATGAAAATAGCGGACGTAGCCACTGTGACGTCGCCAATTATTTTTATGAACAAACAATTTGAAGCAACCAGTGCATGGATCGGGAGCCAGAATAACACCACAAAATGAGCTTACTCTAGCTAGCTTGGTTAGCCAAGGACAGTTGTTATTGAAAATAAACAGCCAAATCCTTAGATTGGCTTTATTCCAACCGAACTGTGAAAAGACCAAATATTACAAAGTTATTAACTTTATGCAACTGAAAATACACTCTAAAAGGATATATATGTGTAAGAAGGCTTTGAACCCGCATTTGAGACCATAAACTCATTATGAAAATGTTGACTGAGGTAATAATCAAGCTAGAATTAGGGTCATTTTCCTCTTGACGTACATTCAAACAGACTTGTTTTGCATCCATTGGAGTCGCCCCATTAGAAACAATGCAGGTTTAGGGCACTTTTGCATGTCTATAATGTTTAAGACCCAGAGTTTACAGCTAGATCGCAGTGTAGCAAGACTATGGTGGATATAATTTCATCAGAGTCTAGACTTCCCCCAGATACATTAGCCTTGCCTTTCATTTTTCTTTCAACTGGCAGAGGCTACTTTCAAATACTTGAAACATACATCACATGTAAATTGGTGTTATTCAGTGTTTGCCAGGCAGACTGATGGGAGCCGTCTTAGCATTTCCTTCCCTCCACTTATGACTACATGGAACATGTTGGACTCTTCAGCTCCAACAGCTAATAATTCAGCTGTGGTTAATAGTCTCAGGTGTGCCCATGCATCTTAGGATAACTGCTTTTTAAAATGTGAGGTAACATCCCAAAGTGAACATGGTTTTTCCATTTGTGTAACATCCTCGAATGAGGCTAAATTTGGCATTACAGTAGTTTTAGCAATCTGTCTGGAACATGTCTGGAAAAGTTGTGTTGTGTACTAAATATGACCTGCCATAATATGATGAGCATCTCTCTTTGTCTATCTTCTAAAGCACAACAAATTATTTCAATCCAGAATTTCACAAAAGCCAAAATACAGGACAGTAAGCAATGACATAGCAGCAGCTCTGAAACCAGCGGAGATTCACTCGCTAGTTCATAGACACTTCATCAAAGCAAATATTTGGCTGCATGAAATCACCTCATCTGGTTGGTCCGTAGGCCAAACAAAAAAGTCAGCTTAAAACTGCAAAAACAGGCTTTTGGGCCAATTGGGGGCAAAAGAAACTCAACAATTACAAATACCTTTTAAGGCGATACATAGACGAATGTTTAAAGCGTCCTTCCACTGCACTACTGCAATGCACTGTTGGCAAACAGTTGCAACTGTTTACATATCCAGCAGATGTGGAGCAACATTAGCATTTATTTGGTGCTATGTTTCTGATCACCAAGTCCAGTATTTTCTCCATTTATTGCTCTGTATCGGGTCTCAACCCAGTCCGAAGATATATATCTGGTTGAATGCTTCATCATGTTCACTAGGTAGTCGCTAACTTTCTCTGTCTGAGATTTGATACTGAACAGGTTGCGTTCAATGGGCTTTGAAACTGAAAACACCTGCCTCCTGCTGCTGAAAACATTGCTCTGAGATCATTGCAACTGAAGCGGTAACAGTAGTAACTGTAACATAACAGTAAAACCAAAACAAGATACTAAAACGGCTCTGCAGAGCTGAGAGGAACTGCAGAGTTATGATTCTCTTTGGGTTTGTTACAGTGAGCACCCCGTTTCACAAAAAAAAATTATTATGTCCATAATAATAACTGGTGTCTGGCCGAAGAACTGTACTTAATTTCCAAAAGCAACCTCCTTTCTGCACTCAATTACATGCTCCACATGCATCCTGGCAGGACCTGCACCCATTATACTCTGCTTTTTGCAAACTCCTTTCACTCTCCATTTCCACTTCTCTTTCTCTGTCTGTCTCACAAGGTTACAGCCACGGTGGTCTTTGCATTAATCTGGACCACCGGGACTCTGAGGGCAAAAGATCCAGAGTATCCCCCTCAGTCTCAGACCAATTTGCAGCTGAACCAACCAACCACCCAGCTTTTGTTCATTTACACACGCTTTTTCTGTGCTCTTTGTAAATGCCATGCAGTAATGTTCGTTACGCATAACAATGTGACATATCACTGTATGCTCCATCGCCTACACATATCTTAGAATGAGAGCTTCATATGATTTACGGCACTGAATGACATTTACAGTTGCAGATATACAATTCCCTTTGGCATCGGAGAAAGTCATTTAAAGGAGCGCTAATGAGGTGTAGTTTATAATTTTCCAAAGAAGGCAAATAGATCCCCTCACAATTTCCTGGACCCCAAAATGGCATCTTTAAAATGAGATTGAGAATGAGATTAGCAGGTTCAAAAGTCAATCTTTACTTAGAGAACTTTCTAGCTTGAATCGTGAAAATCAAAATGAATGCTGCCTTTTTTTTTTTTTTTTTGATATATCACTACTAAGAGAACATTTCTTTAAGATCTTACTTGCACAATGCAGTGCCGTTCTTTACTGTTTGTGACAAAATACATCCTTAAACATAACCCTGTGAATTAATCTGCTCCTCTGTGAAAAAACATCTCAAAACAAAAACAAGTGTTCTGTTCGTAAGTGTGTCTGACATAATTATTTGAGGTTTATCCTGCTGAAATTTTGGAGTTGCTTCCACAGCTAAGCGATTGATTGGTTACACGCACTTCATTCTCTGAAGAAGCTTTGGAAAGTTTCGAGTCTATTTTCAGCTACAGCTAAACTGTACACATAATCACCTGCTTTGATTTTCCCGAAGCAGCAAATCTGCCAATCAACCGAACTACTTCATTACAGAATATAATCATCAGATGTTAAACAGTGTCAGCCTTGCAACCAGCCTGGCTAACAAAAGGAAAACACTGGTGTGATTGCTGCTTTCAAAGATTCAGCTGATTTGCATTCAGGTGATTAATTCACGCTAATGTCACCGTATCCCGAGGGTCGCTGCTGAGATGGTGTTTGATTAAAGGCTGAGGTTCATGCCAGTATCATCACTCCGATTCTGGAGCAGAAGAACGGAATTAGGCTGGAGTTTTTAGGGAACTTTCTCACTTGTTGTAACACAGCTTTTCCTTTCATAGCATCATTTAACAATAGGCAATCTTTAGCACAGCTGTTCATTTGATTACAATGCAAATCTGCATTTCCTCGATGCTTGCCATATGGGAATCTGCGGCGCACAGCAGAGTGCACAACCCGCACTACAAAACTGCATATTCTAAGCACATTAGTATACATTTCACGCCAGATAGTTGATGATGCTTATGTCCAATCGAATATTCGTGCAGTTTAGACTGTCACTAAACATGACAGGCTTTCCAATAAGTACAGAGACCACTCAGCTGTGTTGTCAGACTTATCAAATATATCCAGTCTGCTATATAATCCCCTGAAAAACATTTTCTCCTCCCGATACCAGTAAACAAATGAGTCTGTTTACCAGATCAGGCTTTGTTCTGTCAAATGAGCTGCTCCCTCTCTGACACCGACACCTTCCCGCTAAGTTTTTGTTTATTTCCTGAACCGATTAGGTGTCACTTTATCCTCTCAGCCTCCTCAGGTGCTTACAGACATCTGCCACTGAATGGAGGGTATTTTCAGGGGATCAAAGTCCTTTCATCTGGCAACCTTTCCTTTCCCCTGCCTCTTTATTTCCTCTTGACATTCCACTGAGTGTACATCTCATCTGTCAAGCGAAACCAATGACGTTTGTTTGTCTCGTTTCCTAAAAGCAGAGAGCAGAGGACAGATGGTGCGTGTTGTATGACCTCTCCTGGGTTTGAGCTCAGTGTTATAGAGCAGAGAAAGCTCACCGCTGCTCAAAATACCTCAAATTACATCCTAGAAACTGAAAGGAGTTTGAAAGTTTAGGAAATATGTTAAATAGTTTAATTTGTTTTTTTAATTTTTTAATTCAATTTGCCCTAGGAATGAATTAAAAGTGCCCTCTCTTTCATTTTCTTTTTCTTCTTCTAAGTTCAACTAAGACATCTAAACTAACTAGACGTGAATATAGACTGAGTTAATGTCCTCTTGATGTCCATCTGGAGATTCTTGGGAATGTTCTTTTTTTTCCACAGTTTCCTATTTCAAACATTTTAAGCCCACGCTTGGCTTTGCGAGTTGAGCCCTCCAGAGATCCTTTGCTTAAACAAGATTAAAGGTTATATCGTTACTCTGAAGCGCCACATAGAAGGCATTACTAAACGATAAAAGGGATCAAAATGCAACTGTAAGAGCTATTGGAAGAAGAGTGGACACTCTGTACGATATTGCTGCAAAGAGCAGCCTGCTGCAAGAGAAGAGGTGATACAAATCAAAAATAAGAGATAAGCCCTTCTGGATCAAGGGTCACAATCAGACAGAAAATAGATCCCCGAGGACAAGATCAGAGGCCCTGAGGGCAGAGATCCAACGTAATCCTGCTACTCAATCTCAAACTCAAACAAGACAGTTCAAAAAGCAGCAGAATGAAAGGGCTTATTCAGGAGGAAAATGATCGGCACCTATTGGAACAACCGATAGCTCTGGGATGTGAATGGAGCAACCATTCTCAACCATAAATCAGGTTAGGTGGGAGGAAATAAGAAAGAGGTTGACAGAAATAGCTCTGTTTCAGCAGGCAGAGCTAGAGCACATCAGAGACGCACAGCGTTTGAGTCATTTGAGTCGAGGCTCAGAGGGCATATCAGTTCAGCATGATCCAATAAGATGGTAGAATAAAGACGCACTGGAAACAAATCCATTAAATGGATTCAAAATACCTCTGTAACCTTTTTACATCCATGTTTCCATCATAGGAAAATCTTTAGCAGATATGGAAATATATTTCCAAGAAAGCCAGGATGAATTTCCCCAAACCAATACACAGCTGACCTCCATGCAAAACATTTATTGTAGTGTAAATATCACCATTACTGGTAGTCTGTACCTGCAGGAAAACAAGCCACGTGGTAATGGTGTACATCAAAAAAGGGTTGGGAAAATAACTGCACAGACATGAATAATCAAACTACAATACTCAGAAAAGCTACTTGCATCTCCCATTACTACAAGTAACAAATGTATTGTACACTATATTATCAAGTGAACTGTATGCAAATGGCCTGAGATGGAGAGGGGAGAAGGAGGACGGAGAATTATCGAGCATTTCTTCCTCAGGCTGTGTGAGAGTAAATGTGAATGAGAGGGATTATAGTGTCTCTTTCTGTATGTGTGAAGGCAAAGCATAAGTGTATCTATAATTATGCATTGGCTGCAATGGTGTCTGATTAAATTCCAAAGTGTTACAACCTACTTAACACTCATATAAACACATTGGTGGTGCCAGTGTGTGCATGAGAAAGAGAGAGAGGGTGAGTCAGAAAGTCAGGAAGCACCATTCTCACTCTTAAGGGCTTTACACAACCAGAGAGTGGGACAAAGAAAAGTCACAAAAAAAGTGCAATACTCGCCCTCAAAATATTTCTCATCAAACTATTCATACGAGCAGCTCTGCATATTTGAAACAGCAGCAACACTTGTTCAAGAAAGGGTTTAAATGGATTCACGCAGATGGAGAAATCCTGTTGACCCTGAGCCCGTCTGGCAGTTTGTCTGATGTTGTTGCATCGTCTTAAGCTACTGTAGGAATTTTAATAAGTGTCCTTTCAGCAAAATGCTAAAAATGAATTTGAGTTTCCTCGGGTTAACAGTTATGCAGGGTATATTATGTCTCTGACTTTTATTGGCTGAATGGAGTAGTAAAGTTTGCCGTCCTTGTGTGGGCTTCCTCGGTCTTTCATTTTTTTTTAAATCTTTAGAAGTCATGTGATCGCTTGAAGATGGAAACAACCACAATAAAAGTTCCTTCACAACAATAGTAATGGCAAACAGCTATTTAACAAACATATTTAAAGTTAAAGAAGTAACGTTTTAAGTAACGTTTTAAGATGCAGTGATCTGCTTCTACTCAGAGAATTGTGTAATTACAGTGATTCCAAACTGTGACCTTTGTGTTGTTTTCTAAGAGCTCAAAAGTCACTGTATTTACTGTAAATATACAACAAAAAAATATTGTCCGTTATCTCTTATAATTTCTATGCTGATGACACATCTATTTCTTTCGAAAGTCAGGGCAAGCACATAATCCTTGCCTTACGTTACCTTACATCTTCAGCTTAATCAGAGTGAGACAACACGGTGTATCCAGTTTTTTCCCGACTCTGTCTTCACATGTCCATATAACCCATCATTTGATCAAAAAAGTAATCTGTGTGTTAGTAATCTTTTTTGACACTAGGTTGATAATAGAAGCTTTTGTCTCTCCGTGTCTCTTTTTATTTGGGACTCAGTCATCCCTGAAGGTTTAACACCTTTTAAACACTGGATGCACCTTGTGGTAGCCTACTGCAAGGCGTAATTAACACTCGCCACAAAAAACAAAATATATTTGTGTCATGGTCGCGGTGTCACCCCCGCAGTCCAACCAGTGAGGTATTACTTTCAGTTCTGCTTTGACCTAAAACTCTGATTGTTGTTTTATTCGATGCTGAATTAATGAGCAGACAATGCCCATGACCAACTCCACCGTGCTCATATTGATGCAGAGAAAACAACACTGTAATGAAAATGTCATTATAAAATGTCAAGTCTTATTATTGAACACAAAGGGGGAGGAAAATAACCACGCGGGAAACGTATCAACTAGCAAACTGTCATCATGACAGAAGAATATTTTTCTTTCAAATTTTATAATAACAAGAAGATCATTTTTTAATTATATAACATTGAATTTTGAGGTAATTATGAAGTCAATAACAACAAAGCATGTCTGCTGGATGCACAGAGCCTTTACAGATGCAAAGTGGTGACAACAGATTGACTTAAATGTTCATGAACATTGGGAACCCTGGAGGTAAAGACAGCTATCATTCGGATTGTTTGTATTTCTTTTTAAACACGCACACACATCTTCGATAGACTTTAGTGCATTTATTCAGCTATTCAACTGAATATAAATATCTCCCAAAAACAACCATTTCAGTGAGATATTTCTAACTTCATGTAGTTGTCAGAATGTTTTTTTCTGGCGACTGAAGGGGGGAAAAGACTCAAAAAGTCCAAAACAATACAGACTTTGACTGTTGGTAGCATATAATGACAGGTCTGAGTGCTGCAGCCAGAGCTGAATTACCTGGAATACAACCAGTCCATTTGATAATGTTCCCAAATCATTAACAGACATGTGCAAGCCGACTTCTTCTGCCTGTATAATGAATCTGATTCCATCATTGAGGATGGAAAAGATGCAATTCTACAACACAAAAACACAGATTTCTAGGTTTTCTTCACACTACATGTTGAAAGCAGTTTGCAAAGTTTATTGGCTTTCTAATAACATTGATTAAAGGGGCTTATTTTTTTACCCTTTTCTGAATTATGCCTCATAATCTACCTAGTGCAATATTTTTCCACTGCATTTGCAATTCACTAGTGGCTGCTGCTAAACGTAATGTAAAATAAGATGGGTTATTCCTCCACACCCTGTGATTGGTCATGCTCTAGCACTAACAGTAAAACCACATTAAACTGGCTTTAGCAGAGCATGGATTATTGACTGCAGTTCAGAGCAGTGGCGATAACAAAACTCTATTTCATGTGCAAGTAGCCGACTCCTTAATTTTCCCACACTCATCTCCTCGCCCTTAAGGAGTATTTCCAGCTCAAAAAATGAATACTAATGGTGCGATTCTAAGAGATATACTTCACAGCCCAGAGATTTAGCCTGAACCTCAAAATGTTTCGTAAATCTAGTCATGTATAAAAGTAAAAGTAAGACATTTTTGGAAACATGCTACTTCACTTTCTTGCTTAAAGTTAGATGAGAAAACCTCCACTTTCCATCATTTCTGTATGTTAAATAGTGAAGCTGCATGAGTTAGCTAACTTTAGCACAAAACCCTTGAAACTGGGACACAGCCAGTCTTGCTTTGTACAGCTTTTTAGCCCCTTTTTAGGGCTGACAATTGCTTTTGTAAGCTAACCTGTTGATCTCATGCAGCCAACAGCACCAAATATGTTTTTTGGAAATGCTAATTTTCAAATAGGAATTGTTTGGATAAACTGATCACATATTTGGAATCTAAATGACTACTTTCTTTACTAGAAAAATAATGCAATTTAATCACCAGTTTTTAAGCATATTGCATTGGCACAATGGAAGTGCGATTACAAAATGATGCATTATGGAAGCGCCATAGTTCAGGCAAAGAATCTGGAAAAATGTGATTAACAGTTTTTTTTCCTAAAATGTTAAACTATTCATCTGCATATGATGGCCAAGGGTTGACAGTCGCACATTTGTAGCAACACAAATACTTCAAACCTAAAGTCACACACCACGTATGATACCATATGCAGATCTTGAATCTTCAAGTTTCTATAGTGGTCAAAGTGAAAAGACGTGTGTGTGTTGGTGTGTGCAGCTATGTCTACTACAATCCAAATGTATCAGTCATGTTGGTTGCAGGACGTTTTCTTGGATACACTCAGCAAAAGAATAAAAGATGCATTAAGTATAATTTCTTCAAAATGATGAATGTAAGGACTGTTTGGAAAAACAGCAGCTTGGATGCTTCATCAAAAGTCATTGTCATGCAATATCATGCAAAGGCAATTAATTAAAACATCTACTCAGGGCAGCTTGACATCCCTGCTATTACTAAAAATAACTCCAAAATGAGATAATTAGTCTTTATTTCAGGTTCGCTTTCAATATTCTGTCTTGGAATTTGAATTTCTTATTCCAGAGAATAAACCAGGGGATCTGCATAATACTCATTTAGTTGCTGAGTTCCAAGTGGTTTATCAGGGCCCAAGTCCTTATCAGCAGCGTCTGAAGGTATTCTCTTTCACATGTGTTGGCAAGAGAGGAAATGTGTGCTGCTGGCTTCACGCCAGTCCACATTCACCCGATAGACACACACACAGACACACACACACAAACAGTCATATATTCACAGAGGTGAAGAGAGTCTCCTATTTCCTCTGTCTGATACCATTACCATTATCTGTGCCATGCTCATGGCAACCATTTAGAGCCCCGGAAGAGTCTGGCCAGCAAAGTACGCTGCAAATTGCCCCACTATTAACTAATCAGCGGGTAGATGCTCTGATGCACCTGATGTTCTGTCCCCTAACTATCACAGCCAGACTCATAATAATCCATTAAAACTGTAAAAAATTAGGTTTCAGCATGAAGACGTGCTTCCACAGACAGACATTTAATTCAATAAGTACCCAGTTATTAACTCAGAATAATACACGATAACATACCACAAGTTCATTCTTTACATTTTTTAAATGCATTATATATAGTTTTTTTTTTTTTTTTTTACAGAATACAAGTCCTTTCAAATCATTAATATTTCTCTTAGTTTGATGGATACATTTTACATTTTTAAATCAACATTCATTGAAGATGTAATATGCCATAAAAACTACAGTCCCTATCAAATTAAATGGGAATGATGTGTGTTCTCAATGTATTATACATATTTCATTTAATTTTATATGACACAAACTTTGAGCATCTGCTGTAATTCAAAAGTGGCTAATGAAGTTTTACATGTATTATTAATAAATGTCACTATTTTTGTTATTAATATAACATTTTATTACAATAATTATATCTAGTAGTCATTCTGCTTCCAAAAGGTATTGTCTTCTAATACATTACTGACCTGTTACCAATTAGAATTTATATCACGTATTACTTTTTAAAGAGTTTTAATTGTCAATTTAAATGCAAATTAAATTTATCTTCTCTCTTATTAACCAATTTATGAATCGCCGTATTAACTTTTCATATTACATTTAAAAAATCTCTTCCCTCCAGTGCACTGTAACTGTGACTTTGACCCACTGGTCTGTTGTTCATATTAAAATGTTTTCATATTGAAAATGTTTTATAATACTCACAGCAGGAATTCACACAGAAATAAAAAATAAAAAATAAATACATGCATCACAACCATGAAGTTTAGTCATTTTAACAAAGTACTTTTTATTGTAAACGTTTTTATATGGCTCAAATTTTAATGTCTTAAACTCAATAATATTTTATAAATCATTTTAAAATCTTAATATTATACTGATTCCAAAGAACACGGTTTTATCCTCAGCTCTTTTTTGTATAAAGTCACTTTCATGAGCTGCTTTAGAAATAACGTTTCAAACCATTTTGAATTTGCATGAACAGGAAAACATCCCCCTCAAGATCTTAAGCGCCAGTTCAGAGCGAAGAAAGCCGGCGACAGATGGGCTGAGCTGAGGCCTGCGCTGTCATCTAGGTGACTTACTATACGGCTCTCTCCACCCCCCCACTCTCCATCTGCAGATCATAATTCACATCTTAAAGATAACCTTGCTTTTTCAACTCTGGCGAACGAGAAAAATAAATAAATGCGCACATTCTTCCACAGTATGCTCTTAATTATCGCTGAGAGGGAGAACCCTTTCCCAGGAAGCCTCCCCCACACAACCTTTGCTCCTCTTTCCGCATTAAATATGTTTTTCAAAAGAATTTAAATTTTCTATCAGTTACTGAGTCGATCGGGCAGAAAAAAAAGAGAGAAAAAGGCAGCAGGCATCCACAAACAGGCCGACACACATCAAACTGCAGGATGCAGATTTGTGCATTTGGTACAAGTTTTCGAAACAAAGTTTTTCTTTCTTTTTTTCAAGACAAAAAAGTTCAGATCAGTGTAAGGGATGACATTAGGTGACCATCACAATAGCAAAGTAGGCTCCGATCGATATGATCACAACAAACTTGAATGCAAAGATGGATATCGCATGCAATTCAGATCCCATTAGGATACCTCTTTTGTCCTACATCGCCAACTCCCACTTGCATCAATAGGCAATTGGAGAGGAAACACACTGCAGCTGAGGGCTATGGGAAAGCAATTAAAGAAGTATTTTGTCGCTGGACTTCAGCCGAGAGCAATTCCCTCCTGGGCACAGTGTTCCTAGTACGCTCTGTTGGGTCAGGGAGTGGGCTGTGTCTGGGTGCTACAAGCTGTAAACAGACTGAAAGAGAGCGAGACAGGCAGAGGCAGAGAGATGGGTGCTGTTATCACGAGCAGGCACGGTGGCCAGCAGGAAAACTAAAATAGGAGCTCTTATAGTGTGACCAGAGGGTACAAAGTCAGAGGAATTGTCATACACAAAACAATAAACATTCAATTAACATTAGGAGTGATAAGAGAAACACGGAGGAGGAGGGAATAGGATAGGAAGCAAGGAGAAATAGAGTAAAGCAGGAAGTGCGAGCAGAGAGCGTTTGAAGAACACAGCGGTAATGCAGCAAATCACTCTCTCTTTGCACAACAAGCCCCTGAAGCCTCATCCTGAAGCCCCTGAACCCTCTCAGAGTCCACCTGGCCCGCTCCACTTCTCTGACTCACTGTTACAAGCAGAGTTTTATTTCAATACTTCACTCTGGAGTTTGTAGTTGTCAGATCTGTAACGTTTTTTGTAACATTTAGTGCGAATCGTAGAGTAGATCAAGGAGAAGGGGAGGAGGAGTGTGTAATAATATCCAAACTCACAGACATCAGTGCTCAGGCTGCAGAAAGAGCAGCGTTTGAAGTTTGAAAGATATTATGCCGAGTGTGTTTGTGAAAATATATTGTGTGATGGCAAATGGCTTGGAAATAAGTACTCAAATTTTGGCTCTTTTTCAACAGCTTCAAGGTTGCGTCTGACTTGAAAATGCACCCCAAAATTTCCAGATAAAACTGCCTTCTGCAGATACTGACAAAATAAAAGGAAATGCGTGTTAGAAGGAGGAGAAAATCATTGGCCGCAACCTTTAAAGTCAGCGTAACAGCTTTTCCTGGGTGCCACCAATCAATCAGAGGAACCTTAATAGGGGGTGTTTACACCTGGTATTATAGCTGACCCCGTGAGTCATAGAGACGCTTGAAGCACGAGCCAAAAAGAGGATGAAAAGAGCCAAACGGCAAAAGGAAATCAATGAGTGGTCTGGTAGTCAAGGGAAATTGTAATAAGTCAGAATTACCAATGTGTCACAGCACACACACACACACACACAGCTGCCCTTGGAGGGTAAAAGTAAGCTACATTAATTACTGCCGACTACAGCAGGATTTGTTGTCCAGCCCCCCAGAGAGTAAGGCTGCAGAGCTGAACAGCGGGGGGTCTTCTAGATGGACCTGATGTGACGCTAATGCTCTTGCTAGATGTCTCTCTGGGCCCCAAAGCAGTTTCTGAATCATACAGTCAAATGTAGCATTACAACATCTGCACAAACTGAAGTGTGGTCTGTTTCTGAGCTGGGAGCAGGAAATAGCTTAAGAGGGACCAGCAAGTACGTTTTGTTACCATTGGACCAAGCCGGGCTTCTTTATGCTCCACCATGGGTGGATTATGAGACATTTGGCCCCTGAGCAGAGGCCCCCCTCCAATACGCCTTGTAATGAGCCTCTTTTGTTGTTGTTTTGGTCTGTTTTGTGTCTCTTTGTAGTTTTCTGTCTCTCTGTGTACTTGTTTTGGACTCCATGTAGTCAATTTGTGGTCTTTTGTGTCTCTGTGTAATTGCTTTAGTCCCTTTGTGTGTCTTTTTGTGTTTCTTTGTACTTGTTTTGGTCTATTTGTGGTCTTTTTGTGCCTGTTTGTAGTGTAGCATTTTGTCGTTGAATGCCAGGGGCCCCTTGGCACTTTGGACCCCTGGACCTGTGCACAGCTACACACTGTATAAATCAGACAAACGTGACCGTGGCGAGACCGCGATGACCTTTTTTCCTGTTTGTTTGGGGATTTTTTTGTCAAACAGTGTCTTCTACGAATGCAAAATTTAAATTCTCATTAATAAAAAGATCACTATCTGTGCCATGGTCCTGACAGATTGCAGGCACGTATGCAGACAGATGCATCAGCACAGCGTGACAGAGCCAAATCCGGAGAGGCAGAGCCAAAAATATTCCAGTGCGTCACTCTAAATGTCAGTGTTTATGAAAAAAAAAGCATGTGCATATCTGGAGTGATAATCTGGACACCTGGCTGGTAAACAGCATGTGAGATCTGAGGTGAACACAGACTGAAAGGCAGAGACGCAGCAGCTGATCTTAATTGAGATTAAGGACATCATGAAAAGATGAATCTTCCTTTTTTACTGCTTTTAAAATAAAGACCTTGAATTTTCAACAAGACCGACTTGAAACGCTGAATAAAAAAATGTTTTAACTATGAAAAAGGATTTTTTTTAAACAAGCCATCACTCCTCTTTGTGTCTCCCCAAGTGACAGAAAATCAGGGGTTGACACTTTGGCATGGAAAAAGCCCTCAGGAAGGGGAGGGGAGGGAGACGAAGGTGAAAGATTTAGAGTAAAAGTCGAGGATGGAAGGAAAAGAGAAAAAAGCAGGATAGACTGAGAATGCAATTAACTGTGAAGGACAAAGAGTTAAAGGACAACAACAGAGGGCAGAGATGAAGCGGGGAAAAGACAGACAGAGACAGAGAAAATGAAATCAAATAAGAAGAGGCAGGCCGGTGTATCAGTCTGGCTTCAGATAAACTCAAGAAAAGGGTAAAAAAAAAAAAAGAGCAAAGAACTGAGACAGGAGACACTATGAAGATGAAATGAGATAGTTGGGAAAAAAAGACCAGTAAACAGACAGAAGAGCAGCGTAAATGTTGAAGAAAAAGGACAATAAAATGTAAAAAAGGAATACTGAATGAAAGGAAAATACCAGCAGGATATATAGGAAAAAAAGCACATGTCGTTTCTTGTTGAAAATAGAGGCGTTTGGACATTAACATGCTGATTGGATCCTTTGGGAGTGTTTGTTCCGTTTACTGTCAAAGTCATCCAGAAGGATGAAGATGAGTCTACTGTTTATCTCACCAAAAGAAACCTAATAATGATCTCTGAAGCAAATATCACATTTAGCAGCTCATTCTTGTTAGATAGGAGCCACTTGTTAAAGGAAGCCTAAATAGAAGGTTTTTTCTTAGCCTAGTGGATATTTAGAAACCGTTCTGGAGAATTTAATTAGCATGAAAGCCCAATTTAGCAGCTGTGAGGAGGTTGGAATCAGTCACACACACACTTACAGCTATTCAAAAAAGAGCTACCTTAACATTTAAACATTTTAAATGATAAAAGCCCCAGCCACATTTATTTATCCCTTTGACACATTTTTAAGGTAAACCTGCAAGATAAACACTGTAGACATAATAAAAGTGAGGTGTGTGACTGCACGTTCCTCAGCTGTGCTAACAAATCTCATGATTTCACGAGGGGAACATTGGATCGATCAAGGAAGTATGGGAGCACGTTTTGCCATTTGCTGTGCAGCTGCAGCGTCTTTGAGGAGCGGTGCTGCAAATTAAATTCAGGTATTAGAGGAGGGGATGATGTCACATGTCACCGGAGACACAGAGACATTTTTATGAAAATGTTAAACTGTCACAAATGTATACGTGTGTGTCTCTAATTGTCGAACACACACACACTACTCATGCGCTCTCTGATGTGTAAACCTCCATTTACCGAGCCGTCGGCCATTCTCTCTATTCTAGCACCACCTATTGATGCGACTATAAGAAGTGCTGTAGGTGCAGCACTGCCTACAGGAGATGAATCACTGCAGTACAGACATGGAAAAGTCATATTTGCATTTTTTTTTCCTTGAGTGAGTCCAATCCTAAATCAAATGTTTCTAATACTCTAAAGGGGCTCATCCAGCCACCTGCACTTGGTAAACAGCTCAGCGGGGCAGAGATAACTGCAACAGATGACTGTGAAATTGAATTTTACAACAGCAGATCCCCTTGTCTTCGTGGAAAATCATGAACAAGAGCGCCTGCCTGAATAAAGTTCATATCTGACTCACGCAGAGCACCCAACATGAAAGATGGACAGAGTTGTGCAGAACGGCTCCAGCTGTGCTGCACATATTGCAACACTTAAGTTTAATCGCAGCCTATAACCAGTCCAGCTCGCTTAATAGTTTCAGCTAAGTCAACTTGAGCGTCCCGCGCTGCTCTATAAACGTCTTTATCGTTTTACACATGCCCAGCTGTGTGCTGCTGTTTGGTCGCATGAGACGCAGCAGCAAAGCCTGACCTCTGGCTCCAACAGCACAGTCCAATTTATTTTGTAATGGAAAAGGTTAAACCACACCCTTGGATCTGTCTCAGCCTGATGCATGGCTCGCTAGCATGGGAACTAATGTGTGACATTTCAACGTTAGTCCAAATTATGCAGTTTCTCCAAACATTTAGCCCGGCTCCTCTTTCAAGGTTTGCAGCACAGCCAATGTAAGTAGTTAATTGCATGACAGCAAAATTGTCCTCAGTGTTCAGCAAACTTAAGACAGCTCGGGGTCAAGGGGGAGGGCTTTTTTTCATACTGGCAACTCTGGAGCACAATCATGTTAATCCATGTGGTTCTTAATTCCTCTGATTGCCAAGTGAGCTTTGAGCTGCAGGATAAGTCACATGATTTATCAGCCAATATTGGCCTATCACAGACAAATCAGTATCTGTCAGTATCAGCATATATATGTATATGAAAACATATTTAAAGAATGCAGAAAGCAATGGTTGGGTGATTTTTTTATTTAATTTTTTATTTAAATTGTCTGCATGACATATAGTACTGATATTTATTTAGCTTTTTATTTAATTTATTAAGTCTTTTTTTAAATGGTGAGCAACTGACTGACACTGAACATATTCATCATTATATAATGTTTATTTTATTTTTATATAATCTTTATTCTGGTAGAATTCATTTCTAGAATTGGAAGACAATGCAATACATTGTCCAACGTATATAGAGTGTATAATAATGTTTAATATTCGTCAATTAATTTCATTTCTGAGTGCATCTGTATGGTGATATTGCTGAATAGAAAATGATTCCAGGTCAAAGATTCACTGTATCTGCTGCCATATCAGTAATTGGCTATTTCTTCCCCTTTAAGATGAAGATCAGTATCGGTGTAAAAAAAATCTCATATCAGTCGTGCTCTCGTCTTACGGAGCAAATTGAACGTCTTGTTCATGAACATGATGATTATGATGCCCAGAAAGAGAAAAAGAGTGACACATAGGGTCACTACATATAGTGCGTAGCTATGAATAAAACATGGACCATTAGCTTGATTAATATTGGGGGATAAGAACAGCAGTGGATAGTCTGCTGACCTTCTCTGACTGATGGCTCTCAATTGCATGATTCTGTGTGTGTGTGTGTGTGTGTGTGTGTGTGAGACAGGGGTGGAGAAAGAAGCTGTGCATGCAAGTGTGTTCGGCTGTGTGTGTCTGTGCAGTGTTCTTCCGTTGCCCTCAGTGTCGCACAATTACAGGAGTATTGTTGTCCAAAACCCCAAGAGCACAAAGATGCTGCATAACATCTCCCTCATTCATCCATTTCCCTTTCATTCAGGTGTGAAGCTGTTCCTCAGCACCATTGATATCAAACACAAGCATTTTTTAATTCCAGACACAGTGTCTGTCTAAAGGCCTGTCCTTCCTTCTTCCTCTCCTCATGCAGACCTCTTGCCCCCGTCCCTTCAAACGTGGAGCAAATTTGCCGCTTACTGGCTCGCCCGCTCACCCGTCTCCGAGCAGACCGACAGACACCATGTGGGGATGATGAATGACGAACTTATCTCTGAGACTCAGAAGGCAGCCAGACACGATGAAAACCCAGCCCGACTCACTGCAGGGCTCCGTGCGTTTCTCAGCCTGCCTGTCTGCACACATCTCTTCATCCCCGTCTCTCTCTCATTCCGTGCCGTTTCTCCCTCTTTCTTTGACAGCCTCGCTGTGTGCACGTTGCTATTCTTGTCTTCATCTGAATTGCACAGTATGTGCATATCAGTATGTGCTGAGAAGCTCTTGCAGCCATATCAGCTTCACTCACCATTGACTCTAATAAACCCCTGAGATGACACATGCCATTACTCCAAACACGGTTACGTAAACACAAAGGAATCCCCAAAAGAAGATTCCCAATTTAGCTGCAGACATCTTCAACGCAGGCACCTCAGCTTTCTGCTCTGTTTTTACGCCACAGCTGGAGTCTGAGCTGAGGCACGCAGCATTCGGCGATGATTTTGGCTTATTTTGTTTCCAGAATGCGGGCCGGTTGGTCCATGAAGGAATGCTTATTTTCCCTTTCCACGAATTTGCTTAAAGCGGTGTCAAAAATTCTCACGGAGAGGAGAAGAGAGAAGAAGTCCTGGGTGGATCTGGCATGTGAAAATATAATATCTAACTTTCTGAGAGGAAAAGCAAGCAGCTTGAACCTGATTCTCCTTCCAGACAATGTGTCCTTTAAGTGTGGCAGTGTGATTAATACAATGCAGAAAGGTTGCATGCATTGACCTTTAATCTGTGTCTACCTTTGTGCACTGTGTGTTGCGTGATTGCTCATGTGTGTGTGCGTCTTAGTGTGTGTATCCATTACCGAGTCAAATTATATGTATTGCTGGGAACTTAACAGATGCGTCTCCATTTTTGTTCTGTTAATTTCTATGAAGGGAAGCAGGAGCCTTTGTGGATACAACGTAATTTTGTGTATGCGTGTGTGTGTGTGTGTGTGTGTGTGTGTGTGTTTGAGTGTTTGATATGTATGGTTTCAGCTTCACCATACCCCTTTACATCTCTTTGGTTGAAAAAAAAATGAGCGAAGGTGCCCTCCGTGCACAGTTTCCATGACTATAAGTAAATACCTCTAAACATTTGCAATGATTCACAAAAAAGTGCTCAACCTGCACAAGTTGTTTTGGTGAATTTAAATGTCCCGTGGGTGATTGCATTTAGCAGAAATTCTTCAGGAGAAGCCCAAAAACCACTGAATAAAATTTGCTGTGCATGTAATACATGCAGCCATTGCAATTCTAAATCTACGTAGCACTCCTCTCAGCCTTTACTTGAGTTTTTTTGACCATATAAACAGAGCATCGCAGCCAACTGTGCAGCACATGAGAATGAGTCACATTCTGCATTTTCTCCCTTGCTTAAAATAATCTAGAGCTAAACTGGTGTTTAGAATTAAACACCTCTTCGACAGGCAACACAATAATAATCCTTTCACAGCATAAACACAGGAAAATGGAAATCCAATTGGGATTGCGTCAACAGTCACGGTCATCCCATGCAAAGAGGAAAATGTGACACAAAATGAGGCAAATTGGGATTTAAACTCACTGACAGACAAGCTGAAAATGTGATCCCCTAAACTGACTAATCTGTGCACCAGCAGTGAGTTAGAGAAGTTCAGATTGAACCCTCAGTGAGTGACTTACCTTACTTGGAACAGATTTGACCAACAGCAGCCCCAGTGAGAGAAACAGATGCTGAGGAGGTTCAGAGGAGCCCGGTGTTGTCCGCCCTCGGAGACCGCCGCGCAGCTTCTGCGCTCCTATTTAACGCAGCGTCAATAAAAAACTTTTTCCCCCATCCGCGGAGATAAAACCCATAATAAAAATCATCAAATGGCTGCTACTGCCGGGGCTTTGCCCAGGTGTCTGCCTTTTTATGGGATGGATTAATGACCGGCGGTGCGCGCGGTAGAGGAGCGCGGGGCAGGGCGCCGGTCTGGAGCCGTTATGAGCGGTGACAGTTGACTGCCCGGTAATCCAAGTGCGTCTAACTGCCTCCCGTTTACGCGGACGAGCGTGAGGTGCTGGAGCTCCTCCTCGTCTTATCTCTCTCTCTTTGTGTGTGTGTGTGTGTGTGTGTGTGTGTGTGTGCGTGTGTACCAGAAACACACAGCGAGGGGAGGCAGCCCCTCCACAGCGTGTGTGCGCACGGTTTAGGCAACAAAAACACCAAAATGATCATAAATAGTGCATTTAAGTTGCCCTTTTTGTTTGCATTACCATATGTATTTATGCCATACATGTGTTTTCACTAATATATACAATATAACTAATCAATCATAACTGGTTATCTCATCACCATAAGCTTATTGAATTCCTCTTTCACACTTCAGTCGAGCAGTCATGATATCAGGTGATAATCTTTGTGTCAATTTATACTGTCTCTCTGCAGATAACATTAAAGACCCCATCTAAACCTGTTTTATGACATACAAAATAATATGCTTGAAAGTATACTTTTTGGCTGAAAATAAAAAAAATATACATTTATATTAAATATATAATTTGTTTCTGTATTTGTATTTAATACTAATATAAAAAGACATTGCATATTTACATTTTTAAAAATAAAATATTTTTTGATTTTCTTACAATTCACAATTTTTTCCTCAAATCTTTAAAAAAAACTTTGTGGTTTTAGACTTTTACTTGCTGGACACAAGATGTCTCCCACTGCACTGAAAAGTCTTTTCTTGTTTGATTTGCATACTGGACCATGATTGGCTCACAGTTGAAGTGTCACTAAATCACACTGAATGTAGAATTCCTCGACTCACATTTAAAGGTTCCCTTTGGAGTTTTAAAACCAATAAACAGTCAAACCAGCAGTGTCCCACTATTCCACCGATCACCAGGGGGCGCTAACGCGCCAAGATATGCAGCAATGCTCCAGCAAAGAGAGGGAAGAAGAAGACTACAAGCCCGTGGGGTGCATTCCAATACCCAATAAAAATATTTAGTATGTCCTGAATGTCAAATGAGTTTACCGAAAATGCCAGGATGTCCAACTACATTTGGTCCCATGCTGCAGTATGTAAGCCAGCATGCTTTTTTGGCTGTTATGACCCATAATCCCTTGCAGCATAAGATATGTCACATCGACTGCACCACTAAAGGCTCAAATATACTTGCTTTTTACCACATTTACATGCATGCATGACATCAGCCTTGCATATCATGCAGTGGTTTGGAGCATTAGTTGTGCAAGTCCTCAGAAAAAAGTGCATACATGCCCGCTAGATGCATTATGCGTATAGCCGCTAGATGCAGTGTAGCATTGTATGTACCGTGTGTTGGTGCACAGCGGAAAATTATGGAAAAACGGAGTGGAGGCGTTGCTGATGCCATGTTTTTGGACACCTGAGCTGGCTAAGAAGTTTTTCTTTCACCTTTTATATCGCCGTGCTTACATTAGTCTCCTTGAGCGTCGCCATGTTGGTTTACATTAAACGATGCCCATTCAGAAGCTCTAATTAAGTGTTTTATTTGAGCCCTTTTGAAGTCTGATTTATGTGGTGCTCCCTCTAGAGGAATCCTCCAGTAACGTGTGTTGTACATAGGACAAGAATGTGAATATACAATTTGTAAGGACAGCTGGAGTGCTAAAAGTAAAATGTATGTGATTTGGATCCCAAAATAGATGTAAACAATGCTGGCTTTAAAATACTTTAAAATATTATCTGTTCAAGTGTTTTTCAAGGAAGGAAATGCTCAACAACCTCAAGGACACGCAAAGTGTTTTGGTGATCAACCCTGAATGTAAACATAACTTTTGTTTGTTTAAAAAAAAAAAAACCTGCACATGGCAGATAGGTGAATGCAAAAACAGACATCTCATGTCAAACTGCATATTTCTGAGTGGGGGCACTTTAAAGCCGGACCTCAACCACAGAGTAACTTTACATTGGCATTATAATCAGCCCTCCAAAATCAGTGTCAACATAATTCAGCCATCACGAAAAACAGGAACTTGTTACACCAGTTTGTCTTACATGTTGTGACAATAATGGATAACTGAGAGTTACCCTGAGCTCATATCATCACGTCTGTTTATGATAACTCATATAAGCATGAAAATTAAACATCCATGCTCTTTATTATTCAACAAAGCTCCAGACCAAGATCTCCACTGGAAAATTGATTGTTGCTGCCAGATGTCCAATTTAATCATCTTCACAGGTTTTCCTGCATATTACAATAGATAAGTCCATGTAGTGTAAAGAAAAGAAAAATTTAGATCACTGAGAGAATAAAAAAAAACCCACCTAGCAGGTGAGTTCTTCATTAGAGATGTTAACGTGGTGCCTTGTACCATGGATGGATTACTGAATGGGCCTATTGGGCTTAAACCCAGCGGCCCAAAGCGGCACGGGCCCCTCTGGCCTTCCCCTGCAAAAGGTAGCTAAAAGAGACACATATTAACCAGGAAGAGACTCAAAATGAGCACAAAGACATAAAACAACTACAAAGAGACACAAAGACACTACAGAGAGATGCAGAATAGCTGCAAAGAGACAAAAAGCAACGCAAAATGACTACAAATTGTCACTAAACAGCTACAAAAAGAAACAAAATGGGGCAGAACTAAAAATAACAGTGAAAGACAATTACAACGTTACACAAAACAACTACAAAGAGACACAAAAAGATAAGAAAAACAAAACAAAACAAAAAGAGGCTAAACAGCTCTAAAGTCTGCATGTCTGTGCCCAGGGCCCATTGTCTCATTATCTGTCCATGCCTGGCAGTCAGATGCGTTCAGCAGACAAACAGGAAGTGTTCCTTATTGTTGTCTTTTTGTTGCGTAACCTTCTCTTTACATTTAATTACAACAAAATCAGCTGTTTGTCTGCAGTTCCCAACATCTAAAGTGAACACTCGTTTGTTGTCATCCAGTGCACACAGACACACACACGCACAGAGACAAGCCAGTGCATGTTGCTGCATACTTGCAACACATTATAAAAGTGGAAGACATGATGAGACTGTCATCCCTAAAGCCCGGAGATCTGCAAACAAGCAGCGCTGCCTTCAAACCTGCAGAGGAGACAGAACATCCAGTTGGGAGGAGGAGAGGAGTGGACAAACACAATCTACTTAGAAATGTTACTCATCTTCCCGAGCTGAAAACAACGCTGCCCTTGTCAGGCATGTTTGACGTGCACGTCTGCACACATAAGTTAATTACATTGACTTTAAGTCATGCTATATAATGAAGAACCTGACTCTCCAGTCGCACTGATTCCTGGACTGGGAAAGAGAACCAATTAGTTTTATTGCTGTCAGTGACAGATTTGCTGTTTTTTTCCCCATTTGCACACCTGAAAGTCATTTTGATCATGCATCACCATAGTCCACATACCATATACCATATACCATAACTCCCTCCGTGGCTTTGACTGGTCACATTTAAAGTTGTGCTGCACACGTGGTAAGAGGACACTTCCATTAAAAAAGCAAGTCGTCTTCGCTGAATTCCCTCATTATGGTCAGTTGTGGTGGTGATGATGGAAGTTGGGGGATGAATGGGGAAAATAGTGCTGGAGGGATGCCTGTTTTGTGGGACAAGCTGTGATGTGAATCTAGAGGATAATGATGCTGGAGAAAAGGCCATGTGTGAGTCTGGTGCCAGTGTTGGCTGTGTGTGTGCACAGTCTGAATTTAATAGGACGTCACTGCATCGCATTCTGGCATGAAGGAATGTGATTTTTTTTCCTGGAGGACTTAGTAGCAACAAATGAGGCTGGAATGATAGTTAGTGCTGAAGGTTAAAGATGGTGCTTTGTTTGGGCTAATTGTGCTCAGTTAAAGAGATATCATGTTGTATGCAGTATGATTATTTTCAATTTTTGAACAACAAGACCGATCATATATTCTGTAGAATTGTATATTTACATTATACCAGATGTCTCCAACAATTTGCAAACTATAGGAGACATCCATAGTTTTAATCAGTTTCATTCATCCTGGAAGTGCTACCACACAGTATTGGAGAAACCCAATTTTTTTGTGTGAAACTGCTTCATTCTGTGTTTGTAGCAGTTTGAATCTCATGGCCTGGTTGTTTTGCGTTTTTTCGACTTCTGTGGATGATTCTACTCTCGGCCGAATGAAGGATTTCTAACCTGAAAAAGTGGCAGCAGTAACAACAATGGTGACGAAGATTCCCATTACGTATTTTTTCTTTAAAGGCTCACTTATTGGATGATAAATGAATGGGTGATGTCATAACTTTGCATTTTTCTGAGTTACATTCCCGACTGGCTCTGTGGGTTTACTGAGAGCGTGTCTGTGTCATTTCATTCATTGATGTCTGCTTTTAAATGGAGGCCTCCAGCAGTGAATCAGGAAATGTGCCAGTAAAATCACCATGGTTGCTGTCGTCTTTAGTTTCTACGCAGCAGCTCCACGATTTGCCTCTAGATGACATAATCACTTCACTGCTGCTCAGCTTCGACTTAGTGACATTTCTGAATTCTATTTTTAGGGTACCTTGACGAAAATAAAAGCTGCTTTAATCAGTATTTTTATATTAACAATGTATCAATGCTGCTGTTCCTATTGTTCACTTTCACACCATTTCCAGCCATGAAAGCCAGCTGGTCATTAACTCACTGTACGCTTCTTGCCCAGCACTAAAAAGCAAACAGACAAAGTTTGCAACTAGCTGGTGAAAAATAGTGGAGCGGAGCGTGCAGCCACCAAAGAGCCACATATTTCCCTCAGGAGTTAATGGAGTGCAGAGCAGTAATAAGAGAAGTGTGAATATTGCAATTACATTCAACAGATGGCCAAAAACACAACTCCAAATGAATGATAATGTTGCTCAGTACCTGCTGGAGGTGTAACTGAGCAACTGTTTGCACACAAGTTAACCGTTTGTCTCTGCTGTAGCCAGGAGCACAGGTTGGAGTGGGCTTTTTTGTGAGTGATTTGCATGGATTATATGGTTTAATATCCTTTTCTTTAAGTTTGTTTCACGTTTTTGAAAGGATCCAGAAGTGATACCAGTCAGAGTCAATGATATTCATACTGGCAGCCCAATGCATTCTCATCCCAGCTTGTCAGATGTTAATGCTCTGGGCATGTGATCCCGAATTTTGGACGTGTCGGGGGACAGTGTGCCATTCAAGTGCTAGGATTGTCCAGGTGTCCATGCTGGCACCAGATACTGATACCTGTTTTATTTAGGACCTATGACACTGGTGGAGTGGCTCTTTGGTAGAGTGCAAACCATTAAGGCTTAGTCCTTGCTATGCAGCAGGACCAGGTTCAAATCCTGCATGTCTTCCCCTCTGTCTCCCCTTTCACTCTGTTTCTAATCAAATATGGCTGAAAAAGGCAACAAAAAAGAAATGCAGTGGGATTTATAATCACGTGTTGACTCTGGTGATGTGTCGCATCTTAGACTGTTGCCAGGTGTGCATGGGTTGCACTTGAAATTAATCAATCAAATTTCAAAAACAAAAAGGAGCTTCCCAGTATCACCAAAAATGCAAATATGTAACAAAATCATGTCCTTTCCTGTCATCTTTTTCAAGTCAAAGTCAAGTCTCGACTCATGAATATTAACTTGGTTAGTCAAGCCAGCCCTCATGTGCCTCCGAGTCCCTTATGTGCATCTGCAACTTTGGAAAATACCCAAATAATTATATTATCTGTGTGATGGGGAGGTCATTATCATTCTCACACACCTGTGCAGGAAGTGTCCGCTCATATCCTTAATCATTCATCAGAAATGCATCTAGTTTAGTTTGCAGCAGGTTATAAAAAAGACAGATTTTTCTTCAGCTCCAGTTTGCATACAACATGCTTATTTAGGGAATGTTAGGCTCTTCGGTTAAAACCTCTCACAGGCAGCATGTGGTGGGTCAGCTTTCATAAATGTAATATATATTAAAACCTCATTATTAAGCCGCAAATTAAATTGTGCCAATGTGTCACGGTGCCAGGCCTGCAGAGAACTGCTGAACGGGAGCTTGATATAAAGTCTTTAACCTCTGGGAAGCTGGTAATTGAAGCGTACAGGAAGAGGAAGAAGCTTTATTTTTTAATATTTCTTTTTTATTTCAGTGCTTTTCAACCGTGCTCAAAGAAAAAAAAAACATCATCTGGCTTAGGAGAAAATAGGCATCTGTATTTGATCATTCTGCACAAATCACTTTTCATCTTCGAAACCTTGATGAAAAAGGATTGTGGCACATTTGAAAGCAGCAGATTTATTTTACAGCTATGAGTCATCTCTGCTGTGCAAAACAGATGGTATTGTCCAACTACAAAAGCACACTGTGGTTGTTACAGTAAATACATGTGGACAGGGAGTAGGATTCGGTCAGTATTTTGTCAAAACCAAGATTAGAAACCCTCTATGAGCAAAAATCTGCCATAGAAACTGTATAAATTAGTATTCACCACAAAGTCAATTACTGCACCACTACCGGAGACTAAGCAGGGTAAAATTACATAAGGACATGTTGTGCAGTGACCATAAGTGACCTCTACTACATGCATGTGCACAGGCAATCTAATCTCTTTCTGCTGGCGTCTCTAGGAATCAATTGATAATCCACAAAGACTCCCAAAACGTCTCAGAAGCAGAAGTTAGCTGATGACTGACTTGTTTAATTATACAGCAGCTACGTGTGTTTGGCAGCCAGATGGACAGAGAAGAACAGCCCACACTCACATCTCCAGACGCATCAATCTTAGGTGTGTAAAAGGAACGGGCGGGGGACGGAGATGTTCCATTTTACCCGACAGAGCGTGATGGATGTTGGGGAAACTCTGATGCCATGTCGGGGAATGACATGTTTGGTCTACAGTTTAGAAGAAGAGTAAATTCTGACGGACAAGAACTGAATCTCAAAATGAAAGAAATTTAACATGCAGTATGTTGCTCCCATGGCCAGAGCTTAATTTCTGTCAGCAGCAGCAGCAGCATAAGTATTGCAAGATAAGAGGTAGTAAACAGGGAGGAAAAAAGTTTATTTCTGTAGCTTTTTGACGAATTTTCCATATCTACTAATAATTTTTTCCTGTAAAATACTGTGAATTTAGCCATAAAATATTATAAAAATCTTTGAAGGTGAGGGAACAAGTCTGGTTGGTTAGTTTTGGTAGATGAATCTCCGATTTACTAGACACATAGAATATAAAAGTTATATTTATACCTTAAGAGGTTTCTTTCTATTAAGCACAACATTTGTAAAACCTTGGTGCCCGCATCCTGTTATTATAAGTTCTCGTGAGCAATAACAAGGTCACCCATCAATTTATAGACAGGGCTGTTTTGTTTGCTGATAAAATCATAAATAGCCATCATGGATTTCCTGTTTCTGGCTTGAGGGACACACATCGGACAAGATGGATTTGTCTAAAGCGAAAACAACCTCATCCACGTTGTTTCCTTTTCGATGAGCTGTGTCTTTCAAAAAGTCAATTACTGCCTGAACATCTTCCAGTGTCAGTTTTCCCCAAGATGAGTTGGTTCTGTGCCCAAACAGAGAGGAAAAACTTGTAAACCATGTCGCTGGATCTCCACCCGGTGGTTTTAATAGCCCCGTGTTGCCAAAACTGTGAGAGCACTCTTAGGCAGTGCTCTCTTCAACAAGCCAGATCCGCCCACAGAAACAGATTGTAGTAGAATAAATGCTGCTGAGTCAACACCTGAGCTGCATGGCGTGGGAAACATATAGTGACTACAGGTGGCTGCGAAATCTGTCGTCCCTGCAGTTCACTAGTTTAATTAAGGCAGTCAGAAAACTGGCTAATTCACTTCCAGCTTTGGCATCAAATAACCTTTTCTTTTTCCCCTTATCTTGGGAAAATAAGTTTGATTTTATCAACACATTCAGGAGAAAACAGAAGTGTTGATGTGTTTGATGTTGTTGGATGTGTGAATCTGCCACCAGGGGGCGTCTAAGACACTCCTCACATACACCTACAGCTGTTCAAACCCCTTAGAAACAGTGCATGTTCCTTTAAATATTAAATTAGCATTCTGTATCTCCAGCAAGGTATTTACCATTAACTAGTTGCTTACTAGCATGCACATCAGTAGCATAATGGCGCTTTATTAGGTATTTAAAAAAATTATTAATGCCGTATTCTGCATGACCATATTCACTTTAGAATAGGGAACAAATTCAGAATAAAAAATATTTCCATAAGAATACACCCTATTTATTAAGTGTTATTATAGGGGAATTACTATTCTTACTACCACCTTATAATGCCCATACTTAGCAATACATGTTAACATAGCAAGTCATGTAAAACATTATTCTTACTTACAATCAATTAGCAGTAATAAGAAGGTTATTAAGGGAAATTATTAGTTAATGGCTTAGTAGCTGTAGAATATGATCACACAGAATAATAAGTGCTTTATAATGACTAATAGAGAGCCAATACACCACTAATATGATGCTGATAAACAACTAGTACACATACATTATACATCTACATACTTTAAAATCAGGATTTTATTTTGATAACTTTTCATATCACAAATACAAAACAATACAACTGGCTGACAAACGGTCAAAGCATCCTAAATAGAATTAATCTCATTTTAAAAGAGACGCATGCTTCAATATAAACGTCCATTAATCACCATTGAGAGTGAGGGACAACATTACCCTGCCTAATGCACTGTGGCTAATGAAATAACCAGAGCAGGATCAATTCATCTCAAGCCCTCTGAACTACTCCAGATCTCTTGCAGTCAGTATTATATTGCTGCCCGTTAATGGTCCAAGATAGAGCTTTGTTATAATTAAAAGTTAACCAGCTGTGTCCATTTATAGCGTCTCACACATTTGTCATGTCTGTTGGTGATTAAAATAAACCGTAGGAATATGTTGCTGCAAGGTGTAATTGAACTCAAAACAAATGATCTGTTAGCAGTCAGTTTAGTATCATCTTTGCATAATACTTCTAACATGTGCTGGGTGAGTTTTAAGCCTCGCTTGCTTTTCTGCTTTCTTTTAAATCTAATATTCCTCGTTCTTTCATTGATTAAAAAGTTCAGGCAGGGAAGAAAGTTTACCTCAAGGAGGAGGTGGTCGGAAAAAAAGCTTAACCTCAAATCCCCCAAACCAGCGGTAGTGATGATTTTAAGAAGCAGAGTACAGACGGACTGTGAGGATGACGTCCTCTCTCATAGTGCTATCCAGTAGATGATTTAGCTTCGGTTCTTAATAGCAAAGGGCCTAGCCAGATGTAATACCTTTTATTGCTATTTATAGCCAGGGCCGGATGGGTGAGCAGTTTCCTTTTGATATCTTCCATAAATATTTATTGTCTGAAAAATCCCACAGCGCTTCAACTCTTCTATTATAGGAGATGGAACAAAGCAGAGATTCAGGACACACAGAAACAGAATTAATAGCATCTTTGTCTTATTGGCTTTCTGTGGTACATGTAGTAAATTATCTGAGAAAACTGGTATTATCGATCAAAGAAATATAAATGCATACATAAGCTGTACTTGTTTTGTACTTATAATTGTTTGTATTTCACCAGAATTACATTCTAATTGCTGCAAACATTGTCTGAAGCTCATTATTCACATTTTGTAAAGCTGCAGTTTTCTTTCCTCTAAACATGCTGGAGCGCTCTAATGAACCTGCCACGGTCGCATTGGCTGCGCCGTGATTGCTTCCTTCCTGATTCAAGGCAATGCTGAAGCGGCCGAGATAGGCTCGAGTGCCTTGCAACGTATTACCAGATAAGGAGGGAAGACAGCAGCATTAGTAAGGAATGGAAGAGGCCGAGAGATAAAGTGAAAGTGACTGTGAGAAAGTGAGAGAATCAGCCAAGTCTGTTTTTTTGGCTGCAGTGTTGTTGTGCTCTGGTTAAACTAATAAAGACGTCCTTGAGGGTTATATGCAGATGCTGCGGTGGTTGATGAAGTTCTACAAAAGGCACATTTTTAACCAGCTGATCGATCAAATGGCACACAATCCAACAACAAAATGTCATAAAACTTCATAAAATTTATTTTATACAAAATATGCTTATAGAAAATACAAAACTTCACTATCATAATGTATTACTTATACAAAACATACATTACATACATACAGTATCAAAAAAATACAGTCAGGAACATTAGTGCAGTAGTAACAAATTTCATCATACAGTGAAATCACATTTGAAGATGCTCAGTAAGCATTTTATACAGTGGAAATGTGTATATGTGCCACAATAACTCTTCCAGTAACAATGAAGAAGAGCTCGTCAACATTTTTGATATTTGAAAAAGTCACTTTATTAAAGGTTAGTTTCCAGTAAGGCTTGTCCGAGTCAGAATCCCTGAGCGGCAGACGTCTACGCCTGCAGGAAAGTGATGCGTTTATTTCTATTCCGTCTCATGCGACGGATTTTTCCTTGGTTTGTGTGTTTTTTCTCTCCTGGAACAAAAAAAATGTGTATAACTGATTAGTATGATAACCTGTAATATATATATACATAAATATACCTTTCTATATATTGTGATTTTCTTTCATTTCCTCTAATAAAATCAACCGAGCATTATAATTTGGCTCTAGCTTCAGTTAAAGGCAGTTAGAGATTCACTCCACTCACACACCTTTAACACACACGTCCATGCAGCTCTGCCTCGAGACGAAGTTGTTGCTGCTCCCGCCGCAGCCGGAGTAGACGAACTCCTCGCACATCTTGGTGGCTTTGTTGTAGTAATAGCGAGGAATGGAGGCTGAACACCTCCCTTTGTCCAGAGGGTCCAGGCACAGCACAGGGACGTCTGTAAAATAAGACACAGCATGGTTTTAAAGGGAGAAACGGCAGAGAACTTGATTGCAAAAAAATCATTGTTTCATCATTTCCTCCTAACTGAAATATCTTTTTTCTCTATTGTGTAACCTGAAAAAGGCATGATGAAACACTCTTTTTCTGTATGAAGTTATTTCTTAGCAGTGCCATTAAATTACACCTAAAATGCCTGTTTGTTCCTTCTTTTTATAACAATATAATACAAACTTTTGGAATATAATCATGTATCCTAGTGCCAGATAGCGTCACTTCCAGCATGTCAAAGTACATATACTAACTTTTTCTTGGGCTGCAGTACTCCTTGCATGAGGTGAGGTCCTGGAAGCGGTTTGAGTTGCCCTGGCAGCCTCCGTAGTAAAAGGACTCACACTGCATGGTGGTCATGTTGAAGAAGTAGCGGCGAAAGAGGGCCCTGCAGGGTCCCTCCTCTTTAGGAAACCTGCAGATTTGGGGAACCTCTGGAGGAGGTTACAACATAGGTTAGTTCAAGTTGATGCATTTGTGCAACTTATGCACAGAAATAACACATTTTAACAAAGGTTGAATAAAAAATATTCATTAAATATCTTCTTTGTAGTCAAGCTACAGTATCTATAATAAAGAACACAAAGAGTTAAACCACACCCAGTGCACATATACATATGACTGTATATAAAACTTTCAGAGGTGGAAAAGCTCCCCATTACCTTAAGTGTTTGCTCATGACATTGAGAACTTACTTGGGATTCTGAAACATGTTTTGTGGCACTCCTGATAACTCTTGAAGTTATTGGCATTCCCTTGGCAGCCTCCATAGTAGAAAATCTCGCACTTCTGGGTGATAGTGTTGTAGTGGTAGCGCTCAATTTCTCCTCTGCAAGGTCCCTCGTCCACTTGAAGGAGACACGAGCCTGAAAGCAGCAGAAATGATACTAACTACACACGCAACCACAGAAAAAACACGGCATTTAAGATTTAAACCTCGCTGCGCTTCAGAGACGATCAAGTGCGTCTAAACGTCATGTGATGGACAACAATAGCAAGACTTAAAAAAAAAAAAATAGTTTACTGAAGTGCTGAAAACCCGAGTAAAAACATGCTGTTAGATTACCTTTGGGTGCCAACGCCAAGACGTTGTAAAACGAGGAGAAGAGAGTGAACAGCGCTAATATGCAAAACTCCATTGTGTAACTCCAACTGCAGTCTTTTCCGCTTTGCCGACCATACAGCCACATCCACTTTTATACTTGACTGAAGTGTTTCCCAGGGGAACTTTAGGGGCGGGGAGGAATGACTCATTTTCATACTACACTGCAACTAAATGACAGTGGTGATGAATCCATTTTTTTTTTTTACATCAGACAGGCTCGTTATTACGTTGTAATATTGCGTATGTTAGTGTTAATGCAGTGACTAACCCAACTGAAATAACATGAGAGAGAGAGAGTTGAATTCCCTCTGGCTTCACTGGACGCTGAGGATGATGATGATGATGATGCTGATGTACATGGATCCAGTAACTCCAGCATCTATCGCTGTCATTTTTCAGTCAGTTGTGAAACATTAACACATTTTACTTGTCTGATCCACCCTGCCAAGTTCCCATCACACACCCGTCTGACTGGTTCTGACACACACACACGCACGCACACACTTTCACTCAAAGCCCTGAAAGCACCATCGCCTACATTTTCCAGCCTTGTGTCAGTGTTATCTTTTGTTTTGCCTAATAATTGCAGCCGCCTTCAACATTCTGTTAAGCAATCAGTAATTTCTTGCACCCAGAACACTCAAGGTCCCCATTTATTAGGCTTGAAAGCAGCATTATCTGAGAACACCAGGAAAGCTTTTTGGTTTCATATGTCTGCATAATTCTACAACAGTGGTTTGTTGCAGCTGTTATTTAGGGTGTTGTTGGGAAAACTGCAGTGCAGTCATGTTCAGAACCATGATGTGTCTCCACCTTGACAGGTGGAGGCTAAATACAGATTAGCCGTCTTATCAAAGTGACCTGATACATGAAGCACCACCCCTTAACCCATTTCGGAATATAAAAGAAAAGTCAAAACAGCACAAATTTAATCTGAAATATACAGTAAATACAGCTTCTTGTTTTCAATAAAATTCAAAAGAACCCAAACAGACCACCTGTGTGATTCACCGTCCTGTTTGACTTACTTCAGATACCGGCTTGATCGTACAGTAGGGCCTTGTTTTAATCAGATTAACGGATTAGGATTGTTTATGCAGATCACTTTATAACCCAGATTGAGGGAGAGGAGAGGGATTCTTCAGCAGGATTTCAGGGGTGAAGCACTGCTCCCTGTAAGCATCCGTAAGTACTTTTCTATTATTTCAATTCATTGTGGAGAGCGAGACTGAATCCCTCAAATCTTATCAGTCAGATTTTTACAAACTGCTGAATGTTTCCTGTTTTTGACAGAGAATGCCGGTCATAAATGTAGATGACCTGACGGACAAGGACAAGGCTGTTATGGAAGTAAACCAACTTAAAATTGAAGTGAAACTTGAGAGGTGGTTGGTAAGTTGTTTTTCTTTTAACCAAGGTTATCAATATGTCAGATAGCAGCGAATAAATTACGTTTTTCAGACTTTCATCCTTGTCAGGTAGAAATGAATAAATGTCAACCCATTTGAAAGTAATTGTACAAATTACCAGGAATTTAAAACTGAATACTTTTCTAGATAAGACTCTTAACACCTTTGTCTGATCGCTTTAGACATCTAAATGCTGTGAGGAAATCAAGGACTACATTCAGGCTGGAGAGGAGGAGGACACCCTCGTCAAAGGCATTTCAGAGGAGAAGAACCCCTTCAAGGAGAAAGGTGGCTGTGTCATCTGCTAGACTGGACCTGAGGAGCTTTTCATATCACTGAGTAGCGCCCAAGGACATTCTTCCTCTCCTCTTAAAATGGATTTGCAGACTGAGAAGACTAGAGGGATATAATAAAGAAAAAATATATAAAACTCCCCATGTAAACACTTCCCCATCTTTGGGCCAGATTTGTACCCTTATAATTCTATTCTTTGAAATTACGCAATAAATAACAGTTATATTTGGCAAGGATTATATAATGCTTCTCTCTCGTGTGGTGTAAATAGTCTCAGCAAATGGGCCCATGTGTTGTTTCATACAAAGAAGCAACTGTCATTAAATGTGCTTGTTTATAACTCAGCCTGTCTCCATCGTTCACTGTGGGAAGGTTTTCAGACAGAGTGGAGAAACCGACACATAACTCAGTTTGCATAAAATGAGAGTTTCCTAATTTTTTTGATGTCATAAATCTTTATGGGATCATTAACAATTTATATCATTTTTTAAAGACCAGTGGTGATTTTAGCTCTTTTTCTGCACTTTTGTGCATTGCATGTGTATGTCAGGACTTCTATCAAAGACTTCATTTTACTTGAGCAGTTTATTTTAGTTAATAAGACTTTATTTTAGTGATTTCATATAATTTTAGGAGTCCAAAAAGACAAAACTTGAAGCCATAAAATAGCAAAGATATGAGAAGGACAAACAAATATGGACTTTTGTGTGGAGATCTTATGTTATTTTCCCCCCCTTCTTACTATTCTGCCACCCCAGATAATTGTGACTGCTTGTGGTGGGAAGTTTCTCTTTCACTACAGGGTTACCCACTTTCTATTTGTTTAATGTTGGTGTTTCCCCAGATGACAATACCTGTCGGGAATTAAACACTGCCAACATTTCATATCCCACCTGGGTTAATATTTATCCAGGGAGTCACCTAATGTTCCCTAAGTGGGTCACAGCAACAGTCCCACCGTGCGCATGCGCAAACAGTCATAAACAGAGATGGCGCTGCTTGAAGGAGCTCTCCGGTTAAACCTGCTGGCTAACAGCCGTCATTTCTACAAATTCACCCCATGTGTTGGTGTCCGGTCGTCGTCTGACCATGTGTCATCTAAACCCGTAACGTCCAGTACCCCAGAAATAGCGAGTGACCATTTAATCTACACACAAGAGCACCTTGCAATGAAGGAGTCCCTCGGAAAGGTAACAGCGATGCTAACAGAAAAGCATTTCATAATAATAACAAGGCTGTATTCTGGTTTGTTTAGAAGTTAGCAGGTAGATATTTTACTATCCAGATATATTGCTAGTAAGCAGGGGTGTCATCCCGCTTTATGTAATGTATGTTATGTTTATGTAAGGGGCAGTAAATGAAAGTGGGTGAGAGGTCACTATGCTAGCTTGTTAGCTATACAGTTCACCTGAACTGTCCTGTGTTGATGTCTGCAGAAGCTTCTCTGCATTATAGCTTCACTAATAACGAACAAATCAACAAAACTGCTTTGACGCCACTATTATTGGAAAGTTTTGTTATGTATGTATCTATATCCTCAAACCGCTGCACAAGCCTACATGTTTCTTTTTTTCCCTGCTGCCCCAGGTTATGTGCAATTGGTGAATAAGAATAGTGAGACAGGCTTCACTGGTTTGTTATACCAAACAGCCTCTGGCCTGTGTGTTTAGATGACCCATCCTACACTCCCACATCCCACCTGAGTAATGTCAACCCAGCATCTCTGCTGCTCATGCACTGAGATTATCTAACTCTGTGGTTACATCTGTAACATACAACAACAATACATTTTTACCCACATGGTATTATCTGCCAGGAGTCAGTGTGTGACTGGGAGGTCTGCATGCACACATCATGTGATGAACTTCATGAAGAAGTGGACACGGGGCTTACTTGACTCAAATATAAATCATTGCTGCAACACCTTTAACGGCTATTTTTAGATCAAGTGTGATGCATGCTTTGTTGCTAACCTGTGTTAGCAACAAAGTGTGTCTGTTTTTAGCTTTCTTCCTGAAGTCTATGACCAGCTCCTTGATCTTGGAGGTGTTCAGGACCAGGTTGTTGTCTGAACACCACACTGACAGCTGCTCCACCTCGTCCCTGTGAGCCGACTCTGTGATGAGGAGCATGCAGCAGTCCTTCACACTGTTGTTATCTGCAACCTGTAGTTTTAGTTCATCATAGCGATCTTGCGTTTGTGAGGACCACAGCCTCATTAATTTATCAATTATCAGAATAATTAGTGATTATTTTTCTGTCAATCAACTAATTGAACTGATCGTTGCTCTTCTATTCAGAGATATTCAGTATAAACGGATTGTGTTATGTGGGAAAAAGTGAGTCCAACTTTCGTTCGTAATGATTTAAGAATTACATGATTTAAGAATGACATTTCATTAAATTGCCTGATAAAACCCCTCTGATTTAGAGATGATGTAAAATTGGAGTAGCTGTTTAATTTGAACATTTTAAGATTAATTTTCTAATTCTGCCTCAAAAGCCTGGAAGGGAAGGTGAGATGTTTTTTGAATTTACTATTAACTCTGATTTCTACAGTGTCATATGATAACGTTTTTTGTTACTGATTTGTGAATTGCAGCCAACTTTTCTCTTTACTCGAGCAATGGTAGGTTCCAAGGACATTTTGCAGATAATTGTTAAGCGAGGTCTCAATCCTCTTTCTAAAATATGTTTTCTGTTTTCCAGCTTCTTCCGCTTAACCAGTCCGACTTGCCTTTTTTCATCTTCAATTTGTAATTTCTGACATGCAGAGCTTTGAATTTTGAAAAGCTGAATATCAGCTGCTGCAAATTGTGGTTGTAAAAATTCAAAGCCAACATTAGTAATCGGCATGACTCATTGAGGATACTTATTGCTAGACAGACGTTGGAGACAGAGACCGCAAAAAATAACAACAAGTGCCTAATTCAAGGCAGGGAGCAGAAATATTGCGGTAAATGGAGGGAAGCTTGTTGTGTGACTAAACCTTCAAAAGGATGCCGGGAGATTGAAAATAAACGAGCACTGGGAATAATGGGAAGGATGAAAATGTGAAAAGGAAATGCAGAACAATATGTTGCCAGTGCAGGAAAGGGAACTTGAGGTAGTTTGGTTTATTAAAAGAATACACTGGAGGATAAAGTGTGTTTATAGATTGTACACAAATGGGGTTATAGGAAATCCTTTAGTGACTGTCCAAGGTCAGACGTTCATAGTGCCAATGTTTCCACAACTAGCTTTTTGTCAGTGGGTGTGGAGTGTGTAGGGCCACATGGACTGTTGTCAAGGTAGCTGTGTGTGGTGCTCATTTATAGATGAGACCAACAACTTCCCATACTGAGGAATTAGTCAGGCTTCCAGTCTCCCTCATTAACAAACCACCAAACCATCCAAGGCTGCATGTGGAAGGTCAACTTCTGTCATTAATGAGGAATCAAAGCCAAAAGAGATTTCCTCAACACTTCTAGGAAGAGGCTCCTCATGTGCAGCCCCCCATGATTTCAGACTGGGATTTCCCCCCCCCCACACACACACACACACACTCAAACACTACAAATCCATTGTAGACAGAGCAGCACTGCTGGCCAATAGGTTGTAATTCTTAACTTGCTTTTTGTCATCAGTGACAATCACCCTTTGTGATCATTCAATCCAACAAAATGGCTTTTTTAAAGGCTTTAATGTAACTTTTCTCTTTGTCTGAAGTGTATTTTCTGCAACAAATTACCATTTTTTTTCTTGAATGTAAGATCAGCAAGGAAATATTCAGCATCTGCTTATTTTCAGGTGTCACCAACTACTTCAGAGGCATTTTTGTCACTAACTGAAGTAGGATGGGACAATTGATCAATATCACAGTATACCATTATAGAGAGATTCTGACTGACTTCTTGCTGTTTACTTTGGATGTTATCATGTCGCTGGGTATGAAAGACTACTTTGGGCCAAGTTTTTTTGTCTTCATAATCTGCATTAATTGCATAGTTAAAATTGCATTGTGAACCCTGTATCAGAAATCATATTGAATTGTGAGTTGAATGTATCGTTACATCCCTAATGTCTATAAATATGATATAAAACCAATAATATCAACATACGATTTTAAAGGGATAGAAATGGTGATGCAAACTGTGAGTCTCTATGAGTCTCATATCATAGTCTATGTGGTTATAATTCCTAGGTGTAGTACAGTAGTGCACCAGGGGAAAAACACTCCAGACTGGACATTTTGAAAGACCTCATGTGCAACGTTACTGACCCTCTCCTATAAGTTGACAGTTGGGTGATGTGAAATTGTTCTGGTATGCAGCACAAATAGTCCACAATAGAGTTTTAGAATCACTCCCCGATGACCTTTATGCTTCCCCTTTCTCAGTACTCATCCCTCCCTTTCCCTCCTCAGGATTTGAACTTTGCACATGGATGAGGTCATTGCAGACTAAAGGCGACCAGTACCTGCCCCCTTTTTACAGTCAGGTCTTGTGTTTAACTTTGTGTTAGTTTGCCTGATTTTGACAGATTCAGGTCCAGGCATGTGTCCCATATATCTGTTGAAAGTAGTGTCTGTTTTCTGTTGTGAGTGATAAAAACATGATGTCCATGTTTTCCGTCGGCCTCGTACTCAGATGTTTCTGAGCCAGCGCGTTTTTCTTGGCTGGTTGAGCTGTTGGCTGGTTTCGGATTGTGTGTCTTGGAAGGAGAAAATCAGTGCGCATCACTTTCGCAATCCTGGAAAAAACCTGTGAATTCCTCTTCAGTACTTTGTTGTTGTTTTTTTAGTTTGAATTGTAAAACACAGAATCAACCCCCATTACTGCTTCAGCCTTCACTCTCAAGCAGATATTTATCCCAAGCTACATGAAAAAAATAATCAAATAATGTTTATAGTTTTTCACAATCCACATTATTGCACATGGCTCATTTAACTCTTTTCATTGGCTGATGCTTGAATTTAATGTTTCCTGTTTCCATTATGTGCCTCTTTTGTTTTAATCATTGCTTTTCATTGGCTTAGGACACCATTTAGAACATATTGTTCTAAGAACAGAAACACATTTGTGAAGCAGATTATCATGAGCCTATTGAAACAATGGCACATTAAAAATGTTTATGCATTTAGTCAGTGTTTCCCCTAGAATTTTTGTTGTTGTAGTTGTTATATTTTGGTCAACAAATGCAAATCAACTCATTGGAAGACATTTTTAATTTAAATTGAAAAGCAAGAAACAAACAAGGAAAGTCACAGCTCATTTGTTTTTATTTTATATTGGTTTCAATGGCACGTACATCGTTTAATACCAGCATTATTTTGCAGAAAGTGTTGACATCCTGTGCACTAATACTTCCTGTTGACAAAGCCTTCTTTGTGAGGTATAACAACAAAATGCCACATGAACTGTAATCCACACTATAGATCTACAGCCTATTCTCTGTGAGTTCCCGCAGAAATAGCACCGTACGAGCGTCTCAATAGATCTGTAAGTGCTTCTCCAGCTGTGGACCACTTCCAGGTGCTCCACATGAGTCACGGCACCAGGGTTCAACTCATTCCAAAGTCTATTTTCAAAGCCAGGTTGCTCTCCGCTCTTCACTCCCTGCAGACATTTTGGCCATGACTCAGAAAACCAGGCACTAGTGATAAACACTGATAAAGCACAAAGCTGCTTGAATATGGTGTCAAGAGACAAAACAAACTGCTCTCACTGTTGAAAAATATTATATAAAATTGTGTGACGAGATTAACCAAATGTATTTGTTCCACTCTTATGAATTCATTATTTTTTATTCAACATTTTTTTGTGTGTTTTGGCACTACAGGGAAAGCAGCACAACTGAGTACACTTTAATATCTGTTTATTTATCTTAAGCAATATCGATACTCCATTATTCAGCCATGTTAACACATATTTTCCTTATACTGTGCAGCCCTAGTGAAAGCTATTTTTTAACCACAGCTGCCCACTGTCAGGCAGTTGTGTGTCCCGGGCTTTGTGGCTGAAGAGATGGAGTGGCTGCTAACCCAAAAAGAATTCCATTAGTATGGGTTTCAGTACCAAGATTTATTTTTGCATGCTGTTCTAAACATTACTTATGAGGTTTTTCCTCTATTGCCAAAAATAAAAATGGTGGAGGAAACACTGAGTCATTAAAATATTAGCTTTCAAATGGTTGAATGCAAAGTTGTCAACATTGGCTACCAACCGCTTCAGTATTAAATTATCATCCCTTAAAAACCCATATCCCCAAACCCTCGTGAAATTTGCACTCGAAGTACCACTTTGTGACCAACATTACCAATGAATTCTGTTACTGATTTGTTTTTAGCACCATTTTTCTGCTCCAAAATGACACAAACTGGGATTGAGGCCAAGCTGCTGCCATTATTTTATGTGCCTGCAGCTTGTCACATTGTATGTGTTCCTAGCCAAGCTGTGGTTATCAGTAGGGGACTGATAACATGTACATATAGGAAATAGCATGCCATGCGTGCTGTCACTGTATTGTCATCATGTATACATTATACCCTGCTCTCTATTCATTGATATGTAATACCTTATCTGGCTGTCTGCTGGAGATAGATTACATAGTCTTAAGTAGAAATGTGCACCGCACAGCAGGAAACCCAAATGCATCACGGTCATTGTGTGTCTGTTTTTCACTCATATTATAATCTTTTTTTTCAGCGTTAGTTATGAGACAGGAGATGGAAAAGCAAGACTGTCATTTGTTGTTAGAATCATATTGAGGTTTTCCAGCAAATCTGCTCACGTTCGCACAGAAACATGTAAATATATGCAGAGTTCTGTTTAAAAGCCACCGGAAAAATGCTAAAGATGATATCATGCACATTATTATAAACACACACACACACACAGATACTGATCATATCTCTCCCCTGTTGTGTTTGTGCTCCAGATCATCGACCAGGAGATCAACCCCCACGTGGATCAGTGGGAAGCCGAAGGGAAGTTTCCAGCTCATAAAATCTTCAAGATTTTAGGAAGTGCCGGCTTTCTTGGAGTAAACAAACCTGTTGGTAAGAGAGTTAGATTATCTGTTCCTTTCAGAGGATCACATTCAAAAAGTAGAACATTCAGTTTCACACACACATGTTTGGGTGTTGCAGTAGATTGGTGATCAGTAACAGATTCCAATATAAAGTTAAGCGCTGCTTTTGTTGTGGAGTTTGGCTCAGTATTACCAGTATGAATGAAAGTCATGTGTGTCTTTGTTAGATCTGTAATTGTCTAACAGTGCATGCTGGGATACGTTCCAGCCCGAGACGCTGAAAAATTATTTTTTTTTAAATTGTTTTGGTTGAAATCAGAAACAAATAACATCTTTCCAAAAGAATGAAAAAACTTTAAAGGTTTAATTAATCTAGTGGGTTTTAGTGCATTGTCTGGAGCAGAGCAATTAGGGAAAAGGTCTGTTTGATTTACAGACCCAGAGGCCTTTTTTATTTTGGAGGTTTGTTTTCTGTAAAGGAGATAATAAGCCCGCTGGAAAATGATAACAACTGTCATATCAAGGTGCCAAACCGTCCGTCCTGTTGGAAACAGAAGCTATTTTGCCTGATTGGATCTCATTGACAATATTTATTTAACTCAGGAAGTATTTTAAAGTAATAAACTCATCGATAGTTATTGCGAGTCAACTGACTGACATCAAAGGCGACACTAGTTGGGTTTCCATTAATTCATTTCTATGCACATTTTGAAGAATCACAGGAGAAAAGCTTGATGCAAACATCAAAATTCAATGAAACTTTCTAAAAAGGTGCATAAAAGTTTTAACGCTGGCTTGAGGTAGTTTTTGTCTCTCTTGAAAAAATTGTTAAAATGCACTAAATGGGAGATGGAAACACTGCTTCTGAATAACCTTTAACTCACATGACTGTTCAGCTGTTTCCACTCTGCCGGGCAGAACAAGCTGACATGAAAGAACAATTTGAAGTTGCCCGATTGAATCTAATTCCTGAAGACTTCTCTCCATTTTTCTTGCACAATCTCTACTTCTTCTACTGTTTACTACCATGAATGTGTAGTGTTGATAGAAACGTCCCTAATTAGCAATTTCTTTCATGCAACATTTCAAAATTTTGCTTCAGAATTCGTTTTGACTGTAATGGAAACATGGCTGACATAAAAAACTGTGAGTGTTTTGAGGGTGTTTTTAATTAGTCCATAAAAATATTTCGACTGATTAATCAGCTATGAATCCGTCTACATGATGTATGTTTTTTGGGATGTGCTGTTTTTGCTGCCCTTGCAAAGACTCCAATGATAAATCTGTAACATCTGAAGAGAGAAGACCTTGCTTTTAAGGACACCTTTCTTTAATCCAAGAATACAAATGAATAACCGTCTCCCAGAAACATAACTCAGGTTGTGGGTAGAATTTGTCTGAAGGGATAGGTGGATCAAAATGTGTCCCGCCTGACCAGCTCCGCTTCACGGAGCCTTTTGGCATTTCTTTTTCACAGCCGAATTCACTTTCCATTCATTTTCCCTCAGTTTGACAGCCATACATTACAGTTGGTCTGGTCTCGAAAATGTTCCCACTGTGATGATGGGTGCTGGTGTCACAGCAACATCCCACAACAGCTGTCTGCTATAGTATATATCCCATTTCCAGATGTGTACCCAGCTGTGTCACTGCTGGGGTGGGGGGAGGCAGCAGAATGAGCACTCTGTAGTACACGACCGCAAAATAGTCATGGTAGTGATGTGTGATTCATTCTGAGTAAAAGAAAGAAAATTGTTTGAAGAATGATAATCAACAGCAGAGGTCTGAAGTTTCAAATTATACTGCCTCCAGTCATAGCAACAGTAATAGTTTAATTTATCAAAATTAATTCTCCACCGCTCAGTTTTGTCTTTTACTTCCTGTGATAGCGTCACTGTGGTAAAAACAGCTGTTTTTACTGAAAAGACCAAATCTGTGAATACTAACGTTGGACACTGAGCTCTGTGAAGAGGATTGCACCGCAGGTCTGTAGGTCAAAGGAGAGGGAGGGCGAGGGAATTAAAATGTGCTGAGTATGCAAGTCTATAGCATTAGTTGGCAGGATTAGAGAGGAGGAGGAGGAGGAGCCCAGCAGAAGACTGCATGAAGACACACTTATTATCAGGTGGTAGATTACCAGGGTTAAGTATATAGAAACAACCTTCAGGGTTTCATGATACACTTTAAATTGACCTTGCAGTACAGCACATAGTCACTGATTCTAGTCTATAAAAATATAAAACCCCCTATTAAAAAAGAGTGACATTTCAGACAATTGAAGCTAATGGAGATACGTCTTGCTGCGTCTGGCTTAATATCTGCAATAATATTATGAACAGCCAAAGTCGCCGTGGTGTTATCTGTCTTTGGAAAAGTGTGCTGTTGGAATAACTAGAACTAGACAGGTCCCTTCGCTGCAGTGCTGACTAATGAAGCAGCAAACAATAGTGCACTGGGTTAATTGATTTAGAGGCTCTGATTACAGGAATGGGAATGGGGGGTTTAGGACTCTGTTGAGTGAAGAAGTGATTCATCAGGTGGCTTGAAGGGAGAATTCAAAGCCAAATACAACACAAAACAATGAAGTACAAAGAAACATGGTCAGTGTTGCAAAATACAGGGGGGGAGATTCAGGACAGGAACCTTCCATGGAAGTTAACAGGAACTATAATAACTTCTCTATCAAAAACTTGTGAAAACATGCCATGTGGTGAGTAAGCTATCTTCCAAGTTAGCTAATGGGGAAAAAACCGTCAATGTGGAAAATAAAACTTTTCATTTATCTTTCTCAATCAAGCTGCATTCCTTTGAAGGGAATTTGAAGGGATGCTGGCACTTCTTTTCCTCATGTAATGAAAGTGTGTGCCTCTGAATGCAGTGGGAAAAATAACTATTTCAATAGTGCAAATGTGGTGGTATTACATAATCTATTCATAATATAAATACATTTATTTCAGAAATGATCTGGAATCAAGTCTAATGTGTCTTGTTTCAAGAGAAACAGTAAGCTGTATAAAGTGAATGATGTCTCCTTATAGCTGGAGTTGGAATAGAAGTCTGAAATATAGTTTTATGGGAAATAATGCTCCATTTAATTTTGTAGTGAACATTTAAAAGTGCCATGTTGTACAAGTCATAATATAAAACAAATCTAAGGCCTCTTATGGTTTAGAGGTTAAGAAGTTGACCCTCAAATGTAAATTCATCCATTTGAATCCATTTGAATGCAACAGGTCCTCTACCTGTTGCATTTCATTCCTGATCCCTGCCTCATTTCCCAGTCTCCTTAATATCGCTACCGAGTAATGACATAAAATAATTTTAAAGAAATTGAGCCCAAAAATTGTAACTAATTAAAATAATTCAGGCTTGTTTCTTGGTTTTTGTTGACTTAGAGCTGAGAGTGGATTTAATGGCTTTTTGCTAGGCAACTGAGTTAATGCTCCTTTTTACACCTTCTAGAGCCAAACATCATGTTCCTTTATAAAATCCACTGACAAGAACATTCATCACTTATTTTCCACTTTTTTTCCATGTAAATGTACAAGGAAAAGCATTATTACCTTCAAAACATGTGAACAGGAAGTTTTCCTAAGGCGGCTATGTTGAGGGAGAAGACAGGGACGACCCCTGGCTCCCTGCCTGTTTTCCTGTGCTCTGACGGAGAGGTATCCGCGGTTCACACCGTGGCAATGGCCTCTCGCCTCTCGCCTGACAGATAGAACCTGGCAGCCTCCGTAGTTTTCCCTTTTTACTGGATATTTTTGAATGTTTGGATGAATAACTCTGCGTGTCCAGGCTGTTTCCGTTCTCTCAATTTCTCAACACTATGAGACATGCATTACAATGGCCTCTTTTTTAATATAACAATATTACTAACACAGTGACTTTGCAGATTTAATAGTGCGTTAAAGTTCTGGTGATGCATGCGTGTGTGGGGGTTGAGTAATCGGGCAATTGCGTACGTATGTCCACTGCAGTAACTGTTGCAGAATGCAGCTTACAGCAGAGATTCTCTGGCCCTCCTTCCCATCCTGTCCTCCAGAGAGAAGTGGTTTTATCATCGGGTCACTCATGTTGTTGCGCACACAGAATAGGATCCTTCTGTTACTCTTTCCGGCGTTGCCAGTATCTGCCTTTTTTCTCTCTCTCTTAATCTTTATCCCTCAATATGCGCTTCATATGGCGCTCCACCCGAGGAGAACCTACGCTGAGTAACATCTGGTGTTCAGAAGACACACGTGTGTATAGGATTGACATTTGTGACAGAATTTTGTTTGTTTTTCTTCTGCTTGCTTGTTCAACCAGACGGCCTGCTGTTTTGCTTAAAGCGGGATAAACCTCGGTGCTTCCCTTGGTCCACATTATCCACCGCGGGGTTTCCAGTGCTCGGAACTTATCGCTGCACAGCTGCACCTGCTTCCTCTTATTTTTGGCTCCCCCTCTCCCTTGTTTGCTTGTCCCACTATCTGCCTCTTTCTCTGTCCCCATTTATTGTACTGTTTTTTTTTTCTCTCCTCGCCTCTTCCCGACTTTCTGCCAGACCGTGCTTTCCATTATTCGATAACTCCTCTGACAGGTGATATTAAAAACCCGCTGCTAGATTTGCAGACCTCCATGCAGTAAATTTGCTGATAATTATTCATCGTCAGTCAGTGCTAACATCCATCACCCAGTAGCTGGCATACTCTATTTAGTCATGGGAAAATTGAGCATCGACCACTTCACAAATGTTCAGTCTTGTTACTTTTGGCTGGCCGGACGTTATCATCAAGAGATTTGTCCTAAATGAATAACTGTCAGGTTGCATTTGTTCGACCAGCATGGGAGGATGACGTCCAGTTTTCTGTGAGAGACCCTCTGTTTTATGTTTTATTTTGAAAGGATCTGAATGTGTGGTTATGCTAAACACCAGTGACTTTAAGAGAAATGCAGTGTAAGAGTGACACATTAGTCAGCTAATTCCATGAGTGGTGGACAGAAAATTGGCCTTTAGCATTAAGTATATTAGTATAAAAACCAGCCTATTCATTTCGTAATAGATGCCGAGGATGAAAGGCAAAAGAAAGGACATGAAAAGAGATGGCTCTTTATGAGGATAACTGACACAAAGTGGGGTTTTAAACATGTTTTATAATGCACTGTTCAGCTCCATTAAGGACCTAAGGTCTCTGCAAATACCTCCACTGCCTGAATGGAGAAAATAGACATCCATTTTGACTTTTTCAGCAAATGGGCTGTTTAAGAGATCTGAATCAAGTTTGATATACTAAGCAGAGCAGATGAGACGACATTGAGACGACAGTGACCTGTATCTTCACCAGCAGTGCTCTTTACACATAATTACAGATTAATGATAACATCCTGTAATTAATTTGAGTGCATGTGCCAACAGATCAGCTGTGGATGCTATGTGTCTGAACCGGTGTGTATGTCTGTGTACAGAAACATGTTAAGCAGTGATTTTATCTCAAAGACCACAGAGGAGATTGGAGGGAGACGGAGGAAGTGGGTGCAAAGCTGGTTTAAGGTGACGAATGTCGTGCTGGGGGTGTATTTATTCAGAGTGACATTTGAGAGCCATTCACTCTGCATATTTTAGCTGACTAGTGAAGGTTCACATTTATTATCACATGTTTATAAATCAGGGATGCACCAGTATATCAGCTGAACATCGGTATGGGCTGATATTTGCCTTGATGACTGCAAACAGGATGACATTCACAGCAGGCAGGGGCTGATGTTTATCTGTCACATCAGTTTTGCTAAATGTTGTGTTTGTTATTTGCAGCCGGACTCGGACAAAACAGTCCTTTTAAAACAGTTATTTTTCCATATTGAAGATTTGTTTTGTTTGCCTGCCACAGGGGTAATAGGGAGGTAAGAAAACAACAACAAAACATCCATAATGGCATCGGCTGTTGGCCAAATTGTTATTGTAAAATTCAGTATCTGCCCAGAGTCTCACAATGGGTGCATCCCGAGTACAAACTGATTCCAAAAAAGTTGCCGTGTAAAATGTAATTAAAAAACAGATTCAGTGTGTATGTTACCAAAAAATTCCAGGTCGAAAAGGATTTGCAAATCATTACATTTTTATTTACTTTTTCACAACTTTTAGCCATCAAGGTTGTGTTAATAAGGAAAAAATGAAACTAATCACAAGAATCCACAAAATGTACAGTCAGCATTAGCTAACAGAGTGTGTGTTTGTCCCATGCAGAGTATGGAGGTTTGGGTCTTGACTTCAGCTACAACATGGCCGTTTCTGAAGAACTGGGCAACATCCGCTGTGGAGGAATCCCCATGGCCATCGGCGTACAGAGTGACATGGCTACTCCTGCGCTGGCCAGGTACGTCCCCTCAAACAGGGATGTTGGATTATTAGGAAAATCTGCTGATATTTGTCTGAGGATAATTTATTGATTCACTAATTCCTTTAAACCAATCCCACCAGGTTGGGTGGGATTACTTTATCTGAGTGGACATCTGTCTTGAAAGAATCTAAATTAATTGTTAAAAATGACATAACAGATCGAATCACAATAGTTCTGAGCGTTTATAAAGACTCCTTCATGTTTGCACACCCATTCAAAACAGTGGCATGTAATGTCTTTATGTAAATGTGCATTTTCCTTGCTGCCATACTCTTCCTCCACCTCCGCCTCTGAAGGACAACAGCTAATCAGTGATTCAGACAACAATGTCTGCTCTGTGTTTTTTTACCCATGGCCGCAGCTCTAGAGCCACTTGTGTCAGAGCTGGAGCACGTTTTCAAACATTCGTGCTACATGGGTGTGTGTGTCATTTTGAGGTGATAAAAGTGCTTGTGTTGTACCCGTGGCAACAGCTGTCACCCTGTTTAACCTGCAGATGATCACAATGAGTTTGACGCATGAGTTGTTAAAACATTCACAGACTTTTCCCTTATCGTTTCCATCAGCTCTGCAGGGATATCTATCTCTGCTTTTTATTCTCTTAGCTTTTCTTAGCTTGGGTTTATTTTAGTGC
>CAFUXE010001288.1:325923-340207 GCA_903364295.1 Serranus cabrilla
AGATAAGAATCTAATGTGAGAAAAAAAAAGTCAGTTCCACAGCCTTTTATGAAAGCTACACTCCCGGGAGGGAATGTGTAATAATACATTTGGTAATTGTTTGTCTCACCCATGTAGAGCTTCGGCTTGTTGTGTGATATCTTGCTATGAAACAGCTGCTGGTGGTGACCCGAGACAGAATGCAGTGAAATAGACAATAGGAGTCTCAGGAGCTTAATTAGGGGATCTACACTCGCTCGCAAGGAGGTCTAAGTGCTAAGAGAGCAGCCAAAAAAACAAGGATACCATGGGAGCTTCAGGGAAAGACTCCCTCCTCTGTCCCACTGGAACAGTAATTGCCTCAAACATGGCAGTGTTGTTTTAGAGCTCACAATCTACTGCTCTGACTGCTGCAGTTACACAGTACAGTTCAAGAGTTTCACACAACTTTTAGAAGACAGTCGCCTGACAGTCATGTTTGCAGATATAGAAAGTATTGTTTCTGTTTAATAAACAGTCACTAATAGCTAGTTAATGTATTTCCTGTCTTTGTGTGTGTCTGTAGGTTTGGTTCAGCTGAGCTGAAGAATGAGTTCCTCCTTCCCTCCATCATGGGGGACAAAGTGGCCTGTCTCGGAGTTAGTGAGACCGGAGCCGGCTCTGATGTCTCAAGTAGGTCTCCCCTTCATCACCTTCTGGTCATTTATTATCATATCATTTCCCTTTTTAGCTCCTCAAGGACCATTCTGAGTGAACTCATTCTACAGAAGTGATTGAGGAGCCAAAATTATAGCAGTTTTACAATCAGTTTAGCAGTGGTATTCTCTCAGGAGAGAAGGATGGTGGGATGAATGCTACATATTGCACAAAGGCCGAAGTTCATCCTCATTAGATTTCATCATTTTTTGGCTTCTTTTTTCTGGTTTAGTGTGTTTGACACTTAAGAGAAATACGGCAGCTTTAGACTGAGTAATATCGTACGGCTAATTCTCTGCTCTTAGGTCTTTACTTTTAGGGGACAAAAACTCGATTTCATGGATCTGTTGAAACTTTCCATTTAACCTTCTGTCCTTAAACTCATCTTCCCAGCTTTCTCTCTCCCTCCATTTATTTTCACACTCCACCGCACTCTGATTCAGGTATCAAGACCAAGGCGGTGAGGAAGGGAGATGAATATGTGATCAACGGGGGAAAGATGTGGACCACCAACGGTACCCAGGCTGACTGGATGTGTCTCCTCGCCAACACGGGTGACGGGCCCCCGCACAGGAACAAATCCCTCATCTGTTTGCCCATGAACCTACCAGGTAATAATCTTAATAAATAATAATATATTCAGGCTCGTAGGAGGTCGGCTGTGTGTTCTCGATTTTATATCAACACCCTCTTAAAATAATGGTGCAAGTCAATTTCAGGTTTTTCAGACCTGGTGGCCAGCATCATGAGGAGATGATTTAGGCAAAAAAACATATTTTTTTTATCAAAAATGATTTACAGTATTATTTTTGAAGGATGATGATTTAAAACTGGTGCGATGTATTCTCTCCTGGTCTGAATCAGCTGAAGGTTTTTGAGTGTTCGTGGTGTAAGCCATTAGAAGAGTCTAATACAGAAACCAAACTGGGGTGAAAAGAGGGCAGGAATTACTGTCTCTCAGTTCTTGGAAGATTAAAAGTGACCTGAAGTCGGGGTCAGTTAATTATTTGAGGGGTGATTTCCCAGGAAAAGCAGCAGGCCTTTACTGGGAAATAAACACTCAAACATGTAAATTGACATTCATCATTTGGGATTCAAGTACATCTCAAAACAGCCCTCAACTATAAGATTCTGTTTAAGATTTTTCAGTTTGACTCCATGTTTTACTACGAACTCCCTCTCTACATAATGTCTGCATCCGGGATTTGTTTGTTATTGTTAGTGAGCCTTTGCCAAGATGCCTTATGACGTTTATGTCTGTTCCCTGTTCTTCACACTGTAGGAATACACATCGCTCGCAAGATTGATAAGATCGGCATGTGGTCATCGGACACAGCGGAAGTGTTCTTTGATGACGTCCGCGTTCCCTGCAAGAACCTCGTGGGCCAGGAAGGCATGGGCTTCACCTATCAGATGCTTCAGTTCCAGGAAGAGAGGCTTTGGGCCGTGGCCAACGGTGAGCGAGCTTCTCTTTCACTTCGTCAGCTCTCACTCTCACTCAGCCATATCCAGGAATCAATCTTTTTCCACTCCATTCATCACTCTTTCATCACAACACCCACCTCCCACCGATCCAACTGAAAATTGCGAAGCATTTTCAACTATTGGATCGCTTCCATTTAATAAGAATTAGGGAGTCACGGTCACAGTTTAAGCCATTAATCTTCTATAAAGTAGTTGTTTGCTTGGGATTTTAAGCAACAAGTATGCATCAATATTTTCTTGGGCAAAACTTTTGAGAAGCTATCCATGAGAAATTAAACTCTGCATGCTGTGACTGAATCTGACGGATGCATCTGGTCTGGTAGACTTTTGTTTATCAAGTCAGAGACGCAAATAAAAGCACAGCCAGCTGTGCATGCAGTGTCGCTGGAAGGAGTTGTATTATTAAGGTCACATCTCTTATCTGTCTATCTTCCAGTCCTGACCATGATGGATAACGTCATCCAGGAGACCATCCAGTACACACGGCAGAGGAAGATCTTCAAGCAGCCCGTCCTCCACCACCAGGCGGTTCACTTCAGGTTGGCTGAGCTGCAGACGGAGGTGGAGCTGCTCCGCTCCCTCATGCACCGTGCTACAGGTGGGGACGCTCTATATTTTTTAATCAGATGAAGCCTTAAAATCACCAATTGCAGTTAATTCCACTGTGATACACAGTGTTTAACAGCAGGACCCTACAACATATCACCAGAGTCAAGGACGGACATTAACTTTGTCTGCACTATAGTTTCATTGGCTGCATTTAATGACTTTTCCCTCTTAATGTCTTCCATGTTTGGCTCTGAGCACGGAGACACAGAATGAGGACAGTGCTGATAACACAGCTGACAGAGTGCAGTTTGGATTTTCACAGTAGACGGTCGTCTGTGCAAATGTGTGTTTTTGACTTTTGTGTAATTATCTATTTTTATTTATGTGTGAGGCACAAACACAGAGCACACTGAAAGTTTCAGCAGCAGTGTCTCCTCTACTGAACACATATAACACTTATCTCCTTGATTGGCATTGATAGTAACGGATATAAAAATAATCAAAAACAAGCATATATGACAACAAAAACATTCAAACAGAAGGCCAAACATAAATCATAATCATAAACTCACACAAATAATGACTAGTTTGTTTAACAGGACTCCACTGTTGTAAAAAATATTTAAAGATCTTGAATCTGCCAAATGCTGCAGCTCAGGAATTCAACCATGTTGTACTGTTAATTGAAAACAGTTTTAAATGTTAGCAGCAGTATGTAAGTCTAGTTATGAAAACTGAGAAGATTAGACTTCTTAAGGATTGTGCAGTCCAGAACTGTGATAGCTAGTAAAGAGACTCATCGGTGTGCCTGGGCTCGTATTGATCTTGTGTATTATTATAAATGACATGGATTTTCAAAAAAATACATTTATCTGCAAACTCAACCTGCTCTAGATTCAATTTCTTGTTCTTCTTAAGAGAAGGTAGAATAAATGTTTCACCTCCGGGTTTTACCCTCCAGGCCCTGGATTTGGAACATACGTGTCTGGATTTGCATTTGCAGTATTTTAGGAAAAATCCCACCAAATGAAAGCATGCAGCTGTTCTCAAGGCACTTAATACCACAGATAAGACTGAGGCCTCAGAAACAAAGGCCACAGTTGACTCAGCTCTGTAAGAATGATGTGAATGCCTCACCAGCCTTGAGTGGGTAATGTGTCCATGTACAATGCAGCAGGTTGGCTTAAAACATAGAGGACATCATGCAGGCCGGGAAACCGTGTGGTGGCTTAGTAATGAGAAGTGATGAGTTAAAAGTAAACATGTGTGTTTAGCTATAGAAGAACAGTAAATGTTTGCTCTAGCATTAAAATGCTCCAAGCATTTCATGGCTGAGTCATGAAACTGAGGATTTTCACTTCATGTTCTGGCTGCAGTTCAGTTCTATTCTACTTATGGGGTATTTTATTTTGAAGTCATATTTCAGATGCATTTAAAAGCTATGCTGTTATTTTGCCTTTTTCTTTGCGTGTACAATTGAAGTCTAGCAGTTAATTGTTTTTTAATGAGTAAGCGATGTTATGTTATGTTGCTCAAGGGCTCTAACATGTGGACAGGAGGATTCGGGGTTCAGTGTCCACAAAGTGCCGTTGTTTTTGTGCTCATTGGCATCACTTCAGAACCTGCAGGCCCGGCCACCTGAAGAACTGGCACATCTCCAGCCGCTCTAAAATACATTCCCAGTGCTTTACACTGCTCTGTTTATGATATGAATATGTGGGCGCACCTGGCGGGCGGGCGTTCAAGGTCTTGTGATTTTCTCGTGTTTTGTAACCACTTCAGCGGCAAGCAGCTCTGAATGAATTCATCTAGCTGGTCCGATTCGCTTGCCCAGAAACAGATCAAAGCGTTTTCCATCTGTTTGGCACAGATAGATAAACACACAAACAAACTTCTTTTCACACTGAAACAGGAAACATCATGCGGCTCGCTCATGTTCCTGTGGAGGGGTACCTATAATACAAACACCGCTGACTGTGAAACTGAACCGCACTTGTTTATTGTCTTTGTTTTCCTCTCTACATTCTTTATTATCCTTTTATATCCACCTGGGCATGTTTCACTCCTCCATGCCTTTGTCACTACTTATATTCTGCCTTTCTTTCCTGAAGCATTGTACATTAAAGGCAATGATGTCACTAAACTGGCATCCATGGCCAAGTTAAAAGCGGGCCGCCTGGCCAGGGAGCTGGGCGACAGCTGTCTCCAGTACTGGGGAGGAATGGGCTTCACCAGTGACGTGATGGTCAGCAGATTTTACAGGTGAGGCTGTCAGAGAAACTGAAATATGATGTCTTTTGTTCAGTGATCTAGTTTTACAGTGTTCCCTCTTTTCTTCATCAGTGATTTATCGCATAAAGCGGCATGATTTTTAATCATTTTCACCCCTGTGCACTTTGTTCATCTCATTGGGAAAAAGGGAAATAATATCTGACTGCAAAACCGTGACACGGCAGCAACAATCACTAACACGGGGTGCAAGCCAGCGCTGGTTATATTTGGCTGCCAACTATGCTTTTTGTGAGCGTATAACATTTCTGTGGTAAGAGCAGCCTCACCAGCTGGCAGCAGCTTGGTAAAGCTCATGTTCAACGTATTTTCACAAGGAAGTTAAACCAGATTGTTAGTATCACATTGATTGACAGCCACATAAACAAAGCATGTGATCAAGTAATGATAACTCTTGGAAGACGTGCAATTACGCTCAGTCTCCAGTTGTGCACTGTTGGGCTACAAGTTCATCCGCTTAAACAGTGTCTAATCAAGTATCACTGATCTCTAAATCCTTATTTTACACTGTGCTGACATCTACTGATGGGGCAAATAATGAAGCTGATGCAGGCACAGTGCTGCTTCAGTGAGAGAAGGAAACCCTTGAGATTATTTAGGTGAATCAGATATTTAAAAGAAAATTTTGATGTTGCAGAAAAAAGCACTAGTTTGTATTAACCTTGTCCTTTTTGCAGAGATGCCAGGTTAATATCCATTGGTGGAGGAGCTGATGAGGTCATGCTGGGAATCATCTGCAAGTACATGGACACTCTACCCAAGCAGTGAAGTCACCACGCTGACTCAGGGACTGATATCTGCAGCTGATAATGTGCTAATCATTCATGATCACCTAAGTGCAGTTCTGACATGATAAAATGTTTGACATATTCCAGGAAGTTTGTTCTGCATTTTGCCTTTGATTGTTTTAACTGTATGTAGTAGAAAAGAAACTTTTATCACTCATTTAATTTCTAATGAGTTAATGTAAAGACTAAATCTATTCTTTAGAAGAGTGTAAGTTAAATACAGTGCACAGAAATGACTGTAGTGTAAAATGTGTATTAGTGTCTGTGACAAATTTATAAAAAAAAAAGTTTGTAATGTTTTCAGCACATTTGTTATGTGTAAATAACACACACACACTGGTCAAATCTGACATAAAATTTATTTATTTACATTAAAAATATTTTTACAACAATTATGAAACAATGAACACTGCTAATTATGTTTGTGTGGATGCCAAATGCTGTTAATATATCCATTCACTCTTAAAAGCAAATACAAGAGATGATTTGCTTCAAGTTGCAGTTTTATCAACCTTGACTAACGACAACTTTGCAATTTCCTCAGTCAGTTTGTCATAAAATGTGCCCACAGCTGCAGTACGTTTATCGGCTTTTCATCCAGGTAAATTTGGGTGCTATCAAGTACGCACATTCAGATATGATTCCTAATTCAAATGCTTATTAATCATCTCAGATGGTTTCACTTTTTTAAGATAGCATCAGTAGGAGTCCTTCAAACTCAGTTCTGGAGTAAATCTAGGAAATAATCATACATGTGCAAAGCTGAAACTGAAAATAAAATCCTTGCCTTTCCTGTTCAGCATTTTATTGGGTTTTGTTTTGATGCAGCAGAATGGCACAGATTGGGCATGAAGATGTGGAGTTACGATGCCGAGTCCGACAGGGTTCTCGTATCACCTCAGCTTGATGAACCAGTAAAGAACAAAGAAGACAAAAAAGCAGAAGAGCAGCATGTAGCACAGCAGTTTGGTCTGACTGCCCCGGGACAGCTGCTTCACTCTGCCGATGGTGGCGCCAAGCAGGCCGCCTGTCGAGTCAAAGTCTGAGTCCTAGTGCAGGAGAGAGGGAGAAAATAAGTTCAAAGTCCAAGAACACGCAGATCACAGAAAATATCACTGTAGATGACATCCAAATGTATTTATTGAAATAACGTGCTTCAGTACACTTTGGAGAAACTATTTAATACCACAGCATCTCAAAGGAAAATACTGTCCTTTGTTACAGTATACCGTACTATTGACATTTTTTGGCACTTCTTAAGGCATATTAAACTGACTTTTTAATGACATTTTAAGACATCCATAGTACCTAGGCACCATAGGCATTTTGGAAAGACTACTCTTGTCTTTTTTTTACTGTGTTTTTTGACTTACTATAGCTTGACTGTTTTTAATGAGTTATTACCTTCTCCAAGGAGGTTATGTTTTCCCCGGAGTTAATTCGTCTGTCTGTCTGTTAGTTAGCATACCTACAGCATGTGTGTTGTTTTTTAATGGCATTTTCTAAAGCTTATTATACTGATTTCTTAATGCAATTTTTAAAGAACACTATATTGTAATTTTTTAGAACATATTTATGACATACTGTATTGTTTTGAAATTTTACGTCATAATATATTATGATAAGATATACTATGACTTCTTACCACATTTTAAAAGCATACCATACTCTGACTTTTTGATACCATTTTAAAGGCATATTGTACTTTTGCCATATAAGGCATACATTTGTTTGGCTTTTTTATTTAAAGCAAAACATACTTATATGCTCTTACTGTTCATTCTTTAGTAAGTACATTTTGCTGGAAAGACATAAGTGCTTAAAAATATTTAAATTCAGGTCTTTTCCTGGCAAGAAGTATTTATACGTTGTGGTACAACTATAAGTTAAGTCAGTAAGAGGATAAAGTGACACTCACCATATCGTCCAGCATTTTATTCTGGTATTTGACTTCCGTACCAATGTCGATTGACAGCTGTAAATATATAAATAAGATATTAACATTTTATGTCACATCTAAAACAACCATACCTATTTCAAAGTGGACAAACACAGAGGTACAGCATTTGTTTTTTACTTTAGCACTCATCAAAATGAAAAACATTTAACTACATTTAATTAAAGGTTACTTACACTTTTCAAAGCGTTGACTTTAGCTCTCAGTCCCTCCTGTAGATGTTCGTTTTCCTCTTCGTGCACACTGTATCCACTTGCTACATAATTCCCATAGCCTCCTTCACCTTAATAAGAAGACAGTGATGATGAATACACAGTTAGTTAGCTGTTTAGTCCGTATATTAGCCCCTTACATCCTGAAGAAGTGTAGAGACATTGGCATATACAGTGTTATAACACAACAACTACCATTCATTCACGTTTGTTAACAACATTAGCTAACGTTAGCTAGCTTTTAGCTAACTAGCAAGCAGGCTATATACGACTTTAAAATCTGGATGTACGTGTGTCTCCTACCCAAGCCGGCGCGCCTCATCTTGAATCGTTGGATGTAACACTGTCCGGTGGTTTATGTAACGTTTAAGAAAACAAATAAGGTCCGAAAACGGCTAGAAATCACAGCTAATTAACGATAATCTGGTAACTGCTACAAGTTTGTTCACATCAGCAAACGCCACGACATCATACGGTGGCTGACGAGGACAATCTTTGCCTGACGAAATCGCGAAATGTAATAACAGATTAATTAATGCCAAATAGGACCACACACTGACAATGTGTGTCGTATTTCCCTTATTTTTACAGTCTATGGTATTTTCATATTTATATTTTCCAAGTTTTATTAAACAATTAAATAAAATAAATAATAATAGATAAAACCTATAAAACTGTTTGTGTGTGAAGTTTATTGTGTGTAGCCTATCTGTACTTGTAGTGAATACAGGAAAATCCTAATTCTAAAAGCCATATAACTAATTTCGACAATAGATATTAACATGTGAGGAGACAAAGCCACTACCAGAGACAAACTGCACTTATCAGCAAATGTATTTCTCTATTGACTCCTCATATACATTCTGGATTATCAAGGTTCATAGCTCCACATTATGATTTATATTAAAGTTAATCATTATAAGTCTATTTCAATTACAGTGACAGTTTTGATTGGTGAAACACTTTTCATTTATTTTGCTGTAATGTTTCTTCTATTATAATGGGGTTGTTATTTAATGATTATCATATGCTCTGTAACTATTATAGATTTTGTGTTGAAGAAACAACATCAAAAGAACCTACATTTATTTTGCGTGTAACATCCACACCACAATGATTGCTTTCTGTTTTCTCAAGAAATAACTATTCCATTGGTTCCTCATAAAGAGGCAAACATCTAAATTTGAATCTGAATTATGTAATTATGTTTTTGTGTGTCTTTTTATTCTTTGTACATTTGTAGAGGTTGCATAAAGCTGCATAATAACTACATTATTCCTATGATTGGTTGTGAGGCAAACTCTCTATGGCCCAAGGCATGATTTACATATAAAAGAAATATAATTATCCAGACAAAGTACTGTTAAAACAGAAAACCACAGATTTCCTCATGTATAAAACTGAGTAGGTCTCACAGTGGCAAACAGCAAAGGGTTAAACTCCCTTTGGTGGGAGAAACATATTATTATAAGGAGAAAATTGCTATGATGTTCCTTTTAGACACAGACAGATTGTTTCCTTTGAACATTTTGAAATGTGACCACCATAAAATGGAGACAAATATTCTTTGTGGATTTAATAACGGGGCTTACTGATGCATCCATCTGTGCTGTGTAGGATAGAAAAGAGTTTCTCAATATTTCCAAAATCCTAGAGGTGCTGTTTAGCGGTGATTAGCTTTCCTTATCCCCTCATACATCATCCCTCACCTAGCCTTGTGCCAATATTGCAGGAGACAGCTAATATGATATAAGAGATTAAAATGACTTTCATGATGTTAATTTATTCCAATCCAATATCTTATAAATAAATACAACTTTAAGCTCCTATCTACCATAATGCATTTCAATGCCCGAGCACTCATCTTTTTATGCATCACCCAAAGGCTTTGCTATATGCATGACCTTGACATGCATGTCAGAGAAACAGAGGATATTGATTGAACGGAGCGCGCATCTCAGCCTTTGTGGATCGCAGAGGATTGGATTTATCAGATGGGTCTTTAGAGCAGAGAAAGGCGTTTGGACGTTTGAAAACTGGCCTAATCCTCAATGAATCTCTGAGGATCCAGAGCACCCTCAGTGCACATATGCCTAAGCAGTCCGGTGTCAGTATACCTTGATATATTCTGTAGATTAACATATTCTACCCTAAGAGTTTTGAAATACATCACCACCTACAAGAAGCCCCTTAGAAATCGACTCCACTGATGTTGATTGCTTACTTTTCTTTCACCATACGACAAGATGTGCACATAACTTCTACTATCTTGGTTCTAAGGCAGGGGTGTCAAACTGATCCAGGAAAAGCCAGAGTGGCTGCAGGTTTTTGTTCCACCCAAGCAGGAGCACAGGTGATGCAATTAATCAACTGAGTGAAGACAGCTGAGGTGATTTGAATGATTTGATTCAGGTGTGTTTCTTCTGTCCTTTCCTGGATCAGTTTGACTCCCCTGCTCTAAGGTAAAAAGATCCTTCTATCTCTTTTAAAGCTCCCTAATCAGCAACTTGTATCTTGTTTGTGTGATCTGTACAAATACTAAAGTTTATAAGTTGCAATAGGGTGCAATTAGTTTTTAAACCTGGAAGTAAGTTTAGCAGTATTTAAGCACCCTGGGGCCTAACCTCTCAAACTCAATGAGGATTTGTGTTGGTGGTTATATGTCTGAAATAAAGTCTGTGGTTAACACAAGCTGAACAGATGTCCACATTTTGTGTTGTGGAATAAAATACATAAGTAAATACCCCAACTTGTGGATTTTTAAGTTTTTATGTGTCCTTAAAAAGGCGGTTGCTAACAAGTGATTTATTAGACTAATTTACAGTCTCTATTTGTTATTTCAGAGTTCTTGCAAACTCTTGTATTACAATTAATTAGGCTACAGTTTCACTAGCTTGTCAAAACAGCAGGTTAGTTTGTCGAAGTCATGTGACCATGGTGTGGTTCACTATAGCATAACGTTAGCTTTTTACTTCTATCTGCTGCATTAACGCTAAGTGTGTTCATTTGTGAAGATTATCCTGCTGGACAAAACATGTAAGCATCAGAAATGTGTGTTTGCCACAGAGCTTATTTTCTGCCATGACCCAAAATCCAATGCAAAAATCCTATAGGAGAATTCTCCACAGACCCCATGGATGCTAACTTCTAGGTTGGTCCACAAAAATATGTCATTTTGTTTGCTTTCTGTATGGGGGAAACCAGGATGTCTTGTCACTGTAGTATGATCATCTTTTCAGCTGGGTCCATTTACTACAAGCAGCACTTTACCATCTTTTATTGTTTTTTTTGTGGCATTTGGCAGAAGTACTGAGGTCTGGTGTCTTTAGACAGAGGCTAACTGTTTACCCCTGTTTTAAGTTCTTATGCTAAGCTAAGCTAAACTACAGTAACCTGCTGCTAGTCTCGCTTTACATTTACCCAAGCAGCAACCTGCATTGTCTTGACTGGCCACTTTAAACTGGCTCACCTCATTCAACCACTCCAGCTCGTTCCCTCTCCACCTCTTTTTTTTTATTAGTCAGGAGTTAGGAGGAGTCAGGCACTGCCAAGATGGTGATGGCTGGAGCAATGGGAGCCATCCATTTAGAGCTTCATTTCAGCTCTTCAGAAACTGTATGTTTGCCATAATTTACATTTTGCCTTTAGTATACACTGAAGGGCAGAACCAGTCTTCTTATTTAACTCTGCAAGAAAGCAAATAATCTTATCTGAACGATTATTTATTTTTAATTAGTATTACCAGGACTGAGTGAGGATAAGTGATTGCTGGGGGATTTCTGCACTGCACATAACGATGAGAAAAAATGTTCCAATAAATGATCTATGATGGGTCAGGATCAAAGAGACACTCCCCAGTCAGTGTGCTGCCATTTGGCGAGACAGAACTGTAATTAGCTGAAAATGAGAAATGCTCATCTATCTCTGCGCTGCACCTCTCACTGGATACTGCTGATGCTTAACAATATCTGGCTGGCCCTGATTAGCATAATTTCTCCAGAGAACGGAGCAATGAATGAGTCAGATGACGGAGGAGTAGAAGTGTAGAGGAAAACATGCTGGAGGAAAGATCAAAAGGACGCTATTGTGCTTCCTACTATTAGTCTCTGGAGAAAGGATTTCGATTCTCACACTTAACACGGCTTTGAACCGTAGTTAAAAGGACTCTGCCAGCCCCTTAGCCATGCTTGAACATTCTCTGGCTTGTAAATTGTTATTATATGAGGATTTGGAGCCTGAATTGATGGTGGTGTTGTTAAGGGTGGACCTAAATCCTTTCATTCATTAGTAAATGGGGTTTAATGAGATGTGGAGAATAAAACTGCGATTTCAGGGTGAGGTGGAAGACAGTGAGAAATGACTATGGTGCGAAACTGAAGACGGAGGCTAAATTCTTGGAGTTATTCGTGCAGAATGTGTGCGAGCTGCATAATAAAAAGCTCACATCATGTGGTTAGGTGGTGTCTGTAGACTCGTTAAGGAGGATAAAAAAGGCAGACTGTGTTCATTTACAGTAGTTACCTCTAGTTGGTTGATTCAAAATGACATTTTAGTTGCTCCAGCTGGACGGAGCAATGTGATTGGCTGAAAGATGAGGGGGCGGGACACTATGAAAAAAGTGTAATTGGGGAAATTACACTAACAAAACAAATATTTACTTAAAAAATAATGATTTTATTTTTTATAAATTCGATTTTTTTTAATAAATAAATGAATATAATACATTTCATAATTATAAGTTTGGTGTAATAAAATACATTCTTAGAATGTGTTTAATTATTATATGAATTTATTGGCTTGCATATATTGTAGACATATATACAGTATACACACAAATACAAAAATATATTTTTTTATTGTTGTATTTATTTACCACACAGTCAGAGTCAAATATAAGAAAAAGGGCTCTGAGAAAATGGAAAATGATGCATGTTTGGTGACATCAGGACAAAGATTTCAGCACATGGCTCTAAGCTGAGAGAAGCTATCCAAACTTTGGATCAGTATGGTGATAAGAGTCGGATCTCACAACGAAAGGCTGGTGACCGCTGGGACATTATGGAGAAATCTGTGTAATAAGCAGCATTTTAGGCAAAATATTCTGCAAAATCATAAATGCCAGACTGCTCAGCTCTCCAAAATGTAAACAACAGCTTACAGAGAAGCTGTCTGAAGTCACAGAACGACATCTGCTATCATGCCACAGAGAACACACACTGTTAAACCTAAATCTATACACATTATCCTATGTGTGTGTGTGCATATAAAAAGTGTCTTTCAGGCTCCCCATTTCCTCATTTCATATTAAGACATTCTCATTGAAGTCATTGTATAGCTTACGTATTGTCGTCTTGCATTAGTCTGTTTAATCACTATTTGTCATCTTATGGCTCTTGCAGGATCGACTACCATTTGTGCAACTTTGAAATAGAAAATCTACATTAAGAGAGAGTGAGGCTGGTGCAGGATCCGGGTAGACACATTACTTTCTGTAATCCATCTATTTAAAAGCTCACATTTGAGCTTCATGGCTATCGCATGCTGCTGAATTCCTCCAGGGGATCCCCCGTCACTCCTAATGAACAAGACTATTACTCAGACTAAAATAAGTTGTCACCCTGTTGGATCCATGTTATTATTCCCTCGTCTCATCTGTGCGTCGGAGCGCGTGCGGCTGAATGTGCGAGTGTCTGTCTGAAACCCCCTGAATCCCATGAAAATGCAGCAAAATCTCCTATTTTTCCAAACACATGAGCTTCTTGTCCTGCTTTCTCTTTTTCAAAGTGAGCTTTGATTTGTGGGTTGACACTGATTCCCTTGACAAGTAGGTGCATGCAACAGCATTTACAAATGAAATGAAATATTGATTGACTTTAGCATTGCTCACCCCACTGGGAGCTGAGCTTAAGCAGCTTTGTTTTCATCCTGATTATGATGTACAGAAGACTCTTTAGTGCTTTCTAACAGGTGACGTTTTATCAATGCGAGTCACTCAGAGTGAGTGTGATTGTGAATTGCATCACTGTCTTCTCATCTTAACCCTTGATGTGAGGTCGCCTGACTCCAGAGACACACACACACACACATCCTTTGTTCTCTATTTACACTTAAAGCTCAGAAAATGTGTTTTCAGATTGGTGAATGAACACTAGCGAGGAAGATTCGTGAGCTGTGTGTTTACTCTGCTATTAGCCCTGATTCACTTTGGTTCACAGTGAAATGAACCCACATGAGGGAAAATACACTCGTATAGTTGTGGCATGCCTTAGTTTCATTATCTGTGACAGACATGAAACAAACAAGTCAATTTATAGATTTTTTTTGTACGG
>CAFUXE010001288.1:342274-357387 GCA_903364295.1 Serranus cabrilla
GTTATTGGTGGGTTCCTCACATTTGCATCTTTTCTACTCCTTTTCTTTAACCTTGAACTTTTGTCTTTTGTTTCTTATTCATGACCACCCAAGCAGCTGACTTTATTTTAATATTTCAAATAAAAAGACAACACAGTAAGTTTATTAACTTGGTAGGAAGCATGGCAATATTACCCTCCACAAGGGACATGACCTTCTATGCCCTGTCTGTGTGTTTGCTGATAAAATACACACTTGTCCTTCTTCTTCTGTTCCCTTTTATTTAAGTTGGATCCATCGCACAAAGCACAGTACGTAACTCCAAACCTGCTGCACAGCTACAGTGCGGGCCGCATCAATAACAGCCATTGCTTTTATTGGTTTCGACTGGTCCGCAGGATCTCACATGGTGTCGCCCACACACAACTGCACACTGAGTTTCCCACAGCTTTTTAACTCACTTTAACTTGTTTACAAAATGTTAGGAAAAAAACAGCATGGGTGAAAACAAATTCACTTACTTTAGCAAATCCAATAAAGTAGGTGAATGTATTTGTTTGAGTGCCATCCAAGAAAAGCAGGACAGGAAGGTTTGTGTGAGAGTCCTTCCATCCATCCTCTGAAATATTAATCGTGTTCGGGGTCACTGGGGGATGGAGCACACGCAGATAATGAATCATAAGGATGAAAAAGCATGCTTAACAATACCAGCGTGCTAATTACCTTTTCCTGTATGCCCACTTGAAGGGGAAAAGTTTGCAAGCCGAAGAGACACAATTGAGCTGAGTGAGTCATCAGCCAGCCAGGAGCAGATTGAGCTTGTTGTCTTTGATCATATTGAAAAAACATTTCTGTCATCTCTTTTAATTCCTCCAGCCAAGTTGAGCTCTTTCATTTCAGCGTGGTTAGACAAGAGCATTAATGTGCAAGCTGGTTCTGCTCTGGCATCTTCCTCACAGGGGAGCCGTGCACTCCCAGCTCTCATGGTGGTGAAAGTCGGGGAAGTGACCGCACGGACGTGCTGATACACCGCTGAATCATTTGCTGCTACCACAGGCACGACAGCTTTCTATTAACTGTCATGAATGGGGCATTTTTTTCTGTCAGCAAAAGAGCAAACCACACAAAGCCTACCCTGATGTGAATTCCATTAAAAAGGCTTACCAGCTCACCAAAAACAGAATCACAATTTTATGCACTGCTGTGTCTCTGATGTCACCAAAGCTTTGGTCCGCTGCACTTCTCCTCCCAACAATATGTCAGCGCACTGCATGCCTTTGTCCTGCTATAATTGAGTATCACCAGGGCTCAATTCCAGCACCCTCCTTTACCCCCAGTGCTCGGCATGACAAGCTTTGACAAGTAATTCATAGTTTGCTGAGTAGGGCTATGAATTACTTCCCGGTAATCTCCCCTCAGGGATGCGCCATAATGTCAAAGCTGCTGTTTTGTCGCTCCTGTAGAAAACATACTGGCCTGGCCCAGGTACAGCTGATGCATTTATACCCAGGCAGGAGTGGGCTCGGGGTGTATTTGGAGAGAAAATTCCCAGTGAATCTCTGCAGAGGCAGATGCGCATAACGATGAAGGAACCATATGGTGAACATAATGAGGCTTGTTTGCAAATTTCACACAGGGAAAAGCATAACAATCTGCTAAATTTGGCAATGTTTGCTATTGCATGCACTAAACTGCAGCCTGTTTATTACGATACATTATTCTCCCAAGGCTAGTGCTAATATTGTCCCAGTGCTCTCTGGCCTGCATAAATGCCCTGCTTATGACACAGTGCCACAGATTACAGGGCAGGTCCAGACAGGCTAACGTCCATTAAAGTCCAAAGAGAAAGCTACACGCCCGAGATATTTACTGCACCTCATATCAGTTTTCATTTCCTTACTTCCCTCTGGATTAACCAAATGTTTTATCTTTTCCACTGGTGGTTCTTGGAGAGTGGCCAGTGTCCCTGTAATATTGAGCCTGGATGCTGAACTGTCCCCTCTGGAGGTCAGCTGACGCGACTCTTTAAGAGGCTGTAACGCTTGAAAGCTGAAGTGAAGTTATAGATGTAATATAGATATAATATGAAAGTAGACAACCTAAGAATTCACTGGTACCAGAGGTCTGAATGAAATGGGATTTATGGGTATGATTGTACCCTTCATAGACATGCAAACTTTATTCTAAGCCCATGCAGTATGATTGTGTTATTATTCAAAAATTGTGTATTTGAATATTTCTACATGCTGGGGTCCATAAAAAGTCTTGGAACTGCATAAATTGTGTTTGTCTGGAAAGCTGAGACTCTTGAGGATTCAATGAGCCCAATTCATGGGTGTTGATGTTTGTCCTTACAGTAGCCATTGCATTGTAGTGAGAGCATTTTCTGAAACTTGACATTACAGTAAAGACGGACATGCTGTGACCTGTAGGATAATCACAGCCTCGTGAACCTGTACAACCACAAACTAAAGACCACTCAGAGGATTTATGGGTTACCGAGGTATATTGACAGTCAGAGGGTTTCTGAACAACATCCAGAACAGAAGTGCTTGTCGTCCAACCTCCAAAAACTGCATCCATGCAGAAATCTTCAAATTGACTTCAAGTTTTTGTCATGTACTTCCATCATAATGTTTCATGGCCTTATACAAGCTAAACATTTCATATTTCAATAGACACCAAACTAAATACAATGTTTATTATGGATGTATGACTTGACAAAGCAGCTTTGTTTCTCTTCTCTGTGGCATATACTGATGATGACCTGCTATTCCCCCTAAAAAACCCAGCTTATGTGGGTTTTTCATTTCTGCATGTTTTATGTTTATATACTTGTGATTTTTCATGCGTGGCATTAAAAAGAGTTGTTTATTTGTTAGTCTAGGAAAGTTAAGAGAGCTCGTGGGATGCAGTGAACTGTAATAAGCTCATCTTGACTTGTCTGATCTTATCTTCTTCCTTTTCGAGGGATCCTTGTCACATTGAACCCAGTAATTAGATTCATTGTTGTTGCTTACAGACACTTTTCTGACTTCAGCGGGGGACAAGGATGTTCCTTGAATGCAAAAGCATCATAATCAATAAATAAGGAACAGGACTATTGATATATTGACTGACAGATAGACAAACTAATCTCACTGTCTGGCATTCGGGTTTATGTGAAGCCTTGATGTTTGTTGTGACTGTGGTCATTAGTTGTGTAAAACCGCTGTGTAAGTGTGCCCTGCGTCTTTGGTTAACTTCTCTGTATGCAGATTAGGGTGTGCCGTAGCTGCTGTTCGATTGGTGGAGAGGTTCCACGCACTGCTGTGATTGGCTGCAGCCGGACCCACCGGCTATAAAAACAGCCAAGATGGCGGCTGCTGGTGGCAGCAGGCATTTCCCTTCTCCCGTCGTCCTTGTTGTCCCCCAACCGTCATAAATTCAGTCAAACTATGTGGTTTTTGAATAGGTTTAGTTTTGTATAGTAAGGTTGGACTGCCAGTTTAGTTATTCACTTTTCTCTTGTTTATTTAGTGAGGGAAGGTTAGTTTTGTTGTCATTTGTCTTTGCAGTAAGACTTCTTATTTTTCAGATAGAAACGTTTTGTTTGTTTTTTTGGCCTTAGTCCACCCTGAAGCCTACTAAGTTACCTTTATTAATTTGAGTTAGCGTTGTAAAATATATATTTCCTTGATCTTTGAGCCAATCTTTGTTTGTGGCCACTTGGGAGATTAGGAAGACGGGGCTTGTTCATGTTATGTCCTCGGCCCCCTAGACTGGGGCATAACATGTTTATTTAACACAGCGTATCACATCTGAGCCTCCGTCTGTTATCAAAGCAGCAGCTTTCATTTGAGTGAAGGCGTTGTTTTCTCAAGTCCCACTAAAGTTACACAGTGACTTTGAGTTCACACCAGCACCCTCTGAAGACACCCGAATCTTCAAAAAAGAGAAAATAAAGTGTGGGAGGAGCAGTCACGTCCCATGCTGCCTTTTTTTTCCTTCTATCTCTAACATCGTGACCCACTTTACGCCTCTGAAAGTACAATTTGACTATATGAACTGTAATCTGATTATAAAACCCAGCACAGGTATTAAAGCAGCTGTGAACCTCTGAAACTCACCATAGCTAAAATAATGAAATTCTAAGCCGGAGGACATGTAGCAGAGCAGGATTTATCTTTAACTAATGCAGCAAGTGTATTATCATCACAAACTGCTTTTATTACAGAGCACTGTGCGAGATGACAGGGTTTGAATATTTGCTCATTTATTGTTCAGATCACAGCACTATATAATCACTAATATTACTGATATCTTGAGCATGAGTGATTTCGAGATCACTCCCAATGCTGTACTGTTAATATAATGTCGCCTTTTCTCTCCCACACAAAAGAGAGTGATTGAAGAGCAACAGTGCCACCTAGTTTAATGTGTGAGAGTGATCGCCTTCGCTGTCCAAGCTCAGAGGAACATTCACCCCTCATGGCAGGGCTTATTATTAGACAGTGTGCATATGAAGACTGATTGACATAATGAGTGATTGGCAGTCTGTGTGCTCCTGCTGCGTCAGTACAGAGAAGATCGCATCAACATAATGATGTCAGGAATACATTAAGCATGACCTTCCCTCATGTGTCTGCGGTGGTAAATATTTGCGGCAGGAGTTACACATCAACATGAAAAGACTTTATTTAGAAAGACACATCCTAATTAGACTGAGGTCAGCTCTTCACAGGGTTGTTAATTCCTCAGATGACACCATGCAAATGAAACCCTCCCAACATCCCCGGCTCGGCTCGGCCCGGCCCGGCTCGGCTCGGCTCAGACAGTGAGTCATCGTCGTGCTATCAGGAGGGAAAACTAACCAACTGAAACTGTGGCAGGAAACAATCCAGCTCTTTACTCTGTGCGTCGCAGTGATTCAAGGCAAGCCGGCGTGGTTAAATTAGAATATTTTAATGCTTTTTCTGCATCAAATAGCACAATTTCAGTTGGAAGCTTTCAGCTGGCATTTATTTCTCTTGTTTGTTTGTTGAAAGGAGTCTCAAGGACAATTTGGAAAGCAGAAGCAAATTCCTGGCTGTTTTCTTTGTTAAATTACACTGCAGCAGTGTTTGCAGAGTCAGGGGCATTTGTTGAATGTTGAGGTCTACTCAGACACCAGAGGTTATGTTCGGAGCCCTTCATTTTGATGCATTTAATACCTCCATGACTTTAGGAATCTTACAGTAAAATATTCCTGGAATATTTGACCCAGTAAGGAAAGTCCCAGTGTGTGAAGTGTAGCTCAGACAGAATAAGAAACATACAATAGAAGAAGAAGTTAAACCCACATGGAGAGCACCCATTCACTGTGTTGGAGGGCTTTTATACAGACCAGGGAAATGGGGAATATTTTCAAATAAAGTAAATTTTTTTCTGGGGGGCTATTTCAGCCAAGAACCATCATCTTCAACATTCATTTTACTGTAGAGGACATTGTGCTCTCGACTCTCTTCTCGAGAGTTTCTTTCTGAAAATGCAGCATTTATGCATATGTGAAAGCTCTCCACGGGAGCAGTGTTTGAACTCTTCACACTCAGTTCTCTGAGATTGATGTGTCACCAATGCTTTAACTGACAAACACACATATTCTTAAAAAGAGAAGTGTTATTCAATATCACATTGTACAAGGTTAAAGCTGGGGTTGGCAGCTTTTTTCCTTTTGGCATCATTAGGGGGAAAAAATCCATAATAACCTTTCAGCATGTTGCAATTCAAGAGATAAAACTAGACCTCCTCTTGGCTTTGTTTCCAGGCTTTAAAAAATCTAACCAGCAATGGGAGACTTCACAGGGCAACCACATTCATTGTTCCTATTAGTTCCTCTTTGTTTCTTTAAATGTACATGCACCACTTTCAGACAGTGGTGCATGTACATGCAATGTTGGAGCTACTTACTCCAGAAGTAACTGCTGGTCAGATACCAGTGACGTAAATGTGTAAATCCACAACTCCATGGCTTGTCTGTAAATTACAGTGCATTACTGTTTTGGGGTATAACTACAACCAGTGAATGAAAACAGCCTGATTTATGAAACTCTTTGCTGGTATGTGCTTTTGTCATATCAAAGGACTTTATGGCCATTTATAGCCATACAAATTTGCAAAGAAAAAAGGGCACTAATTCTCATAGAGCTGCTGCTAAATAACGATTATAATGAAGATCAGGATAATCAGGGAATGGTACAGCTAACTTTATAAGTCTGCTGGGAAAGGTTTAGGATTCAACAGCAAGGTCAACCTCAGCTGTCCTCACGACAAAAATACAACTCCTCGTTCATCTTGCAGCTCGATTATGTACGTAAATGGCAGGAATGTGTCATGAAGTGACCAATCAACACCACTGAAATGAAGCAGGTCCAATCGTCTCGTCTAGTTGTCGGCCGTATGGGCCTCCAGGGTCTTTGTCCATTTCCAGCTGTTAGTGACTCTAAACAAGCTTAATGTGCATCCTGAAGATCCCCCAAACAAATCCACAGTAATCTGCTTATGCATAAGTGAGAGTGATTCAAACTCCCACATGCTTACGAGGAAAGAGACTTTTACTGATGGACACATTAGTGAGCTGCCTCTCTTATGACTCGCAATGAACACAAGCAGAAAGAAGAACACATCATTAAAAACTTCCTTTAACTGAGCTGACCCGTGCGGACTGCGAACACACAGTGGAGATTTAAAGGAAAATCTGCCGCTGTTAGCTTTGATATCGAAGTTTTGTCTTTGGAAGTGATCTGGATGTACGCTCGCTGAAATATCAGTCAGAAACAGCAGGAGGTTTTAGACGCAGATGAACAGACATATGTGTCATCTCATCATCTCTCCTTTATACTGAAACACATCTGTTTGTTCCCTCAGTCTTCAGATGCTCAGCTCCAGACTCGTGCTTTGAATTCAGGTATATTCTCTTCCGCGTCTGCAATCATTGATTTTCTCCCTGATTTCAGCAGCGGCGTCGACTTTAATACTATCCTGATGCTCCTTTGTCACAATACAATCAAACACGACGCCTTTAGATCTGCAGACCCCAGGAGAGCTTTCTGTTTCAGGATGGGTGGGTGGTGGTACAGCTGAGGTGAGGCTCTGGTCAGAGGAGGCACGGAGAGGTTGATGGTAACATTAGAAAACAAGGAGCAGGCGGAAGCTGCTGAGGCCGTAGTGTGAGAGACAGTTGAACAGTTCAATCCGAGGCCTTTTCCATATATCGCCACCAAAGCCACTGCATCTAATCTCATGCCCTCGTCTCTGGGATCCACCCACCGGATTGTCATTCAAATATGCACAAAATCCCTGCTTTGAAGTTAAGTCTTGGACACGCGGCAGCTGGAAAAAGACAAAGCGCATGAAGAATAACAGCAAAACACACAACAGAAAAACATTACACAGACACAATGTGACATCAGAGGCGATTACAGCTTCTGCTTCGTCAGAGAATAAATTAATATATGTCTGGTCGTGACTGACAGGATTATCCTGCGCTGTCACTGAAACACGGAGACGAGGATTTCAGTGATTAGTGAAACTTCTGTGCAAGTCTCACCAACATGTTTGTCAATCAACGTGAAAAGATTCCCTTCAGCAGCCAACATGTAATGACATTAACAGAAGGATGTAAAGCCTCATGGTCGTTGTTTACTCTGAGGTTTAATTTAGGTTTTGAGGAATGGACTGCTGCTTATTTTCCCTCCCGTGACAGCCTCGTATATTTAGGTCTGAATGTGTTTCCTCGTGAAGCCTTTTGTGCTGCTCTATACTTGGAAGGTAATTTACCTGCTGCTTATCTTCACTACACAGGTTCACTGTCGGTTGCAGGAACCAGGCTGCCTACTGTAATAGTGAATTCATGAAAGAATGATGATTTCTGCAGGATGTGGCAGCTTTGTGATGAAAACATGTAAAACACCATGATTCACTGACAGGAAATATAATGCTGCATGAACATGTTGTAACAGGGGGATTAACATTTAACATAAATGAGTTTAAGTTAAACTGAATTGTTTAGCATTAGCAGAGGTTTGTGCATTGACAGCACCATCTGATTTATTAGATAATAAAACGCATACATTGTACTGAATATTGCAAGTTAAATATTACTGAAAAGCAAACAAAAGTAAGATTTTCACAGTTTCATCGCAGCTTTATGGTAATCTAACAACTTTTACTTGACAGCCAGTTTCCAAACACACTTCCGTATGTGTTTTCTAACCCCATATGGTGTTGAAAACACAGGGTCAAATCAGCACTAATCACCTGAGGCCTGGATGTGCCATGGACGCTCAGTTAGCTAATCAAGTGTTTGCACACTTCCACTCAGGGCGACAACAGGGACGGAGGAAACAGTCGACCTCCTGATGGTCTGGACCCAAAACTGATGAAGTGCATCGTCCGCGCAGGGCAGAGCGCTCTCAGCGGGGCGCTATAGGACAAACAGCTATTTATGTCTTCTTCTAGGGTGTGAATTTATGTGGAAAATCATGCCTATGTCGGTGATAATCAGAGTCCACCACAGGTAGCTGGATGTTGAGGGCCGAGCCATGAGAGGCAACGGTAGAGCTAACCGACACGCACACACACACACACACATACAGGGACTGTTTTCTGTGTCAACGCCTGCTGAGCGTGCACATGTCAAGCCAACATAAACATAACTTTCTCTCAGACGGCAGACGATATGAAAGGCTTCTGCTGACTGACAGGTGAAATCTAAGGATAAACATCTCTTTTCTTTCTATGATCCGAGGGTCTGCTGCATGTGTGTATCTGCTGTGGCACTAAATATATGAGTGAGACTCCTCATTTGAAGAAAATATTTACTTAAAAAAATACTTGTAGATAAGACATATTTTGCTGCCCAATATCAATGTTACATCTTGCAAAAGATACACTTACACACATTGTGATGTGATTTAATTAAATGTAATTTCATCCAAGCATGTTGGAGAACCTACAGTGGCCTTCGGGCAACTTGAATCCCAACAGTTCCTATTTTCAGCTTATCATAATAACAAAACAGATTATGTACGATCGCCCATGAAGTTGGAATAATTTAGTTTTCAGACACAATCCTCAGTTAATTGTGGTTTCATTTTCATTGTGATGTGTTTGGAAGATGTTGATTAATACCTTTTGATGAGATATTTCAATGTGCACGCATTGAGTAAATTGTATCCTATAATTTAGAATGAGTAAAAAAATGGGATTACACAAACATATCTGTCATTGGTCCTTCAGTCTTAACATACTAACATAATATGGTGTCCTGAGGTTGTGTTTGGGCAGGGCAATGTGATTTAAAATCTATATTTAAATCATGTCATAAGTAACATATTGAGTGTTACTGTGTCTGATATGTCAACCTCTTTACAAAGGAAAGGGGTCGTGCTATATTAGCTAGCTAATTTTAGCTTTGTGGGTTAGTTTATTTAACTATCCAACAAATCTACCTGTGTTATCAGAATCATTGTAACAAGCAGGTTTTCAGGTACAAGGAATTTGTTGATCAAACAAAATATTAAAATATAGATATTAATGCAAATACTTCAGTCACATAATATTACAATATTACCCGAACCCTACACCCCCTATAACTGAGCTTTATGTAAGATCTGGATCATGAGGTGAAACCTGTTTAGATATCGTGATGCGTAACACAAAATCTCAACTAAACTTAAGTTTGTATTGAGGAAACGTAGCCTGTTAATTTAATGTAAATCTTTTAATGACATTATTTTGCTGATGAGAGAAGTCACTGACTAAAACACTAATCCTGTTTAAACCAACCAACCAACAGCAACAGATGGCGTTCGGTTTCATTGTGTTGAACTGGACGCACCGATTGTCGAGATTTGTAAAATGTTGTAAGTGACTATTAGCTTGTTAAGGAAAAATATATTCATATTCCTTGAAAAATCTGTGTAATTTCGAAGACACGTCCTCCAAATTTGCCAATTATTTCTTTTGATGGAGCTCCAAAGCACCATTACAGGCACAATGGAGTGAACAAGCCGTTCATTGTGCATGTAAAAAATGAAGCTATGGTACAAAGGATCAGCTCCAGTGAAAGGTTTGGTTGTCAGCAAGACATGGAGAAAAATTTAAACCTTGCTGCACTGCTGTTCCCCTGCTTGTTAATTAAGGATAATATCCGCTAAACTGGCCGTTACAAAGAGATTTCAATAAAATATTCAGAGCGCCAAAATTCTTTATTTCTCCTCAAGGGCACTTTTGAGTTAACAGAGCCAATTATCATATGCATGATTGTCTGTGTGTCCTGATGGCCCATCTGTCTCCAGTCCATTGATATGTGCCTCTCACCTCCCCAACGCGTGTCTATGAAGTTCTGTCACTTTTTAAAGCTAATCTTTATGTATGGCTGCTGTCGTGAGCATCTGACTACATTTACAATTCTAATGTATGCAGATGGAGCTTTCATTTCCTTATTGAGTCTCCTGGTGACTCCTTGAATGACTGAACGAGACCTTTGGTAAATACAGCTTAGCGGAGACAGGACAAGCAAACACGGCAGAGTCTTTTCTCATTGTATTATACGTCAGGACAGATTTAGAGAGGACCAAAATTAGATCTGCTTTCAAAAGACGTCTAACATCACTGACCACATGTGGCTGCAGTATCAGTACCAATAAACTGATATGCCACTATCCCTGGATTGGTATTATTTGACTAGAAAAAGCAACAAGATCAGAAAAATCCTTGAAGGTATCAGGATGATATTAGGTGAGAATATTGCACCTCGTAAAAAAAAAAAATGCTTGTAGAAATAGCAATATGTTCGGAGAGAACCCTGCGAGGCATCGCTCCAGTGAAGATGTCATTAAACCAGTGTCAATCAATGTCATGCTGAATAATAGAAACCATGAATGAAAAGGGGGAGTGAGTGAGGTAAGATGCACTGTGTGCTATAATGAAAGAAGAGGCGACACACAGCTCGGATCACCGTGTAGGACTATCTGTGCTGTTTTAAACATCCATTTCACAGCATTTACACATCACACTGGGGTTAGTGCGCCATAAATACAGAGACGACCTCACACTTTACCTCCCTGCACCAGATCAATGGACATCAAGGGGAAGATGCACAATAAATAAAAGGCCATCAGACTGAATAAAAGCAGTGGTGGTGGCATTTTACACAACTTCACATCATAACAGTCAAAAAAAAGTATCTAAAAACTGACTTTATTGGCATCAGTATGACTTTGACGGATACTGGTTTTGCATTACTACTGGTATCATAACTTTTAATGATACCAGCTCTACCATCAACTCCTAATCAGTCTATTCAGCTGCTAAATGGCCTTCTGTGTTTACCAGCTAGTTGCTAACTGAGCGTCCTCTGTTTGGTGCTGCGTATGTGATGTGTACCGTTGATTTTTGGAGCTTTTTTTTTGCTTGCATTCTGCAACTAAAAGCCAAACTGTTAAAGCACCAAACTAGTTGCAAGCTGAACTGCTAAACAAAGAACTGAACTCACTATAAAGCTCTGTAAAGTGATCCATTTCTCATGGTCACATTGTTTTCACATTATAATTTGAGACATTAGCATTATAATGTAATAAGCATGTTTTATTGCTACTTTGACCTCGTAAATGATTTTCTTCTACCACTGATAAGTTTGTAGAGACAAGCCTTTCATGGACTCTTTTCTTCTCCTTCTGTTGTTTCACGTCTCTGACGGATTACTTTATTCATCAATTTTTCATCATAATGATTTAAACGGCTTCAGTCCACAGCACATGTAAATCACTGCAGCGACAGTCTGCTCGAGGGATCCATCTCAAAATACTTTATACCTGCCTATTTCTTTGGTCCGACCTGAAAGGGAAAATGATTTATTGCTGCGATGGATTACTTCTAAAGGTGGCCTGACAGATCGCTCATTCATTGGGCCGGTTTGGCAACCTGTCTGTCATCTTGCATCTTCAGAGAAACACACAGCCGCAGGAGAGAATCAAAACAAAATTTATTTTGCTGACTGACAGTCAGGTTATGTTGCGCTCAGAAGTTTTATTTATTTTCCGTGTTGGTCATAAAGAGTTCAGGATGCTGAAGGAATACTTGGATGTGACTGGGACTTTTAGTGGAGAGAAAATGATGAAAATGATGCATCTTGTACCACAACATGAAGCCAGTGATTAAGAAATGAGTTGAGCAGATGAGTCAGGTCAGTCAGACGAACCCAACATGGTTATCTGGAAACACAACCAAAATAATCTGCATGACAAAGGGCTTTAATGGTGGAAAATTACTTTAACATGCACAACGTTTTTCAAGGGTTTTAACACGCTGGGGTCATTTGAGTTGAGAGTGGAGATGAATCGAACGCTCTTGGCAGAGATGTTTTGGTTGTTTGTGTTTCTCTTTGAACAAATCACTGTATCTGCTGCCAAGAGGAGATTACACATAAGAGGATCTCACAGGAGTGGGCGAGTACAGGTTATTATGTGATCGCAGCAGATTTGTTGTGAAAGAAATGAAGTCCTGTCATGAATTGGATGAAAAATCTGGGCGCTGCAGTATCCTTGTCGAAGGTACTCAATATCTGGCTGCTCCACTGGAGAGATGGTGATCGACAGATCAGCCTGTGGTTGGACTTTGGGTTTAGAGGAAGAAGCTCACAGTCTGATCGTACAGTACGTGATACAGCGGCACCCTCCAGTGGACAGTGTGACGGGGCTTTCCACTCAGACATGACTTTGGATTTATATTTCATGCAAGAAATATGCATATGGTACATGAGTTCAATACGTGTTGCTTTCATGGATGGACAGGCCTACCGGACACAGACTCAGGGGCCCAAAATGTCAGGGGGCCTACAAAGTATCACGCAAATAGACAACCAGGAAGAGACTCAAAATGACCGCAGGGAAACATAAAACCACTACAAAGAGACACAAAAAGATGACAAAGAGACCAAAACAGCTATAAAGAGGTGCACGCTACTGCAAAGACACATAAATAGTCTCACAACAAGTATGAAAAGGGGCAAAAGTACCACAAAGATACACAAGGCAACGACAAAGACATTAAAAATGGCTACAAAGGGACTCAAAATGGCAAACAAACAGCCAAAAAACACAAAAAACAATTACAAAGATGGGAAAAAACAACCATGGACAACAAATAACTACCTAATTACAAAGTGACACAGAACAATTACAAAGAGATAACAAAGAAAAAAACACTATAATGACTGTAAAATACCAACAAACATATGTTAAACAGCTCTTGCTCCTGTAGGAGAGGTGGTGGGGAGCTCTGACCCATAGTTTCATAATTCAAACAGGATTTCTGTACAGATTGCATCAGTATAACAGTTTTTATTGCGACAGTTCCAATCCGCTCTGTTAGGAACTCCAGAGGAAGAAAAGGATACCAGATCCGAACATGGGAGTGTCTTGTTTATTGTGCATTTTAACCAGAAGAGGATGCTGCGCTCTCACTCATGAAGGCTGGAGTTAACAGAGGAGAGCATGTGTAGTCAGAAAGTCTTTGTCCCACAGAAACAGAAACAAGCAGCAGAGGAAAAAATAGCGACACACAGTTTGAGCAGTTCATAAAGTAACTTAAAATCCAGTGAAAGTTTGACACAATGCTTTTTACTAGATCAACACGTTGCTATTGGTTGGTATTTAAAATAAAAAGTTGACGAATTTAGATATAAAAGATCATGAAGCAACTCTACAAATACTTCCTTATTATTTGTATCTTTATTGTTTTATTTTGCCATTTATTTGGGGGAAAGATGTTAATTTTCCCTCCTCTCTCTCTTTTTTCGTCTGCAGATGTTGGAGGCGGTCCCTAGAAAGGATTGTGGGAGGCGTTTAGACGCTTCACGTCTCTCACATTGTTGCCAGAGGCGTTCAAGGTGAAGAAACAGAGTGATTTTCTAAAATATGTTTAAATGTTCTAATGAGCAGGTAGAAATAACTACAGTTTATATCAATGTAGCCATCTGAAGTGTTGGTGAGAGGCTGCAGTCTAGACACTGCAGGCTGGGGATGAACCAGTGTGTGCATGTGAAGCTTATGCATTTACTTATTAAGTTGGGAAATATCATATGACCAGTGCAACACATAACTTGCATTAAACATATGTTAGTATGGAAGTTATATGCATGTATTTATGATAGATGTGCACCAGTGGTCTCCCATTTGTTGAAACTAAACAACAAACCTCATTCTCTGTTTGTTGTCCTTTTTAAAGACAACATTCCTGGTGATAAATCTGGAGATTGTTTGACTTTATGAGTCAAAGTGAAGCGTCCAAACTAACCATGAGTTTCAGTCTGTATGAGGTTTCACTGTCTCATCTCTGACAGAGGAGGAACAGGCTCAGTCTGCACGGCTCTTATGATATCTTACAAAAAAAGTGTCAACTTAACATTTTGAAACAGTCAAACAATCACAGTTTTCAAGGCATGGTTCAGGTTGTTAAACAGAACTAGTTGGTTACGTTTAAGCACTAAACCTACTTCTTCATGGTTAGGAAAAAAGGCTACTGGATGCCATTATGTAGGTGACATTACATGACTGTGAACGTTGTTGCCCCTGATCTGATTGGTGCAGTAGAATATTAATGACACATACTGTAAAATTGCAGCTTCCCAGTGTGATCCAGGTCATGAACATATCTATTAAATTAAGGCTAAAATGCTCTGAGAAAGCTGCTTTCTTTATTTCAACTAGAGCATATCACAATAAAATACAAATTGAACAGCCCGACTGTGCATAGATACAAGAAATATGGTTAAATAAAAATCCACTGCAGGTTGTTAAAAGAAACAAACTGCAAGAGCTCAGTTCTGAACTTTTATCAAACCTGCTGCGTGCATTTCGTGCATAAAGGCTCATGGGTTCCATCTGTTTGTCTGTCTGACCAAATGAGAGAGTGCAGCTCAGTGAAAATGGCCTGTGACCGAGCTGCAGCAGCTGAGCCATCACTGCTGTGTGGTCACCGAGCTGGCGTTTAGGCTGCACAGAGCACAGGAAGAGAGCGCACCGGACTGACCCTCCCTTCATCCCTGCAACAACCACGTTATATGAAAGAAAGAAAGAAAGAAAGAAAGAAAGAAAGAAAGAAAGAAAGAA
>CAFUXE010001288.1:384317-426529 GCA_903364295.1 Serranus cabrilla
GAGAGAGAGAGAGAGAGAGAGAAAGAGAGAGAGAGGTTGAAACGAGATCTCCCCTTCACACCTGTCTTTTGTCAGTCTAAAGCTCCAGCAGAGCATGTTGAATGTGAATCACTGTGTTCCACTGAGAGGCTTTTTACACAGTAAAGACATTTTAATTCTATAAACTCTAGATAAAGAGTTAAAGAGTTTTAAGCTGTAACAGGAATGTCCAGATGTAGAAGCAGCAGAGAAGTTAGGGTTTTTTATTTTAATGTACAAGGGAATTGTTTAGAAGAAATGCTTGGTGCATGTGGAACAAATGAAATATCACGCAAAATCTTCTTGGCATCATGCGGGATATTGATGGTCGCCACATGATATTAAAAAAAAATGGCAAAGCTGCCACGATAATGCATTCATAAGCAATAGAAGAAGAGAAAAAAAAACACACAAAAAATCCGTGCGTCAAACGTTACACTAAAACTCAATAAAACTCCATCAACACTTCAATAGATGATATTACAGTAAGAGTCATTTTCCCCCATAGAGTCCAAAAAAGTGGAGGAGACTCGGGCCCTCTCGGTGCCATCTGATGCCCACCGACACGCACCAAAAGTGGCACATTTTACGCACAAATCTAAACTGCGCGCGAGCTTCAGCGCCCAGCGCCTGTCTCAGTACTGACACTCCGGATTCACTGCAACCCGTAAAAAGAGAGAAAAAACGTAACGTGGGCCTTCTTCTCCCTTTTAAACATCGACGCTGTCCACGTCCTCAAAAAGAATGGATCTAATTAAAACGTTGCACTCGTCATCATCGCCACAGCTTTGCCAAACGGGTTCTGGTGGAGAGGAGGCTGGGAGATGCAGCACCACATGACTGAGTGTGAGCTGGAGAGGGATGGGAGTCAGATTGGGTTTCTGCTCGCTCATTGGCCGGTGGGCTGACTTTTGACACGCAGACCAGGGACCCTCCTGCCATATAAATAGGCCTGATAGAACTTTATTATTCTAGCATCACGGCAGCAGGTTTCTGCTCAGTTTGGAGTTACTCGTGTCACCACAACTGTATGCCTGCTTGAAGGTGGTTTAAAAACGGGTTTAGCAGCACAAGGAGTCTGCATGTCTGCTTAGATATGCTCAGCTTTGTGGATACTCGGATTCTGTTGCTGCTTGCAGTAACCTCATACCTAGCATCATGTCAATGTAAGTTTGAATATCTGCTCTTTTTTTCTGTGATGGATATTTTTTCTCCCACTGCTTGAGGATCTTTGGCTTTTGTTTGGGACTTACATGAAGGTCAACCTGGAGACAGCTCAGAGCACTGCAGAGTAAAGCTCAACGGATTGATTTCATGCAGAGGATTCTTTACCTTTTTCCGAGGATACAATTATTTTACATTTGAGTAGTTTTTCTCCGAGAGAGAAGTTGCACTCCTGAAAAAAAGTTTTCTCGCTTTGAAAGAGAGCTGTAAAATAGTCGGCCTAGTGTCTTTTCAAAAGCTTTAATGCATGTGGAGTTATAATAATGGCTAAAATATGAATTCTTTTAGACTTAGGACGGAAAAAGTTTGTGGGGCGTTGTACATATTGTTCCATCCAGGCGTCCAGCTAATGAAGCTTTATTATAGGAAACAGTAAGGTCTCCCCCTGGTGGCCAAGGGTGCAAACATCTGCTTGGCACCAATTTCATTTTCTCCTCTTCAAAGAGAGAAAAACCAATTTGTCAGAAAAAGTAGAAACAAGACTAAATGCTTAAATATTTACACATTTCTTGTTTTTGTTCACCTCAATAGCTTTTTCTCTAATTTTCTTCACAGTTACAGTTTACAGCATCACTATTTAGGCCACAAAATGATTCAAAGACAACATATGCACTGAAGTCGAAGCTGCGTGGCATCTTTTTTGATCATCACAGTTAATTATAAGGAGAGATAAATAGTCTCACATCACTTTGAATGTCCAAGCGCGCCACCCTGTGGTCATGGTTGGACGTGTAGAGTTCATAGGGAGGTCCCAGCTGTGCCAAAGCCTGCCATGACCAGCTGATGTCCACCTGCAGCACAGAGTGGATGAGAGAGACACACGTCAGCCATGAGTGAAGGACACAGTCATCAGAGAATCAAAGCCATTTTACAGCTTTGGATAGTGAAATTCAGTTTAATTCAACTAAAATGAGCAAATTTCAATTCATGTAATTTAGATAATTAAATCAGAATTGCACCTTCTAATAATATTCCAACAGGAATCAGAACAGCAACAATAACAGATGTCATGAATCCCACAATACAAGTGATGTAGTTCTTATCTTGTCTGCAGCAGCAGCCCAAATATTCCAGTCCTAAGGGCACAAACTACCTGTTCAGGCCTGTTAGCAGCCGGATCCCTGATATCTGGAATGCTACTGAACACTGAGATCACAGAGTGAGACAGTTGGAAGGAGTTCAGCATGCAGAGATGGCCTTCAGCTACAAAATTTAGACTTACATTACAGAAAACAGATTTATAATTTCTTTCAAGCTTGTAGTTCTGGGCATGACAGTCTGATTTGGAGATACAGATGATTAATGTTTTGACAGTCCCAAATTATATACAGATTTTTTTAAGCCCCAGATGATGTTCAGAGCCATCAGACTAGTCAAACAGCCCAGTTTGAGTATTTTCTCAGTTAAAGTTGTCTTTGAGCAGAGGATTGTTAGACTATAACTGTGCATTTTAACTTCCTACATTCAGGCATTCCCCTCATTCACTGTGTAAATCTGTTTAGAAGTTACAAAGTAAAAAACTCTTTCTGTTTTCCTTTCTGAACAACTACAGAATATACATATGGCGTATGAAAATGACACTGTTTTATCATGTTCTAACCGAGTATTCCCTCTTCTCTCCCCACCCTCCTGTTCTCCCTCTCTCTCCTCCTCACCTCTCCAACACCACAGCGGTTAGTACACATGCATGAAATCATGAGCATTTCTTAATGATAGCTTTACCTTGTGCCTGTGTTCTCTTTTTCCTCCAAACGCTGCGAAATATCCCATGAAAGGAAGACCTCTCGGTCGGTCCTGACCATTTGAGCAATCTCAACGATGGCAGAGCATTTCATTTAGGAATCTCTTCCCCTGAACCTGAAGTTATTTCTTGCACTTTTCTCCCTTCCTGTCCGTATGAATAGGTGAGGGTCCTATTGGCTCAAGTTTGTGTCAATGAAAGCTAAAACCGCAGCTCTGAGGCACCCTTGGGGCCTGGTACAAAAGATCCTTTCTAAGGGGCAGAGGGAGGTTTGCCCCTAACAGCTGGCTCTGGGTCAGCTTGGAGTCTGCCTCTGCTGCCTGATTAAGATTTGGATTCACAGAACCTGATCTCAGACCAGCTGGGACAGACTTAAGATCTGCTTAGATAGAAATAAAAAATGACCAGTCAATTTAAGTCTATGGCCCCTCAACTGTAAGACAAACAGAACCTGATGAGTGTTTGTTTGGATGCCACTGCTCATAGTTGAGATTGCCCTAAATCAGCATGGTGCAAAGATTTAAAGGTGCAGTACGCACTGTGTGGTTCTGGTTACACTTCAGAACTTTACCTGTTCCATGGACTAACATGCCCTCACTGTAAAAGAGGTTGCTGAGTCTGGTTTGGGACGCTTCTTTAAGCATCTCTGTGCACATGTATATCACATGCACATTGCTCTGCTGTGTTTCTATTGCAATACTACATCTGCATGGGCATGTTGTATCTATCCTTGCAACAGAATTGTATCATATTGTGCATGTTTAGCTGTACTTACAAAGGCCTCTCATCATTGTGCTTATGCAAAGGATAAGAGTGTTTGATAAAGGCCTGAAAAGACTGAATAAATAGATCTTACATTTATTTATCTTCTTTTCTATTTAGGGAAGAGTCCAGGTGAGCACATACTGTTGTTCTTATGTGTCATTTAGCAGCTACAGCGCGGCATATCAGACACATAAAGCATAGTTTAGAAAAGGCTTTTTTATGATGCCTAGTCCAATCTCTGAAATGTGTTTTGACTTGCTTACCCTCTCATTGTAAGGTCAAGCTTGTTTATGTACACATTTTACTGATATTATCATATACCAGATTGTTTGAATGCAATTAAATCTGGTTTTTGTTTGCTTTTGGTCATATGTAGTGTAGTTTAGATGAGACGCCTGCTTTGATAGAGGAGTATTGAGGCGCTGACATGTTGCATGCTGAGCGATGTGCTCTGTGTTTTGGTCTGACTGTGTGTTGTTTCTGCTGCAGGGTCCCAGAGGAGACAAAGGACCTCGAGGTGACAGGGTAAGCTCAAGCCAAACTCTGCTTCATTTTATTCAAACAACTCTTACCAAATATATCATTTATGTATTTGGTGTGGTATATTTTTGATGTATCTTTAATGTGGGGGTTTGTTGACGTCATATGACCTTGTAACCTCATTAGGCCACACCCCTTTGTTTACATCACCCATAGGCCCTAATGTTGGCAGACAATGATAGTGATGTGAATGGTTATAATAGATACAATTAAAAATGTAAGTGTATAAACATATCAATGATGCTACTATACTTTTAAATATTGAACTCATTTATTTTATTAGAAAGTAATTTTTTAACTGGCTCTATTCATATTAATTTGCTACTGAGTGGTCAAACATATTATTTATTTAATGTTTCTGTTCTTTTATGAGCTATAATGAGGTAAATAATAATAATATGATAATCCAAGAATCACATGAAAACATGCTATCAGCAGCTGTTCACTCACTAACAGTGTTTTCTCTCTATATCATCTGTGTTTCACAGGGTCCCCAAGGCCCTAATGGAATAGATGGAAAACCCGGACTGCCTGGCCCCGCTGGCCCCCCTGGCCCCCCTGGACTTGGAGGAGTAAGTCCACTGTTTCTAATGGCTTTACGGTGTATCGCTCAAAAGTGGCCCAAACAGTAACAATACTGCAGACGTGACTGGAATTCCAGTAGTTCTCATGATGCAAACTGCAGAAAAAGTTTTGAAACATGTCTGTCTGATGTGCGTGTTTGACCCACATTCGGCTCATTCAGGGCTGCAGGCCTCAATGCTGTGCAGCACCAAGCTGGCAGTGTTCATAATAACCACTAATGCTTGTTTCTTTATATGTAGAAATGGGAAATGATTCAATCTCATTGGTGATGTCATAACCCTGTGACCTTTGCCCTTTGACCATTTGTTACCAAGGAGGCCAAACTGATATACAACAATGTTACTATAAGTGTTAAAATCTTCAAAACAATGTAGAATGTCTCCTTATATTTTATCATAAACCATCTTAGTGGTGCAAATAAGCACTGATTTGCTATAATTTACAATTTAAAGACATTTATTTGTGGTGGTATGTTACTAAAGTATTCTCTCATGGCTGTGTGTTGGAAACATGCTTTTTTATTGAAACTGGATCAATGCTCTGCCTGTCCACAATTCCTGATATATTATTATTGTTTAGTCATTGTGACTAATGTGTCTCTTTTTTTCTGTTCATCAGAACTTTGCTGCTCAGTATGATGGTTCAAAAGCCCCCGATCCCGGCCCCGGCCCCATGGTGAGGGTCTCCTTCTCTTTATCACACAACATTTAAATAGACGCACACTTCACTGCACCTGAGCTGTCAGTTATTTGTGTGTGCCTTTATATTTTACCTACGTAAATACGTTAATCTTGACTTGTGTTGGTGAATGTTATGCATAATTAACTTTTTTCTCCTTTTCAGGGTATGATGGGAAGCAGAGGCCCACCCGGACCTCCTGGACCTCCTGTAAGTCCACACACCCGCCTCCAAACTTGACCATTGTTTGCTCGTTCACATCAGCTCAATCTGTGTGTCTACATGAAGACTAAACTTCTGTTTTCATTCAACAGGGTTCTCAGGGACACACCGGACACCCTGGTGAGCCCGGAGAGCCTGGACAGACTGTAAGATTATCATCCAGAATCTTCACCAAATATTCATATTCATAACCTGCATCTTTGAGGTCTTAAATGTTCTGGTGTTCTTCCTAAAGGGCCCCGTTGGTGCTCGTGGCCCCCCTGGACCCCCTGGCAAAACAGGAGAGGACGTACGTAAACATTTGTTTCTACAAGCACTTTTATTGAGCTTCTTTTGTTTACTTCCCTGCTGTCTTATAAGTTGTTGCTGTGGAGTTTCTTGCGGTTACATTGTCAAACATTAACGTGGAATTTGCTCACAGGGTAACAATGGCAGATCTGGCAAGCCCGGAGACAGAGGTGCCCCCGGCCCCCAGGTGAGAGAGCTTCTCCAAAACAAGGAGACTGAAACACAAACTGATAAACAGACACCTGAGCTGTAAATATATGGAGCATGTCTCAGTGATATCTTGTTCTTTTTGACTCGCAGGGAGCTCGTGGATTCCCCGGAACCCCTGGACTTCCAGGAATGAAGGGACACAGAGTGAGTGTTGATCTTAAATTGTAATAATAAGGATATTTATTTGCAAAGCACCTTTCATATGCAAGGTTTTTACAGTAAGGATAATAGATGACATTAATAGACGTAAAATGATCATAAAAAGAGAAAAAAAACACACTAATAATAGTAAAAGTAATTTAAACTTTAATACATAGATAGTATTAGTAAGATGTAAAATAAAATCCACTGATGTACCGTTAATAATGTTAAATGCAGTGCCCAAAACTTCTGCTCTTTCTCTTTACCTACGCAGTTTAAACATAAATAAAAACAGGGCAGAGGAGCTACACCTGTCCTTTATAAAAATGTGATTCAAATGTTTTTGTGCCCCATAATGAGGCAGGCAGAGCAGTTACCAACCCTACTTCCTGATTGCTGCCTTCTGATGGCCAAAGAAGATTTAATACAGAGCTTTATGGCTGCCATTTCTAGAGCTTCTAGAGCCAGGATATATTATTTCTATCCTTTATTTAACCTGAGAGGTCCCACTGAGATATAATATCTTTTATGTCAGGAAGTTCTGGTCAAGATGGGCAGCAAAATAAAGCAGCAGAATACACATTTTTATTTAAAAAACACAAGCAATAGACACAAATCACACAGGAATCAGAGGCTAAAAGAGCCATGTAAAAAATCAAAGTTTTCAACTTCCTGGGAAACACATTTGAAAAAAAAAATTTGTTGTCAGTGTATTCCTTCAACAAGCACTTACTCACTCTTACTTTTCACACACACAGATTCCTTTGATAATAAGATTTATCTGAAGAGGATTTCAGCCTCCTCACTTTGTCTTAAATCTCCTTTTGTTGGCTTGTTTCTGGAGTAGCACATTTTAGCACCAATAGCAACATATTTAGTAGTTTTAGGACTGTTTTCGACTTTCTACCTGTGTGTAAAGCCTACAGCCTGTCATGTGATGTCTGTGTAACATCATCACTCTCACCTTGTGTTTCAGGGTTACACTGGTCTGGATGGACGCAAGGGAGAGAATGGTGGTGCTGGTGCCAAGGTGAGTCATGACTGCAGCGACAACAATCTTTATTTCATTTGGGATCAGTGATGCATTCCACATGGGAAAGTTTCTTTAGTGTTATTGAATATTACGGTGTTAAAACACACATACAGTTAGCATTGCCTATACTTCACCTGATTGTCACACTAGCTGACCTCTGACCTCGAGTTCACCTCATCAACCTGATCCACCTTCTGCTGTCTCTCCTGTAGGGTGAGCCTGGTGCACATGGAGCCGCCGGAAGTCCTGGACTGGCTGTAAGTTTTTGATTGAGTTCAATAAATTTTCATGAATGGTTGCCATTACACAACTCCAGCGTCTCATCACTCCTTGTGTTTCCTCTGTGTAGGGATCCCGTGGTATGGCCGGGGAGAGAGGCCGTGCTGGCCCTGCTGGCCCTGCTGGTGCTCGTGGTGCTGATGGCAATGTTGGACCCGCTGGACCTGCTGTGAGTACTGGCCCTTTAAATCAGTGTTGATTACATTGCCATGATTGTCCCCATATGAGACAAACTATGATCTGATGTTAATGCCTATATTTCATATATCCTGATGTCATGTCTGCTGTTCTACTACACAGGGTCCTCTTGGATCTGCTGGTCCCCCAGGTTTCCCCGGTGGCCCCGGACCCAAGGTGAGTGTGATGTCACTTCCTGTGACATTTCCTGTCCTTTGACAACACTAAAGCACCCATCAGACAACTGAACTCTATCACTCAGCAGCCTAATTCTTGTCTACTATCCCCATGGGAATATTTCCTATATGGAGCATTTATTATTATGTAGAGACCATTCAATCAAATACATACCAGAATTGTGATTTCATCATTTAATTATGATTGTTTCTTGTCCCTGACAGGGAGAGATCGGACCTGCTGGAGCTACTGGCCCATCTGGACCTCAGGGAGCTAGAGGAGAGCCCGGTACCAATGGTGCTGTTGGCCCCGTTGGCCCCGCTGTAAGTATATAAAGATGCTGTTGTGCTGTATCCCAAGTCACCTATCTTGAAAAACAGTATAAGCAAAAACATGTATTTTAAAGGGATACTCAGAGTTCATTTGGTAAATATGGAGATCCCAGTTATTTAACACTGTTACTCACTGAATTTGAAAACACTATGCAATTATTGAACTCTCGAAAAACATTTTAATGCTGGATTTCTTTGAACTTCAGATATAATTTAAATGAAAAACACATTTAAAATGTTGATGAATCACCCAGTATTTTATTATATATTTGATTTAGTCCTTGATTTAATGAAGTCCTTCAGAAGTTGTGTAAATAATGTGTTTCATCTTAAAAAAAATAAACATAACTATTTTGGTGATGAACGAGAGTCAGATTATCTTTAGTTGTCCTGATACAATTGAAATAGAGCCATAGTGATGTTGATGATGGCTTCTTGCTGAAATGTGTTTTTTTCCTGCACAACAAATAAGAATATTTATCTGTGGGTGTGTTTTGTTTCTTCCCTAAATATGGTAATTGTTCTTTCCCTGCAGGGTAACCCTGGTGCTAATGGCCTGAACGGAGCTAAGGGACCTGCTGTAAGTACTCAGATTGTACTATTAAAGCATACACAGGTCAAAGGTTATTTAAGGTCACACAGAGGGCAAAATAAGTAATCTGACAAGCTGCACACACTACACACATGATAATGAGGTTGTTTACTCCCATCACATGATTTATTCACACTGATTTCAGGATGCAGTTCTTCCCTATTAAGAGATTAACTTGAAAGGAAATGAAGGAAATGTTTCAAGCACTAACCGGTCCATCTGTTATTTAGGGTACTCCTGGAGTTGCTGGTGCCCCTGGCTTCCCTGGACCAAGAGGAGGACCTGGACCCCAGGGCCCTCAGGGTGCTGCTGGACCTAGAGGCCTTGCTGTAAGTACACAACCAAATGCACAAAAACATCTGCTTAGAAGCACACAAATGTACCCACAACACATACAGACACACAGATGTGGAGGCAGTTTCTTTAATTTTGTCTTTTGATCTGTTTCAGGGAGATCCTGGTGTTCAGGGAGTTAAGGGCGACGGCGGACCCAAAGGAGAGCCTGTACGTTCACATCTTCATCCTGTTCCTTTGTTTAAAAGTTCACCAGCTGAAGCTGAAGACATCTGAATACTCTGTTTATGACCTTCAACCTCTCTGCTGCCTTCCTCAGGGTAACTCTGGACCTCAGGGACCCCCCGGACCCCAGGGTGAGGAGGGCAAGAGAGGACCCACTGGTGAGCTCGGTGCCACTGGATCTGCTGGAAACCGTGGAGCCCGCGTGAGTACCAGACCACAATATCTGATGGGTACTGTTGCACCCGTATGATCCCATATTCAGAGCCATTTTTTAGGGGATAACCTGCTAATGACTGTGTGTCCTTACAGGGCGCCCCTGGCAGCCGTGGTATGCCTGGCAGCGAGGGAAGAACTGGCCCAGTTGTAAGTGTTCAACCAACAAATCCACCAACAAATGTGTACAGAATTAGAAGTAAAAAAAACGTCCTTCTGATTTCTCTTGGATATCTTTGTTTCCTTTTGTAGGGCATGCCTGGTGCCCGTGGTGCTACTGGTGCTGGCGGACCTCGTGGACCCCCTGGAGATGCTGGCCGCGCCGGTGAGTCTGGCCCAGCTGGACTCAGGGTAAGTCTTTTGCTAAATTCTGTTATGTGAGACAGATCTGATGTCTGTGTTCGTTCTTAGAGTCGGTTTTCTCTGATTTACAATAGCTTGGAGAAGTAGTGCTGTAATGGCTTAGTACATGTTACTGTGTCATGTGAAGACACCTTGTTTAGATAAATAAAGCTTTGATTTTTAGCTGTAACAGTACAAACTAATGGTATTACATTCATTTAATGACTGACGTTTGTTTTATACAGGGTCTCCCAGGAAGCCCCGGAAGCTCTGGACCCCCAGGAAAGGAGGGACCTTCTGTGAGTAAATCTCAATTTTACTCTTAACTTGTCAATTTGCTCATCAAATAAATGCAATCACTTGACTTCCTGGTGTACTTCTGTTTCCTCCTTCAGGGCCCCGCTGGACAAGATGGCCGCTCTGGACCTCCCGGCCCAACTGGACCTAGAGGCCAGCCCGGAAACATTGGTTTCCCTGGACCCAAAGGAAGCTCTGTAAGTAGAAATAAAGCCAAGATTGGAAGATGAGCTTTTTGAACTTTAGCATGTTTTTTTCAAGTTTATCTTAACCTGTGCTTAACCTCCCTCTTACCTACTTCAGGGTGAGGCTGGCAAGCCCGGAGACAAGGGAGCCAATGGCGCCACTGGACTGAGAGTAAGTCAAAAATTGCCCAGCAGGGGATTAATACAGAAAATAAATACTGATAAAATGTTTTGATGTATTGATTTTTTAGCTCCATTGTCAGTTCTCACCACATCTCACCATGTTTCCAAATAGGGAGCCCCTGGACCTGATGGCAACAATGGAGCCACTGGCGCTGTTGGACCTGCTGTAAGTATCATCATATATATACTTTAGATATCACCCTGTCAGTTAGAGCTGCAAGAATTAGTCGAGGAATTGATTAGTCGATCAACCAAAATATAATCACCAACTATTTTTATAGTTGGTTCATTCATTTAAAAAATGTCTGCAAAAAAGGCAATTAAAATGATTTTTCAGCCCCTCAAATATGGATATTTCCTGCTTTATTCTGTTCTGCATCATATTAAAATGAATATTTGGGGGGTTGTGACTGGAAAAGAGATTACAAAAAGACTGGGATGAACAAATTAATGACCAAATGGTTTGTCGAGAAAATAATGAGATCAGGGATCAATAATGAGATGACAGTTTCCCCTTCCCTTCCCTGACAGACATACAATGACACACAACATTTTTAATACTATTTTCTTGCTTTCACCATCTGTGTGCTGTTTTTAACATTGTTCTTCTCTCTTCCTCGCTGCAGGGCGGTCCTGGTGAGAAGGGAGAGCAAGGACCATCTGGAGCTGCTGGCTTCCAGGTTCGGATCCATTATCTGATTGTATTAGTCAGTCTGTTTGCAATTTCCATGTTAGTAGCTATGCAACCTATTGTCCTTAAAGGTTTTAGAAAGCATGGGATATATTTCCTATAGTATGGTATAGTAGCGGTATCTGCATATATATGGCGCTGTTTGGGCCATTGGTCCTGATGTTGCAGCTTGATGTTTTCAGGGTCTGCCTGGTCCCGCTGGAGGTGCTGGAGAGGCTGGCAAGCCCGGAGACAGAGTAAGTAACACACACACTGACTTCCACCATGTTGTACAGTCAGCCATAGAAATGATAGTATGAGCAGTACATCTCTAACCCACTATTGGTATCTCTATAGGGTATCCCAGGAGACCAGGGAATTGCTGGAGCTTCTGGTGCCAAGGTGAGTTCACCTGTCCATGGCTTTGTGCCACGACCCACTATCTTCCTGTAGCCACACACATTTTAAAGTTTTAGTAACATACATAAATAATAACAATATGTAGAATACAAACATTACAGTTTCATGCATGTTATAATACATGAGTAACTGAAGACAATACACTGACTCCCTTTGTGTGGCAATCCAGGGAGAGCGTGGTAACCCCGGTGCTGCCGGAGCTTCTGGACCTCAGGGACCAATTGGAGCCCGTGGACCCGCTGGAGCCCCTGGAACCGATGGTGGCAAGGTAAGACGATGCCATGACTGTAAGAAGCAATCATCACAGATGAAATGTTCAATAGCAGAGTCAACTGACATCAGGTTGATGTTGAATAAATTCTACCCACAGTGCAGGGTTGTTTACATGCTCTTTGCAGTGTAATAGTCCTGTAGAGTCTTTATTTTTAGATCGTATTTGAGATACTGCACTTGTGTGTGTTTTATGCAAAAACTAACCATAGTTTGTCTCTTCTGCTTCCAGGGAGAGCCTGGCGCTGTTGGAAACGCTGGTGGCCCTGGACCTCAGGGACCTGGTGGCATGCCTGGTGAGCGTGGAGGCGCTGGACCCGCTGGAGTCAAGGGAGAGAAGGTAAATTAGAAATATCAACCATCTGACCAATAAAGCAGGATTTGAGCTTTCCAAAATGATGGTTAATGACAACAATATCTTCTCCCCTGTCTCCTGTAGGGTGAGGGTGGACACAGAGGACCTGACGGTAATGCTGGCAGAGATGGTGCCCGTGTAAGTTCAACTCTCTTCTTACTCTTGAGGCACATGATATAAAAAATGGCCGCCACTCGCTCCCATAGTTTGAGTGTAGCAACCAGAGTTTTTAACCTCGGTGTCATCTCATTTCTTTCTAGGGTATGCCCGGACCTGCTGGACCTCCTGGACCCACCGGAGCCAATGGTGACAAGGTATGTAGGAGATGTGGGAATGTTATTCACCACAAGACAAATAATGACAAAAACATTACAACGAAGGTGTTGAGGATAAACATAGATTAATTAATGTTATGGAGTTTAGTTATGACCTAAAAATGGCGGCTTCAAACATTATTCAAGATGGCTGACAGACCGTTGTACCACTGACCTACAGCGGAGAACCATCAAAACGTGTTGTTGAGATCAAATCACTGTCAGAAATGATCTCTTGGCTGACATACCTGAAGATCCATATCCTTGAACATAACCAACTCCTATGTGGGAGAACCCGCACCGCAGCACTGCGTCTGAAGCTAGAACCTCAACACGGCCTCCTGCTGGCGGTTTAATAACATTACAGCAATGGCTACATACAACTTAATCTAGGATAGCATACATGCAGCAGACAAATGCACTTTACATTTAAAATATTTTCATTCTATTACATGCACATGCCCAACTATATTATTCGTTATCAATTCATTTTGCAATCTCGATTTTAGAAAAGGTCGAACATACAGTTACACTAGACACTTTCCATAGAAATACAAAGCATGATTTTGGTTGAACAACAGGATGGACTGATAAAGTAATTCTCCTATAGTAAGAGCAATGCTAAGCTAACAAAAAAACTCTCTGTTCTCTCCTCCAGGGTGAGAGCGGTTCCTTTGGACCTTCTGGACCCGCTGGACCCCGTGGAGGCCCTGTAAGTCGCATATTCACCCTAAATTTATGTTGACATAAATATCAGAATAAGACCTATGAAAACATACCGCTTTGTGGAGCATAAACAATGTTTCTGACCCACTGCTTGTTGTCCACAGGGAGAGCGTGGAGAGGTTGGACCTGCTGGAGCTTCTGGATTCGCTGGACCCCCTGTAAGACAACAGCCAGTCACCTTGCAATACAATATACATATTATATACCATTGATTCCCACCCAGGGTAATTGTAGTTTTGCAGTTGTAGGGGTACTGGGAAAATTTGTTTGGGGGATAGCTTGACTAATTTAAAAAAAATAGTAATAACTGTACAAATAAACAACATGGTTTCAGATAGCTGAAATTAATCGATTAATGGTTGAATAGTTCTGAAAGTAAGTAGATGGTTTGAATAACTAAAAGTAATAGGTAATTGGTTGAAATACATATTAATGGTTGAAAGGCTAAAAGTTATTATTAGTTTATTATATTCAACATAACATGTTTGATGGGGGGCTACGTGAGTTCACCTGAGTAGGATGTAGGGGTATGTTAGACAAAAAACACTGCTGCATACTATAGAAATAGCACATGCATACGAACACAATTGCCCAAATACTGACCCAGCCCTATTACTCTTTCTACCTACAGGGCGCTGATGGTCAGACTGGAGCAAGAGGAGAGCGTGGACCTTCTGGAGGAAAGGGAGAAGTTGGCCCCGCTGGACCTTCTGGACCTGCTGGACAGTCTGGACCTGCTGTTAGTACCACTGGACACACACACACACACACACACACACACACACTGAATTTAATCCAACTGGAATACAAGAATCAGTTAATCAGTAAAAATGAGATCAATATGATCCAGAAAGAGCCCTCACTGTGATATCTATTTCCATATAGCACCAGTTTTGCATTGTTATTTGAAACTCCTCTGGGATAAAAATGTAGGATTGTAGTTGATAAACTCAAATGAGATATGATTAGTGATCATATAGAGTGGTGTCTGATTTCTTCATCTGTTTATCTAGGGTCCCACTGGTGCTGCTGGAGCTGCTGGTGGTCGTGGAGACAATGGCCCACCTGTGAGTATTACTTACCTCTGATGTCCACTCACATACACAGACGCACAAACGGATACACCACATATACTCGATGGCCGCCGTCTAACCTTTGATTGTGTTTGTTTCCGATGTCAGGGTCTGACTGGTTTCCCTGGTGCTGCTGGCAGAGTTGGTGCTGCTGGTCCTTCTGTAAGTGCTGCTCTTTTAGATACAAATACATTCACACACGTGCAAGCCCACTTTAAATACACTGGGCAACTTGAGTAACTTTTTCAATTCATGCTGCATTTGACAATAACACATTCTCCTCCTCTTCCCCTCTCAGGGTATTGTTGGACCCCCTGGTGCCGCTGGTCCCGCTGGTAAGGATGGTCCTCGTGGTCTCCGTGGTGACCCTGGTCCCGCTGGTCCTTCTGGAGAGCAGGGCATGGTTGGACCACCTGGTCTGTCTGGAGAGAAAGGACCCTCTGGAGAGTCTGGCCCTCCTGTAAGATATAGCAAACTTTACTGTCCAACTTATTGAGACTATATGGAACACACTGGAAGTTTAACTGAGCTTTTGTATGAATCCATAGATTTCCATCTTCAATGCTGTAATTTGTGGTCTGTGTATTTAGGGTCCTCCTGGTCCTCCTGGAACCAGTGGTCCTCTTGGACTTCAAGGATTCGTTGGTCTGCCTGGTGCTAGAGGAGATCGTGGTTCTCCTGGTGGTCCTGGTGGTCTGGTAAGTACAAATCTCATTTCATGAAGCAGGAAGAAGAAATATCTTTTTTTTTTTGCCTTCCCCTTAATTGTAAATAGATCAATTGCAGTCAGTTAAAAACAAAGCTATATGCAGTCTCATTATTCTATTTCTCAATATAATGGAACTGTGTTGCCAGTGGAAAATTATCTTTTCAAATGATGACAAGTCGACTGTAAAGTGTTTAAAAAACATAGAAATGACCTCAGATTCCATGCATACAACATTTTAAACCAGTGTTACAGATCACACGCATTTCTAGTCACAATTTTGCAGGATGGTTTGAAAGTACATTGTTGCCAAAGGGCCGAACTTGGATTGCATGCATAGTGTATCACATCCAGTATGAAGCCTCTGAATGTAGTTGATGAAGTGATTTTCTCTGCTTCCCATGACAGGGAGAGCCCGGTAGAGTTGGACCAGCTGGTCCTCCTGGAGCCCGTGGTCCCTCTGGCAACATTGGCCTGCCCGGTATGACCGGACCTCAGGGAGAGGCTGGACGTGAGGTAAGGATTGGACCAATACTGTAACTACCTGTTAGTGGTGATCAAACACACTGGAGAGAACCAAGATACACAGGTGTTACAGGGATTAGCTGTGTACATTCACTCAAGTATTGAATTCATTATACATTTTTATTTATTAATTTTGAGGAACTTTACTTAGTATTTCCATTTTATGCTAATGTATACTTCTACTCCTCTACACCTCAGAGAGAATTGTTTTGGGTACATTTTTACAGGTCATGCATGTTCGGCAATATATAAATATATACTTCTTCCACCTCTGAATATACTTATTTGACTTAAATGTGACAATTTATCAGTGAAATTTACTTCAGTATAGTAGATGTAGAAAAACATGGACCCACTCAACTGTAATATTCTTTGCCATCTGCAGGGTAGCCCTGGTAACGATGGACCCCCTGGCCGCCCTGGTGCTGCTGGATTCAAGGTAATGCCCTTTCCTTCACCTCAGACCATGTTTGCATATACATTCATTCTGTGCCCTGACCCACATCTACACTTTCCCACCATGTTTAGGGAGATCGTGGTGAGCCCGGACCTGCTGGTTCCATGGGACTTGCTGGTGCCCCCGGACCTGCTGGACCCTCTGGTGCCTCTGGAAGACCTGGAAACCGTGGAGAGTCTGTATGTATAAACAACGGCTCTTTTAAAAAGCATTCACTTCTAGACCTTTTTCAAGTAGCAACATTTGCTGGGACTTCAATGTTTATGATCCTCAGCTTTCCTCACTTAAACTTCTATTCTTGTCTCTTCTTGTCTTTAGGGCCCAGGAGGTCCCTCAGGACCTGTTGGCCCCGCTGGAGCAAGAGGTGCCGCTGTAAGTACAATAAGACATAGGCCTTTATAAATACAAAAAGAATACAGTGATTATTGACCAAAAGTACACAGATGTAACGTGTGTATGTGTGTGTTGTAGGGACCTGCTGGAACCCGTGGTGAGAAGGGAGGAGCTGGTGAGAAGGGAGAGAGAGGCATGAAGGGTCTGCGTGGACATGCTGGTCTCCAGGGAATGCCCGGACCTTCTGTGAGTGACGGCCCACCATTATAATGCACACAAAATAAGAAAACATACAGCCACATGTGTTGATATTTGCCTAATCTATGATGTCTACTACAGTGATATTCAATGATGTACTTCCTCTTTACTCAGGGACCTTCTGGTGACACTGGATCTGCTGGACCTGCTGGATCTGCTGGACCCAGAGTGAGTAATATCTTAATAACACACAATACACAAAGGGATTATTCTTGCTGCACCAGTGTCCAGTGATGCCCTGTGGACCCAAATCCAACATTAACACATGAGCTAGTGTTTAGCACAGACTCTAAACAAATTTAATTTGACTGACCTCTTCTTCAGGGACCTGCTGGACCCCACGGACCCCCTGGCAAGGATGGTAGATCTGGCGGCCATGGAACTATTGGCTCTCCTGGTGCTCGTGGACCCCCTGGATACGTTGGACCTGTTGTAAGTACATGTAGAGTCTTTTAAACACGTAAGCTCCCTTGCACCCCAAAGGATCCAACTGCTGCTTCAATCCACATATTAATCCACTCTCTTATCCGTATCAGGGTCCTGCTGGAGCTCCCGGTCTGCCCGGACCTCCCGGCCCCTCTGGTGGTGGATATGATGTCTCTGGATACGACGAGTACAGAGCTGATCAGCCCGCTCTGAGAGCCAAGGATTACGAGGTTGATGCTACCATCAAGTCCCTCAACACTCAGATCGATAACCTGCTCACCCCTGAGGGATCCAGGAAGAACCCTGCCCGCACCTGCCGTGACATCAAGCTCAGCCACCCCGAATGGAGCAGCGGTAAGCTCAACTTAAAATGTTAGAAATGTGGGACATATATTCCCCAACATTTAGCCAGATTAGAAGCGCCAGTGTAGTATTCTCCATTAATTTGACCCCCCTTCCTCCCTCTAGGATTCTACTATATTGACCCCAACCAGGGATGCATCAATGATGCCATCAAGGTCTTCTGCGACTTCACCACCCGCGAGACCTGCATCTACGCCCACCCCGAGAGCATCGCCCGCAAGAACTGGTACAGAAGCACCGACAACAAGAAGCCCGTCTGGTTCGGAGAGACCATCAACGGTGGTATTGAGGTGAGCATCTACAGAGAGGAGACTCATTTTACTTTAATTCAAATAAAAGCACAGAAGACCAGAAAATATCTGTAAAAACAGAATTTTAATGTTCAAAATATTGACTTTTATGCTTTCCTCCATGCAGTTTACCTACAACGATGAGACCCTCAGCCCCCAGAGCATGGCCACCCAGCTCGCCTTCATGCGCCTGCTGTCCAACCAGGCTCGCCAGAACATCACCTACCACTGCAAGAACAGCAATGCTTACGGGAGTGAGGAGACCGGTGACCTGAAGAGAGCTGTGGTGCTCCAGGGCTCCAACGATGTGGAGCTGAGAGCCGAGGGCAACAGCCGCTTCACCTACTCCGTGCTGGAGGACGGCTGCACTGTGAGTAGCTCTTTGATCCTTTCTTTTACTTCCCGCTTCATTGTTTTTGATCGTCACGAGACAGAGCTTTTTTTCTGTGTGATTTGTATCATTATTCTAAAATGTTATTTCTTTCCCTTTCTTCCTGCAGAGACACACTGGTGAGTGGAGCAAGACAGTGATTCAGTACTCAACGAATAAACCAACTCGCCTGCCCATCCTCGACATTGCATCTTCGGACATTGGTGGAGCTGATCAGGAGTTTGGTTTGGACATTGGCCCAGTCTGTTTCAAATAAATAGACTCATGATAAATTAACACCGAAAAGAGAGAAAGAACGAAAAAACAAAATCTCTGCCCTTCTTTCTGTGTTGTTTTTTTTATACTGAATGCTGATTTCTCTCTGCGCATCCACTTGCTTAAGATGGGCAACTATCTGAGAGGACTGAACGGACTGAACGGAGCGTTTGTGCAATGCAAATTAATACAGCAACCCAAAGGGACGCGGGAAAACACCTTGTTGTGGGACATCATGTCATCCTTTTGTAAAAAATAAAAGAAGTGTAATAAAAACGCTGAAAGTATGCATCACTTTGTGGTCTTTGTATATCTTCCAAAGAGGAGGTTTAAAACCACAATTTCCATGAAAAAAAGGTTTAAACTACCTCATGCCTGTACCTAAAGAAAATACTTTTGACAAAACCTGGGTCCACAACGGAGATGTTAAGACTTCTAATGCTTCAAGCTTTGTCCTGTATCGGAAGGTGCTCAGTTACTTGAAGCAGAGATCTATGGTGCTAATATGCAGCTGTGGAGCAAACCACTTTTACTGTATTACTTTGTATTGACTTTTGAGGAGTCTTGCATTGGTCCCCTGATGCTTCCCCAATTTAAGCAGGTGGAATGTTCCTAAATTCTGATGTCTGGTTTTTGTTTTGTTTTGTTCCTTTTTTTTTGTTTTGTCAAAAGGTTTTTTTTTTGTTTTGGTTTTTTTGTTCAGGCTTTTTTACTCTTCAAACCCCACACCGAGTGTTCATACTGACAGCACATATTTCATCCAATTCTGAATGGTTTTTAGGCGGCCTCTCTCTCTCTCAAAAAATGAAACCACAAAGTCTATTGTACCTATTTTGTATATGTGAGATGTTTAAATAAATTGTGAAAAGTTCTGAAATAAAGCATGTCCAATGTTCCAAAACACACTACTCAGTGACTAAAGTGCTTTCATGTTTTAATGACACCATTGAAGGTTTGTCACTGTATTTTGGTTCTAGTTTGGCTGATGATAACTCATCATCATTGACTTAAACATCTTCCTATTGTGGAAGCACAGCCATATCTTTATTTTTCTTTCCCCCACTTTCTTGCTTTTCAACAGTACATCCACTTTTAATGTACAGTAAAATTCTGTTGACACTGTCCATGCCAATGTGTGATTACTAACGTGCATTGTCTCTTGTAAATATGCATCCTCTGATGTTGTTTTTCTTGCATAATACAGCTTTTGCATCCAAATAAATTTCTGTGGTTTGGATCTAGGCTTGCATTGCAGTGGTAAATGCACACTGATATCAGATAGATGCAATAAGGGGACTTAGGTTCTTATCACTTTGTCAGAGGCTGGGAATCAGTCAGAGAGTGTGTTTAGGGAACAGGGATATGCTTGCTTTTTGAGAAAAAAAATTGGATTCAAATATACCTCCACATGTAGAAGCAGTTCTGTTAAACTGGAGATGAAGGCATCAATACATAAAAGGTTACTTGCAGCACTCTCTATAACCACTAGAGGGCAGTATGGTATGTTTTTATCAGCATCTCTGCTCCAATGCATTAACTTACATACTACATTATCACAAAGCAGCAAAGGATTAAATACCCTGGAGACAAGATATGTTGGATCTAAGGGTCTTGGGCATTTTTTATGAATTAAACTAATGACACTAAAACCACCGATTGGCCTTTTACCGATACAGGCATCAGGCTACAGACATGCTACAGTCACACTTGATGCTGATGATGTATAAAATCCTTTTCAGTAGCATTTGTGGAACATCACAAAGTGCTTAAGCATAATGTTGTGATACTTAACTTTCATTCCACCCAATACCTGCTTCACGACATTTCAGCTGGCTATATTCTACCTTTGTTCTTCTTCACAAGATTTTCCTGACAGCTAGAGTTTCTCGTTAGGCAGATCAAGGATTTACATTCTTCTTCTAGTCGTACCAGTCCAACTGAATGAACGTGGCCTCAGGGAGCGCTGGAAGAAGGATTCAGTTCCTTCACGTGAGTAAAGTCCTGCATTCTTACTGAGGTAAAGTATGTAAGTATTATCAGCTAAATGTACTTAAAGCACAAAAAGTAAAAGTACTCATTGTGCAGTAAAATGTTCCCTTTGACCCTTGACTATTATGTGCTGTATATATGTTTGTGTTGCATTTTACTGCTTTAGGTGTTTAAGGTTGAATCTGTTATATATTGTTGGGTATTCAGTCTACAGCAATGCATCATATCTTACATCACATATTTACAGCGTCACTGTCCTGTGAGAACCACATGCACAACATGAAGACGTTCAAAAATCAAAACATATATGTAATACCCAATAACCTATTTTTTATTATAAGACTGATCATTTAACACAGGAACACTGTAAGGGATAGAGTCACAGTCATGTGGTAATAATGCAGGACCAACCCTAGTTGACATAATCATTTATTGGTGTAAATTTCCTACACAAATGAGCATTTATTCAAATTACAAACAACCCATTGGTACACAGTGACTGTGGGACTATTGTGTGTGTAGCTGCAGATGTCCAACCTTACCCAACTTTATAGTAAGTCCATAGTAAAAGCAGTCAAATGGCTTTAGCTTGACAACTACAGCAATAAAATCCTGCTTACATGAAAATGAATCAGTAATATTAATCCAATAATATCAAGTACAATACTGTAGATATAGCCTGCCAGACCTGTGGATGTATTAAAGCAAATGGTTACTTAATGTTTGCACAGTAGGCTGGTAAGTGTACTTACCATTTGGTTTTATTTGCATGGAGGTACATCTAAACAAATAGTGCTGGTAAAAGGAGGCCTTTGTCTGGTAAGCTGGGGAAGGACGTGAACAGGTGACAGAGAGAAAGAAATGCTGTCTGTCATGTTATTGTTGTGAGTGTCATATTAGAGTCAGTGCTTTGAACTTTTTTTTATTCTGCATTGCTGGTGTGCATTATTAAAGACATTACACAATCAAGCCTGGAAATATCTCATATAAGTATGTATGTGAAAGGTAACAGATTGGAATGGAAAACAAGAGTGCAATTCAGTGGACTAAAAATAATTTACAGCATTGTACAAGTCATTCAGACATGGTAAACGTATGTCATATATGTATAACATTTTATGTGACCTTATCCTGGGCCAGAGAGAACTGAATTTACTGTGGGTCACCTGTATACTAACACATCTTAGATAGGCCTACTTAGAACAGCACCCAAGCAACATCAACAACAAAAAAACACCCCTGTAATTTGCACATCTCATGCCAGCACATTTTTGTGTTTTAAAGGGATATTTATATATGTGGAGGCCTAAGAAGGTTAGATTTAATCACTGTTGTGAAATCAGTACAGCATCATTAGCAAATATTCTACCACGCAGGAGTTTAATGCACTTGGGGGTAAACAAATATGATATCGCCTCACTGGAGTCCAGCCAAACAGGTTCAGTAGGTAACTCATGATGACAGCCACCTTATTATAGTTTCAAGTCAACCTTTTACTACTGTTGGACACGCCTTCCAGCTCTGGGAACGTTTCTTTGCAGTATTCCGTTTTGAAAGAGTCACACATTTCCTGGAGGGCTCATACAGTTCACAGTTTCGTTTAAGTCATTGCTTGAAGGAACAAACTTTAACGTACTTTTAACTTATTGACCTGAGTGGCTGTGACCTACCAAGATAATTTGTTAGACTAACACTGTGTTTTTATTCACTTAATTTTTATCTGCACCTGCCGTGACAGGCGGTGATGGAGCAGGAGGCGGTGCCGCATGAGGCTGAAGCAGACCGGGCAGATGGTGCACAGGGAGGAGCGCCGCTGTTAGACTGCACAGGTGCTTGTTGTCATGGAGGAGCAAAGATGGCGGTCCTGGCCTATAGCCTGGGCAAACGCGAAATAAATCAACATTTTACCATCAAAAATGCCAAATTGATATCGATAGCAGTCGTCATCCTACTCCTCGTGTTTCACACTGCTTCGCGCTACTATGGAGGTAAGTGCTGCCCCGTTATTTAAAGTTACTGATAGCCAAACACTTGACACAAGCTAATGCTAATGTTAGCTAGCTTCAGCTAGCTGTTTGTATCGGCCAGTACTTCTCCTTGCGGGTTGTTACAGCGTCGATATCCGAGTGTTGCTTTTAAATGTTAGTCATACCAAAAACAATGCATGTATATGGTTGCACATGTCGATTCAATTGATTTACTTAGCTCCAAGAATTTAAATTGGCTTTGTCTGGTTAGCTTAGCTGTATAAAGCTAACACTGCATTTAGCTGTGTTTACATGCTGCTGTCAGGACACGCTTGGTTACTGCTGTGGAAGACGTGTATGGGTTATTACAGCTAACAACTGATATAAAGAGGGTTTTTTTTTTGTGTAAAGAGGCCATTGCCTATTCCGTTAACTACACAGATATACGCTAGATCAGTGGTTCCCAAGTAGTGTGCCTTGAGACAAGTCCAGGTGTGCCTTGGAATTTTGTCACAAAAATGCACTATTAATGCAATATGATTCACAGCAGTATTGCCAAAATAAGTGCCTGCTATTGGTAGCAGGAGATCATCATGTCCTCATACCTAAATGTATCATTTGCTATTTTAATGCCTCTGACCACAGTCGACATCACTTGCACCTTCTGAAACAACCCATAATGACCCATATGAACCATATCGCGGTTTGCAAGGGATTAAATGCACACATCATTATACATACACATGCGGTTTGTACTTGTAAAAAAAGGCTGCAGTTTTATTGAATTTAGGCTACAAAACCAACTGACCCAGGCTTAGGTAAAAACTGTCCTAGTATGGCTTTACAAAACACAGTTTAAACAGTAAATGCATGTACATTAAGGCTAAAAGTGAAGTAGCTATGGGGTTGACTTGACATTTGGAAGTGACATAGTAGAACAACAAGTTCAGTGATGTTTAAACCACATTTTTAAAGTTTTTTTTTTATTTTTTATATGGGACAAGAACCTGTTCTCCTGGGTGAAAATCCAGGGTCTGCATGCCCCGGATTATTGCAGTGCAACGCAAAGTAGATAAAAATAAACATTCACAGAATGATAGTAGTGTTTTATAGAGGATATTTTTCACCAACATGAATACAGGTGTGCCTTGAGATTTTGGCTTCCAGTTTGGTGTGCCTTGGTCACCAAAAGTTTGAAAAGCACTGCGCTAGATGATAAAGCTCTTCATTAATGTGTAGTTACACTGTCACACACAAGCTTTAATGGCACTGAACAGGAGTGTCTCTCTGTCTCAGGTCATTTGACAAGTTTGCATTGTCTTGTCGTGCATAGCTTCACTGATGTAAAGGTCAGGTGTAACAGGTTGGATGACACTTTGTTTTTCCCACACCCAGACTGATAATATCAACGATGACACAAAGCCTGGAGTTTGTTTATTAAGTAATATTAGCATGGCATACATACGCCTACCATCTGGGTTGCATAGAGTGGACTTTGTTCAAAGGAGCCACAGTCCTCTTGTGCACACACTCCGAGGAGCAGCTGCTTTTGCGGGCGATGACGCTACATGCCCCCGTGTCCCTGCAGCCCGCAAACCCTTCATGTTCGCCAGTTTTATATGTATTGATTCAGTTTCTGATGGCTCCATTCATTTAGCACACAAATGAATAGCTGGAGAGATTCATGGCTGAGCTAAATTGCTGATGGCTTCAGTTTGTACTATGGCCCCCAGCAGAGCCCTGTATTGTGTACCAGTCTTTTGACAACACTGAATAAAAAGCCAGGGTGCTATTGAGACAGCAGGTTTCAGTCATAGTCACAGAGAAACTATGAGTGAAAGCAGGAGCAGGTTTTCTTTTTGTCCGGCCTCACTGGGTCTTTCTCTGTGTCTTGCCTCCAGGCGGAGACTCATGTGAATGGCTGCTCTCCAGAGGACGCTTCTTGGGGGAGAACGTATGGCAGCCTTATGGCTGCATGATGCACAAATACAAAAATATGTGAGTCACACTGTGCAATGTTGCTATATGTGAAGTGTGTTGCTAGACAAAGGTGTGGGTATGTCTGTAAGAGTGGATGGATGGGTAATGTGTGAGACAAACAATTGAGAATGACAGATCATAACATTTGCTTCTTGAGCTTATAGAATTCACTGAACCACCCAAAACATGAATGATCTGCAGTTTTTAGGCTTTACAGTTTTCAGATTCCTCACGGTCCTTTTTTCTCTTACAGTGAAGCCAAAACCTGCCTTGCTGAAAAGCGAGTGGCCTTTCTCGGCGACTCACGAATCAGGCAGCTATTTTACTCCTTCATAAAAATTATTGACCCTGAGCGAAGAGAAGATGGAAACAAGGTAATTATGAGAAGAAACCCAGGGCCTTTATTTGGAAATTGTTCAGCAGAGTTAGCAAGAGTTGTGCGACAAACACTGAATGATGGTACACACATGTGTACAATAGAGTGCAGACATTAACACATTCCTCTCTGCTCATATATCCTGAGCAGTCTATAAATTTAAATGATCTGATGTAAATGAGTAACTCGAAAAATCTCTCTGCTATTTGATCTACTTTATCTCACCAAACATATCCAGTCATTGAAGTTTATTCAAGGTTTCAACTGAAGTCATGTTTGTAAAAGCAGACAGAGGTACAGTTCCTTACACACATCCCCAGTTGTGGATTTTTTGACTAAGAACAAATCAAAACCAGAAGGACAAGCTACAGAATATAGAATTTTACCATTTGCATAACTGAATCTGAAAAATAGTCCACCATTTGTAATCACAGCTTCTTGCTATTCTAAAGCCGACATTTCAGCCTCAACTCAATGCCTTAATGTGAGAAATCGCCGCAGGAATCTTTTTTTTTCTATTCTAAGTTTCTATATACTTTATACAGATGATGTGATAGTCTTATACAGGCCTTTTGTAATAAACAGTTTCAGGGAACCTTGAAATAGACAGAATTGAGAAAATGCAGGGGAAGAAAAGTTAAAAGCAAGTGGTTTGCTCTAAAATGAATCGACAAAAATGCAGCAATGGAATTTACTGCATGCAGCAGCTGTAACTATTTTTGTTCTGATCTCAAGCAAAAAGATGAACTATAATTGCCTAACAGACTTTCTCTCTGTCTGCCCACATGTAATGTCTGAAGCACGAGGACATTTCCTTTGAAGATGAGGGTTCCTCTCTTCATGTGGTAATTTTGTTTTATTCTTGGATGTGTTTTTATCTCCAGTTCTGAGTCTGTAAAAGCATTCACTGATAAACCATCTATGTCCTCTTTGTTTATAGAACTTCCTGTGGTATCCGGAGGCAAATAATTCAATGAAGGAGCGCTTGATATCATGGACACACGTGAGTATATGTGCCAAGTTCTATTATCAACAAGTAGGGATCATTCTAAATTCTTACATGTCTTAAAATTGACACAGTCATGGGGTTCAGACAGGAATTTGCTTTTCTAATTGCAACTTCTTCTCTCATGTGTTGCAGGAAGGTTCAGTCAAGCCAGATGTTGTCATCCTCGGAGCTGCAACAGTAAGCCATATAAACCAGCATTTAGCAACGCTTGCATATTTCATGGCAGACAAGAACAAGGTGGTGGCCGATTGTTGTCAATCTTAATTTCATTCATTAATCCGTTTACCACAGTGGTCCATAAAGTTGCGCGGTGGCAGCAGCGAGGCGCTCCAGCAGTACAAAGTCAACCTGACATCCATTGCTGTGCCCCTGGAGAAGCTGGCTGAACATGCAGAGGTCTACTGGGTCCTGCAAGGTAAACTCAACCTCAAGCATTTCAGGATCTGTCATCCCAGTCAGGTTAGGAACGTGTTAAAGCCTTCACCACAGTGACTCTTGTCTGATGTGATTCCTGCATTCTTTGCCAAATGGGATTAACATGAACTAACTTTGTCATTTATGTGCAACAGCACAGAATCAGAAATACTTTATTAATCCCCGAGGGAAATTACAGAATGTAGGTGTGCCCACTTTTTTTTTACCACAACTTCTGCTGTTGCAAAACATTTTAAGCATTCCCATATACATTGGTAACACATTGTATACATGCTTGTTAACAGTAATAAAAGTAGCAGATTAGTTTTTTCCATCTCTGTTTAAGATCTTAGATGAAGAAAATAACTTGTAAAATGCTTAGTGATAGCTTGGGTGCTCATATTGTGAAATTGCCCAAGGGCGGGTTTAAATGCAATCCATGTTCACTGGGCTGTGCTTTTTAAGGCAGGTATAACAGGTAGCACAGCATTTTGAACAAAACATTTTGAACAAGCTGTACAATGGTTTTACGATTGAATTGAAAAAACACCATCACACTTTTGTCTTCCAGACCCAGTAAATGAGGAGGTGTTGAGTGAGAACAGGAAAATGATCACTAACCAACAGCTGGAGCTCTACAATGAAGCAGCGGAGGATGTGCTCAACAGCAGCAAGCGTAACGGCAGGTCCCGGATCAAGCTGTTGGCTGCAACCCGCCAGGCGGCACTGGAAACCATCACCCAGTCAGACGACGGCTTGCACCTGCCTGAGAGCGCCAGGAATGTGGTAGGCAGGATTAAAAATTATTTGTTGGCAATTAAATAGTTCTATTCAACAGTGGATGACAGGTTCAGCTATTGCGGGAGCAACGCTCTTGCATTGTATTGTAGAATCTGACTCACATCCGCTCACCGCCCTGTGTAATCCTCCTTTCAGGGAGCCATGGTCCTCATGAACTCTGTGTGCAACAAGCTACTGAGGCCCATTGACGGCTCCTGCTGCCAGAGGTTGCCTCCCCCAAACCTCCTGCAGAAACTGTCAGCGATCTTCTTCCTGGGCTCGGCCCTGGTCTTCCTGGTCCTCCAGGTCCTTGGCAACAACCGTCACCGCAGACCTGTGCCCCCAGACGTGGAGAGCCTGGAGGAGAAGAAGCCAGCAATTGCAGCTGTCCCCTTGGGACCCAAGGCGCCGTTCCAGGCCCTCTGCAGGATGGGCATCCTCATGGGTTATTTTTACCTTTGTGACAGAGCAGATGTGTTCATGAAAGAGCAGAAGTTCTACACTCACTCCACGTTCTTCATCCCTCTCATCTATATATTGGTCCTGGGTGTGTTCTACAATGAGAACACTAAGGAGGTGAGATGGTGCTGTCAAGTGCAATAACATTTACATTTTGGGGAAATGTACCTATAGCTTTCATTATAACAAGTCCAGTGGATTTAAACTTAAGTTTTTCTGGAAGTCAAACAGTTACATACATTGTGATTGGCATTATTATTAATAAGTAAGTAAGGAGGAAACATACAGTAAAAATTCCCCAAATACTGGATTGACCTTGCTGTTGGTAATAGTGTACCAAGTTTAATGATTTTTCTTTTTCAAACAGACTAAGTTACTCAACCGAGAACAAACAGACGAGTGGAAAGGCTGGATGCAGTTGGTCATCCTCATTTATCACATTTCTGGAGCCAGTGCTGTGAGTCCCAACTATGTCATCTACTGATCCATTGGAGAGTTCATTCGCTGAAAAAATTGCTATTAAAGGGAAACATGAATTCAAATATATCAATGCAAGGTCATTGTTTTAAACCTGTCAGAGAAGCTTAATATTGCCCCTCTGTGGTGCAAAAGAGGTAGAATAAGAGTTTCCTGCAAGTTCCACCAGTTAAACAAAGAGCATGTTTTTTTTCTGTGTTTCAGTTCGTTCCAGTGTACATGCATGTGCGGGTGCTGGTGGCAGCGTACCTTTTCCAGACTGGCTACGGACACTTTTCCTTCTTCTGGCTCAAAGGAGACTTTGGACTTTATAGAGTGTGCCAGGTGGGCAGACAGTCAGTTATACTTTAACCCGGATTATACAACCACTCTTTATCAAAGTGAACATATTTTATGACTCTGAAAGGAGAAAGTGTTTTAATTATTGCTCGGTGTGATTACAGTTACTAATATTTTTTATTATTTATAACTAAACAAAAGGAGTTAACTGGTTTGGGATGCTGTCATTGATCCGTGTATGTTTCTGTTTTTATGTTAATTCCTCTCCAGGTGCTTTTCCGTCTGAATTTCCTCGTCTTGGTGCTGTGCGTGGTGATGGACAGACCCTACCAGTTCTATTACTTTGTCCCATTGGTCACCTTCTGGTTTGTCGTCATCTACGCCACGCTGGCCATGTGGCCTCAGATCCTTCAGAAGAAGGCCAACAGTAAGTGTCTATCGAATCAATGCAAGCTTTAACAATTGATTCAGTCGCTCGTATAAAAGCATTTGAAAAATATTAAAACTATGCCAGGCAATACCAATGATTTGTTTGGCCCATAATGGCTGTGTTGTTTTGTGAACAGACAGTGGCTTGTGGCACCTCGGGGTCTTGGTGAAGTTACTGGTCCTCCTGCTGTTTATCTGCGCCTTTGCCTATTCACAGGTGGGTCATTTGAAATATTTAAATCACACTGGACACAACTGCAACCTCACTTTAGTATTATATTAGAGGTTTTTATGTTGATTTCATACAGATAGTTTCAATAGAGATGCCTTTACACAATAGTTAGCTACTTTCAAGTACAATAATGTTTTACTCCGTCCCATTGTTTTTAACCCAAATGAAGCAAACAGAATAAGCATTAAAAGTGTGAATGTGCAGTGAATTCAATTCAACAATGGTCCCTTTTTGACAATGATTACTCATTACTCTCATAGTTTTCACTCAGATTCATGGTTAAATTCTTGTTTGAAGCCCTGCTTATTTTAATATTCATGTTTTGGTGTTCAGGGTTTCTTTGAGCGTGTCTTCTCCGTGTGGCCAATCTCCAAGCTCTTTGAGCTGAAAGGAAGCATCCACGAGTGGTGGTTCAGATGGAAGCTGGACCGATTTGTAAGTCTAATACGTTTCGCTCCAGTTACAGCCCACTTTAGCAGTCCGTTTTTGCATGAACACATTCTTTGAAATGTAATGCATGTACATCAAAACCTTTTTCAAGTGGGACCCATTTTTTCTCCGACATTGTAAACATTGCTTTAATGTTTGAGTGGTTCTGTTGCAGGCGGTGATACACGGCATGTTATTTGCCTTCCTCTATCTGGTGCTCCAGAAGCGCCAGGTGCTGTCGGAGGGCAAAGGAGAGGCTCTCTTCTCTGCTAAGATTTCCAACCTGCTCCTCTTCCTCTCTGTCGTCTCCTTCATAGTAAGGCTCTTCACACTTCCTACTAATACTGGGGCTCTGACTTATTATTTTAGAGTTCATCTAGTATCAGGTTTTGACAGTCTGGTCTGGTATTTTAGACATAATTAGTTTGATTTTATACATACTGGCTAAACTGACATTTGACATTATGAAACATTGTATTAAATAAGTAATAACAAATATGAAGAAATAATTTACATAAAATTATATTTGGCTAATGGCTACTCTATCTATTAGTCTCACATTGATAATGTAGCACTGAGGAAGCAGCTGAAGATTACAGTAACTGTTCTGTTCAAGGTCTAATCAAACTAAATCAGCCACCACCTTATCTTGTTACCTAACTTCTCCTTGGTCCAACTTCGTAGACGTACTCAATATGGGCCAGCAGCTGCAAAACCAAAACCGAGTGCAATGAGATGCATCCCTACATCTCTGTGGTCCAGGTAAAGAAATGTTGTCCCCCGTTCGCTCCCCTTTTTCCTTCTTCTCCTTTCCTTTCGTTCCTGTGTGCTTTTAAAGGAAACATTCTTTTTCTGTTTCATAGTGAACAATCCAATTGTAATTCCTTTCCGTTTGCCTTGAGATGTCATTATCCTAATCACATGACAGGATAATATGAGTGTGACAACAAGGGTACTGGTACTGGGAAGCAGTTTGAAGTAGTGCAGTAGTTAAGGTCATTAGGTAAGATTGTTTCCTGTTAAACTGGCCCGGATTGCATATTTTACACCTCACATTTATCTTGTGAGAGATCGTAGATCGATCACTCTAACTTGAGTGTTTACAGTGCCTTGATCTCTGCCTGCTACTTCAAATGATAAGTATCTCATAACACAGTGTTCCTTATTCTCTGTTGTCTGCAGATTTTGGCCTTCATTCTCATCAGGAACATTCCTGGCTACGCCCGCTCTATATATAGCTCATTCTTTGCATGGTTCGGAAAAATCTCCTTAGAGGTAAGACGTAGAGCTGCAATAAGACATAAAAGGTGTATTTCTGATCCCTAACAACCCTCTGTTACAAAGTTCTTTTCAAAGAGCACCATAAAACAATAAGGAAACACTAAAAGAATACACCAGCTCTGTGTGTGATGTTCTGTTGCTCCCTGGAGGCCACCAAGTGAAATTACACATTTTTACATGACATACTGTTGAATATGCTTTGTTTGTCTCCCCCAGCTGTTCATATGCCAGTACCACATCTGGCTGGCAGCAGACACCAAGGGAATTTTAGTCCTGATCCCAGGAAACCCTTCACTGAACATCATGGTCAGCACCTTCATCTTTGTTTGTGTGGCTCATGAGATCTCCCTCATCACTAATGACTTGGCCCAGGTGGTCATCCCCAAAGACAGCGTGTCCCTGCTGAAGAGACTGGGGGGCGTTGGGATCTTCAGTCTGGTTGTATTGGTGCTCACCAGGGGCAACCAGCCCGGTGCCTAATGGACACCTTTTCAATAAGGGGGGCACAACAAGCTCGCCAAGCTCCCCCTGCTGAGGTTGAAGTGAGGTCCAGATCCAAGCCAGGAGCGGGCCCAATGTTTTGGCGTAACTGTGACCACAGGAGACCTCCTCAAGTTGTGTTGAATGACAACACAGGGGCCCGGTGGAGAGCAGAGTCTCTCTGCTGGCCGTGTCTGAGCAGAGTCTGTACTTTTTGACTGCTGTGAAAGTCGCACACTGAATAAACGGAGAAAAGTAAATGCTCAAAGAAGCGGTAGCTCCTTTCAGGGCAAAGTGCAAATTTTAAGAAAAAAAAAACAAAAGAAGAACAAAACTCAAAAAGTTTACATTATCCGGATTCAACAGAAGAGCAGAAGAGAAATTTGGAGGCTTGGATTTTTATTTAAAACAAATGAGGTCGTCATGTAAAGGCCTCATGCTTGCTGTGTGAATTTTTGCAGCGTTGCTTCTATTTAGCCAAACACCCCAATAAGACGTTTATGTTGTCACATACAGAACTTCCGGTTATAACTTGGCTCTGGAAGGGATCACTAGGCGCACACTCCGTCCACATGGCAGTAGCAGCTGAAGGTGTTTTCACTCAGGTTGATCCATAATCTACATATTCAGATTTCCACAAAGAAAATAAATAAATAAATTGTGCTGCATTTTATTATCAACATTACTTTGTACAGTATTTCTGGTGACTATAAAATAGTGTTCAATATCTAAATATGCAAAATATGGACCAACAACTGGCTTGGGTGATCAAAAAAACCTGTCGAGACAAAATTTGGAGTGCAATTGTTAAAATGTTGGATTATCCCTATCGACATATTTTTGCTAATGTTTTTTGTGAGTGATTTTAGAAATGTTTGCCTTGTGCTGAAAGGTACCGTGGTCACCTGCTGTACTGTAGCTCTGAAATTCTATGTGATATGTACAGTATTTAATGATTTAAATTAAGCTTATATTTTATACTTTTTTTTGAGGGGGGGTGGGGGCTTTGTTTTATTTTGTACTTTGCGCTCATGACTGCTGTTTGTGAAGGAAGTATTACATGGATAATTTTGTACCCATCCCAGCATCTCATAGATGATCACTTGCCTCAGAGACGCATTGCGGAGGTCGAGCCTTTACAGTCTAATACCCATCTGTCCTGTTAGCCCACTTCATAGTCTGTGTATATTTGTATGATAGAGTGAGAGACTTTATTTTATACAGCCGTGTTTTTAGTCCTCTTTCATTGCCGTTGAAAAGCCTCTTGGCTCTGGTGGAAAATGCACTGGCTTGCACATGTTCTTGTTCATTAGGAATAACCGCTACATATACAACCTCCTGCTGTCACAGCCAGTGGACTTTTGTTCAGTGAGTGAGTGAAAAAATGTGTTTGTTTTTGGGGTTTTTAGACTGAATGCCTTTGAACATACAGCTTCTCTCAGTGGCTTATAAATCTTCAGATGTACGTCGGCACATCTGTGATCAAAATCTCCCGTCTGTTAGGCACTTTGGACCACATCAACCTTTAAAACAACGACTAAGTGATGTGCTGACTGAGCTGACGAGACGTTTGCATAAAGGAAAATATTGTTTATGATCTGAGCTGAGAATTGAGTGATGCCTCTGTATCCTCACAGACATTTAAGAGAGATGAGCACTTTCATATTAAGACCTGCGTCTTTGCCCTGACATACAATGTTTTACATGGAAGCAGTGCAGATACTTTCTGTACGATACTTTAGCACATTTTTATTGGATAAATGAAATGTTTTCGAGGTCATTTGGCAGTTAAAACAAATATGTTGTACAATCCAAGCTGTATTGCTTATGAAGTTTGAGTTGCATGTTTTGTTTACCATCGGGTCGTAAAAGATTGCTTTCTCAAATCATTTTTTACACATTTATGTAGCTTCTTTAAAAGAAAAACACGGGTCCACAAAGAATGACTTTCTTCTTCACAGTGGAGCAGTTTGTCTGCAGCTTTCAAAGCTTCACACGTATTTTATTTGATGATGTGCAGTTCAGGTTGTATTGTCAAACTGAATAAGAGCCAAGTAAATTTGTAATTTCTATAACCAGTCATCACCTCATTGTATAGGTGAGAAGTGCATTTCCATGCTGCAGTTTCCATTGGTGTGTGAAGTTTACGGAGATCTGTTTTCCCGTCTATTAACTGATCAACAGCTATAAATTTGGTAATCGTTTCAGGCCTTAATAGATCTTTTTGGTCGTGTAAAAGCAACAACTATTTATACCCCTGTGCAGGGCCTCTTTGAAATATGTTACATGTACAAATTTTTGTGATGTCTTAAAAATGTGAAATGTATCCATATTATTTATAAATGCCTTTATTCTGTTGTACATTGTTAATAATACCTTCATAAAATGTGCTTTTTTGGACAAAAATATACCTTTCATGTCATTCAGACATTACTAGTGTCTTGTTGATTATTGAGACAAAGGTGCTCACTTATTTTGAAAGAATTTATTGTTATCATGTGACACATAACATATAATTAAAAACACATGACAACTAAAGCATTTCCATGAAAAACTCCCTTTTCCTCTAAGAGGTCCATTGTGCAAAGCAAGTAGAAATACAAGGATCATTTAAACATTTACAAATATTTCAAAATATTCTACTGTGTTTTTATAATCGGCTTTTTGCTCTCTGTCACACTCACTCTTTAAGGTGTAAGTGCATGTGGACGATAAATCTTTGTAAAGACACTTCTGAGGCATGCAGATTGGCACAAATGTTAGAAAAAAACAGATATAGATATGACGTCAAAGACACCACTCGTCTCTGGTCACAAATTCAGTGCCTCGGCCACCTTTCTCTCCTCAGGAATACCATTTACCTAGGATGAACAGAGAAATGGTTATAAAACTGTATTTGCAAGTATTGATGTTTTGATAAGTCTTTTTTAGCAGAAGAGATGAGCTGAAACAACTCCTGAGCACTTAAACAGTCACCTACCTCCAGCCTTCGAAATGTCGACATGACATAATTATCTCCTTTGTTAGCAGTGAACAGAGAGAGCAGCCGGTTAGTGCAGCTGAACACCACGTACACAAGAGGGCGCTAACGCACCAGACCACAACAGACAACTACAGGGGTTTAGTCAACACTGGAGGAGACGTTAAGCTCTCATGCCCGATTCCTTGCAGAGCCGTAACAAAAATGATTTGCTCTCAATAATCTGTGTCCAATGGAATAAAGCCTGGATGCTTGTATTTCTACAGCGAGTCTCAGGTCAGACTGAGGTTTGCAGCAACACAGCAAAATAACTCAAACTTTTTAATGTATTATTAGTATTAGTGTTAGTAAGAGTTATTAAATGTAGAGATATGTTAAAACACCCCCACAATAACTAATCAATACAACCCTTGTGCATCAAAAAGAACATTTTGGCATTTTTATTTTTTTATTATTTGGAAGTTCAACATGAGCTGCTGTAATAAGCCTATAATTAACCGTGCAGCTAGAACACAGACTCAGAGCCTTAAGGACAAAGTGTCCCGAGAAGAAAATAGACAGAAAATAATTCATTATTTATGGGATTATATAAACTCACAACAACAAGCATTTACAGGGTTAAAATTCTGAATTCGAGTGACTATTTGTTAGTAATGATCAGGACTGATGTTGGTTAAGAAATAATAATACAGTATTTTTTAGAGCAGTTTTAGGAAGCGGACGGTTCTAAGGATATCAGGGTTAAATTTTTGCTCCTGTAACTGAAGCTAATGTAAGCATCTGTATTTTTACCGCCACCAATAAGGTCATGTTTTCACTGGCGTCTGTCTGTCTGTCTGTTTGTTTGTGCACAAAATAACTCAAAAAGTACTGCATGGATTTCTTTGAAATTTTCGGACAACGTGTGTATTGGGACAAGTGATTAGATTTTGCTGGTGATCGGTGATCCGGATCACCATCTGGAATTTATATTGTGAATTTATATTATTGCGTCAGTGACCATATTGACTTCACTAACTGCCGCCATCTAGTGGATGAAATATTTCAATGCTAGTTTGCTCCCAAAATACATGCTTTAATCCTTCAAGTGTGCAATTTGGTATTGAGTAACTGACCCTGACGCCTTGGCGGAGGTCTGCGCTCTCTGAGTGCTTTTCTAGTTATTTTTTTATTATGATTTAATTCACGGCATATTACACATTCAGATGGACTGAGGCTTAACTACTGTACAAAGGTTGAAGGAAATACTAACCTGATGGCCGTTGCTGTGGTATCGTAATCTGGTTTTGCAGATTCCTGGAATTATTAATGATATTATGGTTAATACGTATTCACATACATGACAAGAGCCTTTAGTATCATGTGTTGTACTTATATTAGCACATTTCTGAGTTTCTGAGCCCATTAGGGAAAATCATGGGACAGCTTGAACCTCTTAAGCTGTAGTCGTATTTTCCCAAGAAGGCCTGAGTGGCTCGCTGCAGCTTTGGCTGTAAATGTGGCACTGTTAGACTCACTGAAAACAGGATTATGGTGTTGTTTTTACTTATATTTCCCCTATATAAGGACGCCTATAAGCCATACTAATACCTGCTAATTGAAATCTGCACGTGCATCGAAACTGAATAATCCTTGAACTCACGTCTGTGTCTGCATGAGGGGCATGCTGGTGGTCTCGTAGTTGTCGGGGTGGATGGGCGGCACCACCTCGCCGCTGACCGGGTTGAAGACGGGCAGCGTGGAGAGGGGCCAGGAGATCTCGCGGTTCTTAGACATGCTCCGCAGCTCCTTGGAGGACTTCTGGATGGAGCTGTGGTGAACCAGCTGGATGCTGGAGAAGGAAGAGGCAGTGAAGTTAAAATGTCTCATGCTGTTATGTTGTCTCATCCGAAACACATTTGCAATCATTTTGTATCTGCACTCCATTCATGCATGCGCAGCAGCAGCGTAACCTCCACCCTTACCTAGCGCTTCATCTTAGTCTTCAAGATTTACGTAGCAATTTGTTACGGCTACAGCATTAATTACCTACATCTGGAGTTTTTGAGCAGCCCATTGGATGGATGATCGTCAACACACAGATGAGCACGTAAATGTTTATGAGAAAGCCGTCAATGACAACATAAATGACCAAACTGCAAACCAAAGAGAGAGGGGGAGGGGACAGAAACAGACCCGAAATAAAGAAAAAACACAGGAGAGGTAAAACACTTACTCTGGTGTTTGCATGTTTCTTTTTTCCCTAGAAACAAAACAAAATGGATGAATTAAATACTAATATTAATAGTTAAGAGACATCTACACACAAGTGAGTGGATTGTTGGGTAAAGACAGAGAATGAATGGGGATGGGGTGTGTGGAACACTGAGTGAACGAGGGGGCACGTCTCTCCCAGCCTGTAAATGATGGAGAATGATGAGAGGACTTATCGTGGATGAATGGCTATCGATGTCATGGCTATGCTTCAAAATGTAGAAAATAACAAAAAGCTGTGACAGATATTCATGGGGAACTTAAAGAAATGGACCGTGCAACTGGATGGTAATGACAAGCTGCTATTCCAGTCCAGATTATTGCTCTCATCTCAATATCCTGCGCTATCCGTCCTGTCAACAGTTTCTGTGCTTTCCTTGTTGCTGGGGTGTCTGCTGCAATATTTGCATAAAAATATAAGACCAAAGCACACTTACACCCCTTCCCGTCGGCAGCACATAGTGTAGCCGAGGATGAAGAAGAGGACTAGTGCCACAGCGGAGGGAACAGCCAGCGTGATGAGGAAGTCTGAAAAGTAGTTCCGGCCCTGCAGAGACTCAGAGGGAGGGTCGTATTCCCCGAATTCAGGCAGGACCCCTGTGCCCGGGTCGGGACGGGTAATGTAAACCGGGACCACTTTGTTGATGTCAACCTGAAGACACAAGTCGGAGTTAATTCAGAATTTGCAGATTTTTCTTCTACTGAATTTACCTCTTTGTCTGGAACGTTCCATTCCAGCTCCTGTCTCTTTAAGCCCCCCTCCCGAAAAAGCCCAAGCTTGCAAAAAAAAATATGGTGCACCTTAGTTGGCACTCCAGATACCCAAATGTATCTGCAGAAGCACTGAAAAGTGAGTTTTTTATATTATGTCCCCTGCAGTTTTCAATTAAGGTAAATCTATGTGAGACAATCATCAGGGATTTATTATAGTTTGGCACTATATATTTAGGCAATAAACCAACTGAATTTATCACTCTGGACAAGTACCTTCTGAAAGTTTGTAGAAAAAAGGCAATCATTTATAAATGGTTAGACAAGGAGCAACTATAAAGAAAATTGTGCACCTATTTTACACTAATATGACGATGCAAAGGTGTTCAGAATGCTGCTTACCGGAATAAAAAAAAAACTTTTAAAAAGATTTTTAACACTATTATACATTATACATACAATGTGACTTCTGAGAAAAAAATGTATAAACATAAAATAATGTTGTTCAGTGTCAGTCAATTGCTGACTTTTTCATATCGCCACATATCACAGGAGCAACTATAAAGAAAATGTATGTTCAGAGACTTTTGTATTAATACTTTTTAAGAAATAAAAAATACTTTGTAATTAGTTTTTTCCTTTATGAAAATATTCGGTTTACCAGTATTATGACATTTATTATTTTGGTCTGTGATTGACCTGCTTTGTATGTATTGGCTACACTTGTTATTACATATGAATATCGATATTATATAGAAAGAAAAGAAATACTACATTTTAATGGACTGAGACTGATTTTGGCTTGAGGTGACGCTTTCCTCGTTCCCTGTTTTCTTTTTAAGCCTCTCTCTCTTCCTGCGTCTATAGAGAGAGAGAGCATGAAGCTTACTCATGAAATGAACTACCTTGTGTGACCCCTGTTGACCTGTCGACAACTGCAAAAAGAAAAACAACAATCCTCACCAGAGAGATTTTGCACCAATCAATGTGAAACTGAGCCCTGAACTTCTTGTCGCAGCTGATGACGGGCTCCATCTCCTGACTGCAGCGCAGCTGGTTATGTGGGCTTTCCACCTCCCGCAGGCACGACGAGAAGGGAACATCGGCGCCAACCATCACGTACACTCTGGGGACGGAGGGGGAGACAGCGCAGTGCAAAGCATGAGAGGAGCCTCTCTTTACATGTTTATGCTGAGGAATGTAAGAGTCGGAGCGTTTCGTCTCCGCCGAGCGTTCTTTCAACTTCCAGAACGTCAGCGTGAATCTTTGATGCGCAACTTATGGCTTGTTCATGTGGGCTATTCCCCTCTGAACCACACATACTGACAGGATCTGTCAGTGCTGACGGCCAAGTGTACTCATCTAATTCGCAGCGAACTGTGGATCCCCAGGGCCCCAATTAAATAAAATGTCAGCATGATGTGTGTGGGCTGAGATATAAGCGATTTGTTTGATTGAGAGAGGTGAAGAGGTGGAGAGAATCTTTAAGGCTGTTAAACCTGTAGTGCAGTAAAAAGTACAATATTTGCCTCTAAAGTGCAGTGAAGTGTAAAGTTACAAATGTGTAAAAACACTCGTAACAACCTTCCCAGTCCTCACCCTTCCTTGAGGTTGTTGATGGGCAGGGGCACACGGCCGCCACGATCCAGCGCCGAGGTGATGTTTATGGCGTTGAGGCGCTCAGGCTGCCATATGTTCTTCACCGCTCCCAGAAAGTCCCCCAGCACCTCGCTGGCCAGCATCTCCTCCACATTCATGTTTTTGATGTAAAACTCCGCCTGGAAGGGCAGAGGGAACTCTGTGCAGAGAAGAAAGTTGTAGAAGAAAAAAAAGATGAGACAGGAGGGCAGCTACAGTGGCGTTCTGCTGACTAAGACTACATTAATACTTTATTACTGCCGCAGAGTTGACACTGATTTCACCAGTCTGTCCAGCAGACGCTGGTGTGTCTGCCGCGCTCTGTTGTGACTCGGCTTTCCGTCTGGGGCCAGATGGCGGATGACATCACAGAAAAGGGAGAGTGATGTCACGGTAGCGCTGCGAACATCTGCTGAGCGTTCAACCAATTCACTTCATATTGTACTGCATGTACCGCGGCTGGTCAACCAGCCGCTGTGCAAACATACAGATGCCCAGATGTGAGGTGCAGTCACACAGATGAAACAGGACGAGAGCTCGTGTTGTGCACCGATGTTACACTAATATAGCGACGCATAGGCACTCAGAGGGCTGCATACTAAAAAGAATAACTTTATTAAAAAATATTCTCTATTTTTTTTACATTTTACATACAATGTGTCACATTGCCAGCCAATTCTAGAAAAATTAAAATAAATTAAATATCAGTATTGTGTGTTCAATATCAGTCAATTGCTGAGCATTTAAATAAAGAATAAATAAAAATAAAATAAATTGTTAATCCCATTTCTAAATCACCCCAAGCAGCAATTTCTGCATTATATGTTCTGTAAAAAAAAAAGTCTTCATGTCGCCACATATTCAGTATTGGCTCTAAGAGGAACAGCTGCTTCCTATAAATAAACTGTAATAATTCATAACTGTATCATAATCTACCAATAGAAAGACACATTTTTGCTAACTATACACATGTACATGTTTTTCTTAAGAAACGATGAGTTGACAGAAGTAATCAAAGGCAACATTTTCTCCTGAATGAGTTCTCAGGATTTAATCAGGGAAGCTGCAGTCTGATCTGAGTTTGCTCTAAGCTCCCATACTGGCACTTCTTACCTTCTGTGGCCATGATGTTTATGACCAAGTTGTGCCGTGCCGTCTCAAAAGTGCGTCTGTTATAGGCAGTAATCTGCAACACACAGAGGTGAAAGTTTAAGCCCAGATCAGTGCAGCTTATATGGCAGCAGAAGCTCTGGACGAGGCTGAGCTGGATGCACCACGCAGGCTCTGTACCCAACTGAGACGCCGTATAGACGCACATGTGCGCCGCTGGGAACGCTAAGCCTTCTGGGAGAAGAATTTCTACAGTAGCTTATGGGGGACAAAGAAAGCATAAAAAAACATAATGGAATTTAAGTCTGAAGACTCATAGCGTAACATTGCACTATGCTCTAGAAATCAATTCAAATGTGCTGCTGTTGCATTACCTTCACGTGTGCCTTGGTTACAACCTGCCTTTGAAAATGTCAGATTGTATTAATTTAATGCTGTGGAACACTTTTCCTTCCTCGAGATATATAAAACAGAAGCAGAAATGCCTTCATCTTCCCTCATTTCACTCTGAAAGCGGTCCAAACACCCACCTCTATGACAGAGGGCCTGCCAACATGGTCTGCGGTGGGGGAGCCGTAGAGCACCCCGTCGCTGTGCTGGGTCCTCTGGATGTAGCGCAGCCAGCCGGGCCTGTCGGGGTAGCCCATCAGGTTGGTGTTGAAAGTGATCGGGTCGTTGCTGGCATCACCTGCAGGCAGAGCTGTTTAATGAGGGGCGACCCAATGATCTGTTATGAGTCAGAACCAATTCAGTAATGTACATTTAGACCCATTAGCTGAATTGTGGATGTGTTGCCAACAGCAGCTAAGCATTTTCTACTAGTGAAATATGATGAATGGATAATGAACTGCTGCATTTATACAATGACTGCAGCAAAAAGTACCTGTACCAATGTTTTCATCATCCAGATAATCAAAAAAATCCACACTTTTAACCGTTAAAATACTAGTGTAGCATCGATGCTACATTAAACATGTTCTACAAATAACTTTGGAATAATTTATGTGAGAGACAATCTTTCAATTGTCTCAACAGTGAGATTCTCAGTTTTCTGAGACAATTTGAATGGTGGATTTATAATTGAAATGTGTGCACTTAATGACACAAACATTGACAACACATATATATTGTGAACGTTGATATTGGAAATATAAAGATGGAACCAATGTGTCACATTATTTACTAAAAATATGTCCATGATTGTATCCAATAAATGGCTGTTACTCACTTTTTAAAGGGCACTATTTGTGTAAAACATCACATGGAGCTCAAAAACTATGAAGTTATGCAAGATTTTTCACTGGGCAAGTTATTTTATGTCCAATATGGTAAACATACACAAAGTTTATGCATTACGGTGACCTTACCTTACCTGCACCAGAAAGAAAGGGAATTGGCACAAAGAGGATTTATCAGTGCAAAATGTATGAATGTGATGGTGCTGTACCTGATTTCGGGTAGGGAGGAAACTCTCCTTTGAAATACTCTCTCTCCAGAACGTGGACGAACAGCACTCCTGCAGACGGGTAGACGTTACGGTCTGCATGCGACCTCGACAAGATGGTGACCACTGAAACAAAACAAAAAGGGAGATGAGCTCCTGAAATCAGATCATTCTAACTTTATTTCCTTTGTGTGTTTAGCTCATCATTAATGACCTGCCAGCAGCACTAATTAGAAAAGAAGAGAAGGCCTTAATAGAGGTGAAAACAAATAAAGCAAACGTGTTGGATACCAGCGCCTGCTGCTTCTTTGAGAATCAATACAGCTCGCAGTGATAGATGTGTCTGCTCTTCTTGCCTGGCGTCTGCATTCTCTTGAAGGTAAATGCATTTGTTTCACAGAAGGATGCGTTGCAGAAACAGCCAAGCATGAAGGCGTAAACTGAAATTATTAGGCGCCAGAAAGACTATGATTTTATGCATAATAAGAGCAAGCTGCTAAACCAAAACAATGGATTTCAGGGCCAAGCAGCCGGGGTTCTGTGAGTAAAAGCAGCAGTAATGAGAGTCATTCAGACTGTACAGGGTTGTTTTCATGCCCTCCTCCCACTCTGTCTCCATTATGTTCTCTGTTTAGCCCCACTCCATTTCAAACACAAACATTTATTTGTGAAGGGCACTGCTAGGGAAAATGGCAGCCCCTTAACAAAAGTGTACACAATGTAATACTGGAGCGATTTGCAAATCTCTCTCGCTTTTCTTTGCATCTATTTCCCCTTCTCTCTCTCATTCGTCTTCTTTCAACCTTTAAGCATTTTTCTATTCTCACTTTCCCCCCCTCTCTCTCCCACAGTGGGTGGGCACTCAATTTTTAATCACCATGGGAGACAAGGGAGAAGAGGAAGGGGGGGGGGGGGGGGGCCA
>CAFUXE010001288.1:426537-466053 GCA_903364295.1 Serranus cabrilla
AAGAGAGGGGAGTGAGGGAGGGAAAACAGGAGATCTGTGCTATGAAGTGCAAGTGTTGGAGGGAAAGAGAGTTTGAACTGTTCTCACCTGCAGACACATTAAGCAGCTCGGAGAAGGCATGGGAAAGCTGTGTGTGTGCTTTCCCGCTAGCAAAATGTAGCAGATTTTCAACATGTTTTTATCTCCTGCTTCATCTTCTCGTTAGCATCAAACCAACATATTTTACATAACTGACTTCAGCTTCATAACATGAAGTGGGTCTCTACCAGAGTTGGGCAAAGTCGTTGTTTTGCAAGTCACACGCTAATTTCAAGTCTTTGCACTCAAGTTTTAAGTCAAGACATGGAAGTTCCAAGTCAAGTCCCATGTATGGACTGTGTAAATGATGCATGTAGTCTTAGTCATAGTTTCTGAAGAGGGTGGCTCTGGCTGTCTCTGACTCCTCCCAGCTAATTCAAAAATGGGCAAAGAGTTGGCGGTGAGGCGGGCTGAATGGAGCGTGGTTGCGAAAACAAGCCATCCATGACAGCAACCACCTGCCCCTTAAAGCGACCACACCCTTGATTATGCATAATTTTAAGCCTTAATGTAATTGAATTGTATATAGTCCAGTTGTCCTTAGGGTATTCATTAGCTCTAGAGACCAAACTGTTTTTGGACCAGGCTGTAAACATGTTTAATTCTGCTGTAATGTTTAGCATATTAACATCGGAGTCTATGGGGATTGACTCGCTTTTGGTGCCAGCCTCAAGTGGCCATTCAAGGAACTGCATTTTTTGGTGTTTCTGCAATGAAGTCCCAGATCCTTATCTTTGAGTTTAGAGTCCTAAAAAAGTCATAACGTACTTCACCAAATGTAATGTAATTTTAATGTCAATTTTGAGAGAGCAATATTATGTTACATTTTAAAGTTTGTACTTATTTTAATCATAAAAAGAGTAGTTCGGACATATCATGGCTTGATGAAAGGACTTGGATCTAAAGGTATCAAATTGAAACTTGAGTCTCACTCAGGTCCAAATCATGTGACTGGAGTCCACACCTCTGGTCTCTACTGCTACACTGTGAGCAGTTCTTCAACAGAAGCTGATTTCCAAGCAGATTCTCTGCTGAACAGAGTAATAGAGCAGGATTTACATTCTAATCCGTGTCCGTGAAAGAGGAAGTCAGTATGTGATCTTTGGTTGTTAAGCGTTATCTATTACCAGGGTGCACAAAGGGGTTACAGAAGATTAGGTGACACAGTAAGCCGCGGATTATTAAGGAAGTCCACATCTACAAGACTAAATTGCCTGCCTGCAATCTAAGCGCACTGATGAGCTGCTGGAAGGGTGAAGTTATAAAACAGTCCCATATGTATGCTAAACTGGGCTACATCTGTGGCCACAAAGAGAGACCCTGAACTGGCCATATGTCCGATCCAATGTTCCCAAGGGCTCAGCCACAGCTAGATACAATCAATAGCATTTAGCAGCCACTAAATGGGGTGTTACTTATGGAAACCTGAGGTTATATCCACCACATCTCTTTCTAAGAACACACTGAGGGAAACTGCTTGAGCATGACTAATCCACGCCATAGTGCCTCTCCTTTCTACTACTGCACCCATGACATTAAGATCTAGGTTATTCAGGGACCAAGAATAAACCCTCAATCAGTTTCTGCACACCAGTGGCGACTGGAGTCGATCTGCAAATCCCACTCTGAATGCACACGCTCGGATTCTATTACCCGACCCGTTGGGCCTCATCAATTCTTCGCCAAACAAAAGGACCACAGTCACACACTCCCAGTCAAGGTCAAGTACTGGCTATTCTGTTCTGCTCGCAGACCAACTGGATGCGCTGTAAACATTTGTGGCACGTCCACAGATGAGACAGGCAGAGCGGGCCCAGATGGCCTGGTCTCACCTAATGGTTTGAGGAATAGGAAATGACCTATGGGATTTGAAATGTGTTTTGGCCTATCAACATGAAAGCTTTGATTCAACAACAGGCGTTTAGGTCTAACACACTCTCCCAGCAGCCTTATGTTAGTGTCACTTACAGGATCCTATTGGAGTGCGTTTCAAGCTCACCTTTGACTGCAGACTTTCACAGACAAGCCAGTAAGTAAAGATCACTAACTAAGCTACACTGAAGCTTAGCTAATAGCATCAGATCTGCTTATTTGTGGCGGGCTGACTTTCTGCCAGGCCTTCTCAAGATGATGAACCGCAGCGCTCCTCCTACTTTACATAATACATCACTAATTAACGTTACTACTGGACTGTCCACTGAAAACTAACCTGTCTGCTTCTGCTGCCGGACAAATGTACAGACAGACATGCAAGCTACACTTTTCTAATAACTGGGCTCAACTACAACTCAAGTATTCTCTATATATTGCACATAATCATTATGAAACTGCACACTTGCATGTGTTCGTAGAACACTGATAGGCCTTGGGGGAGGTGGAAATACCTAACCAGATTTTATGCTTTTCTTGGCTGACCTTGGACTTGCTTAGTTAAAAATGCCATTGGCAACCAAGAGAGAATAAACCATCCTTGTCCGTCCAGTGGGTTGGCTGACTGAGGCCTCCAGCTAGCAAAGGCAGAAGCAAGGAAGGGATGTCCTTTAGTTCTGTTGAATCAGCTACGTATCTGCACGTCGGCCGGGTCAGGAGGAATGCATGTGCTTCTTTGGTGTTTCGTGGGGAAGCACAGACAAGGATTGCTACTGTTTGAAGCTCAGTTTTGGTATTCTGCCTGTTATGAGTTTGAGCACTGTTGTTCTAAACTCGTTCTAGACCTGGAAGTGAAACTAGGCGGTGACACAACAGGCAGCAGCAGAGCACAAGGGCGGACAAGAAACAGCCAGTTTAATCTTCTACTGCTCTACGGAGGTGAGTAAATCACTGCTTTGTCTGATACAATTAGGTTGATTCAGTGCAGTAATGCTCCAGTGTCATGTTAAACAGAAGATATAGACCTTTGTCTTAAAGTTAATGATTTAGGATAAACTCTACTTCTAGCAAGGACAAGGTTTAGACACGATTTAAATTCATGAACTGCTGTTACTGCAAAAGTAAGTGGGCCAAGTCTGTGGGACAGCAGACAACTGAAAACAATAATGCCAGTATTAATGGGGAACCAGTTGAGCGTGTCACTGTGTTATGACAGGGGGGAGGGGACAGCGGGTCAACACATGAAGTGCACCACTGCACACACCCACTCACCATCTCTGTACAGGGCTGTTCTCTGCTTCAAGCCCATGGATCGCTCCGTATGGGCATTTCTCTCATGAAAAGTGCCGTGTTTGACATCATAGGCATGCACAATGTAAACTATTGGATCAATGAATGAAAGCATGAATGGAACAAGTATGTCTTTAAAAGGTCGTTCTGAACTGTGCATTGGACTTGTTGCCAATTTATTAGGTACACTTAGCTAAAAGTAATGCAGTTTAACAGCTGTGCTCAAAAGTATTCATATTCCTATTAGGAATGTACACTGTTTTTTGTTTTACATAATGCAGAACTTTAATCAACATCCAATTATTCTCCCCAAGATCAGATTGTTGCCCCAAATTGAACTTAGCAATACAGCAGTAAACAAAAGTTGTCAGTCTTGATGTTTTTTTTTTTATATTTGGTGCAAGGCTATTGTATTAAACTGCATTTTTTTTAACTATGTGTATCTTATAGTCTGGCAACTTAAGAGCAGAGGTGGAAGAAGTATTCAGGTGATTTACTTAACGTAATTTTTACTTTAGGTAAAAGTAGCATCAACAGTACAATTACTATGTCACAAGTAAAAGTCCTTCATCACAAATCTTATTTATGTTAAAGTATTCGTTATGCTAAAAATGTACTTAAAATATCAAAACCAAAGGTACTTATTATGCACAATAGCCCAATTTGGAATATTATATATAACTCTTGAATTATACAATTATTGTTGCATTAATGTGTGATCATCACTGTTGCAGCTGGTTAAGGTGGAGTTAAAGGACTACTTTGTGTACTTATAAATTAATGAATAAAATATTGTATTATCAATTTGTTTCTTATAAATTATATATGTACATTGTATATTTTGTATCAACACTCTCAACAATAACAAGTAGTCAAAAGTAACAAATGTCAGATAAATGTAATGGAGTAGATATATAAAATAACATACAATAGAATCATTTGGTGTTCCTAAAAGTAGCACCAAAGTACCTATAAATTGTACAGTACTTAAGTATATGTACTTCGTTACTTTTCACCACTGACTGAGACTATAAACTGTACACCGCCTACACAATGTGTGTGTACCAGTGAAAACTCACAATGTAACAGTGTAATCGTCTCATGTATTCCCACGTGATAATAACTAGCATTAGCTACTTAATTAGGCATTCATAATACACCTGGTATCCATGTACAGTAAATACAGGCCTGCGACAAGGGAACTGGACTATTTTCTCTTATCTTCTCTGAGGTAATTAAAACTGAATGAATGACAAGACAGCGTATAACGTTATTATAATCTGCGTATAACATGTAAGGTACTGTGAAAAAAATACATTTCTATACGTTTAATGTACAGGCACTCCGGCCACATAACGGTATAGCTGTCTATTGTTAGCCATTTTTCCATGTCTCCTCCTCAGCCTCTTGGAAAAAATGAGCACAGGAGCTAAACAGCAGCATGCTAACTAGCTAGCTGACTAGCATGGATAGCGCATCAAAGGCAAAACGCGTGAAAATCCCCGGATATGTCCGAGTTTAATCGATACGTACCCGTACCAATCCATACCGCGACAGCTGCGGCGGACATGGTGAACATCATCCTCGTAAAATCTTACATGAAAACGGATGTTTTATCTAATCGCCACTGGGTTTGACAGCCATAATAATAAGCATCCTGATCCTGCAGCATTCCTTCCTCCGCCTCCTTCCTTCACTGGAAACAGCACGAGTTTTCATTGGCTCAACATCTGGATGGAAAAAGATGGTTGTCTCGTAAAAAGGGGGCAAAAACATGGTGTGAATCAAAATAGGAGCGTTACGCCTTCAGAAAATGTTTCTGTGGGATGTTGGTCGACTTAAATTATAAATTGGTGTGTCTGTATATTAAATATAGGGAGTGGCTGCTATATGGCTGCTTTCTGCTGAACTCTCTATTTCTGATTTAGGACTGAGAACATTTCATTTTATTGCCAAAATTGTAATTCACTTCAGCATCATCATCATCATTCATGGTTTGCTAAATGCTCTTATTTACTTATTTGGTTGTTTTTTAATCCATCAGTTTTATTTCTTGGTGCTTCCAAAATCTGGATCAGGACTTGTGAAGACAGACACACCCTCTTACTCACATGCACACACACAGACCCTCACCTCATGACCTCCTAAGCCCAGCTGTTTGAGGGCAGAGACATGTTTGAGGAGTCTGCACCAATCTGTCCAGACCCCCTGCAGTGACAGTCCTAGCAGACAGATGGTCATGTTTTGGCCCCTTGGCTCCAAGTCAGGCCTGCTAAAGGGCTGTGGGTAATTCACCCCCATGCTCCCTTGATGTCAGCTATCAGTAAGAGAACACTTTGATTCTGCAGAAAAAGGATCCTAGTTCTGGCCAATGTGCTGACAGTGGTCGCTGCGTGCCTCTTGTTTGATTTGAAACTAGATTCATGGCTTCCTCTGTGGTGATAAACACGCTGCTATCCATCCTCCTTGCTCTGCAGTGTGAGGCTGGTCTGTTCTCTCTCCCTCCCTTTTATCCCCTTTAGATTATTTTTAGGTTGCTTAGCAACATCTTCACGTAGCCAATGATTCGACTGAATGTATCACAACAATCACTATAGGTCAATGCATGAGCTAAGATGCATAGCAATGAAGACTTGGAAAACAGAGAATTTCACACTTACTGCAGACTCCAATGTAGTCTGCAGTAAGTTTATGCTGTAATTGTCCTGGATTTGGGTTGTTACTAAATATGGATAAACTGTAGCTCATGTCGGTCTGGTTCTTGTTGTGCAGCAGATACAACAGATCGCTTTCATATAATATTCTACTCTATAAATACAAGATGCTGGTACTAAAAAATGTGAAGGCTCACAAGTAAAAATGGACCAACAGCAGCGCACTGTAAAAAGAGGATGAAAATGCTGCTTTGAATGATGTCAGTATGGACTGAAATGGTTACATAATAATGTAAATCACATATTTTGGCAGATTATATTAATGCACATATTTGTAAATGAGATTTACTTCATGGGATTTGCAAAGGTGGCAAATAGAGTCACAAAGGTCTCATTCATATTTATGCAGCATATGTATGCTTTAATCTGCTACATCACACATGAATGAATTATGGTGTAAGCTTGATTATATCTGTGATTAAAATAACTCATAATGTGTGCTTACAAAGTATGCATGTAAGCAACAATTCCATGTGTTACGACACATCGAAATCAGTTATACTGTATAACTCATTGCTGTTTGTTAAGATAATCGGGTGGTTGACAAAGCTTCCTTTCTAATTATTTATCACATGGGTTTCTGATGACTCCTGTGTGACCCATCCAGCCAGGATCGTTACACTCTGATTAGGGCTGCGTGACTTGGAAAAAATGTCTAATTGCAATTATTCTGACTGATATTGCAATTGAGATATGATTCACAATATTGGAGGGAAAAAATGTTCTTGCATGCATTTACTCATTGAAAAATATATGTAAATAAATATGATGTGTGTTTTTTTGTGAGTATCTTTAGCAAACAGAGATTGTTTCTCTTAAGGCTGTAGAATACTGTCTATTTTAACATTCCTGTACTCATCCTTTGTCCGAAACATTTCATTTTAGCAGCTGTTTCTTTAAGCCTCTCTCCTTAAAAGAACAGGTCTGCTCTGATTGGCCTGTGAGATAAATATGGTGCACCTTGATAAAGGTGGTTTTGAAACTATGCATGGAGATGTCGGTATATTCTAATGATCATATGTGTAACACATTGTAGGAGGGTGGTTTATTTAATCATGTTTGCTGGCAGTCTTGTCTTATTTCACAGGTTGTGGGTTGGTAGGGAGATATGAGGATGTATGTCCAGACATGCTGAAAAATGTAGTTTTTCAGCATGTTGCACTTGTGCACAGAATAAGATGAAGGAAGGAGTAAATGTTGTTGTCTTTATTTCTGTAGAATGAGTACATTTTCACAGAATTCAAAGTTTATCTCATTTTTTCTGGCTCTGCCCCCTTTAAAAACTCCTGCAGGCCCCCTGGTGGTCCCCACGCCACATTTTGAAACACCCTCATTTGAACACCCATTGCATAGGCTGAGTGGTCCTTGACCCTACCTACCCCACCCAAACCCCATTGATGAACAATAAGCTGCGAGTAAAGTTACAGTGGCTGTGTGTTGGTATTTATGCCAGACTGCAGCTCACTGAAACCCCCTCCGCGCAGCAGATTATCGGACCAAACCATTGCCGCAGTTCAGGTTTTAGCACCTGTCACATGAGGCTTTACATTTGCAAATCACCGGCTACCATTACAGCTAAGTATGTTTACTTTACTCTACCGCAGACGTATATCGGATCAACCCCTGCAGACGCCGCCACAGTGCAGCTCTCAGTGAGATGAGCTGCCAAATTGCACCGACACCCCTATAGCGCGACTGGCAGCATCACCCACTGCCTGCAATGGCGTTGTAGCGGCTCCAGTGTGTCCAAACGTTTCTGTAGTGGCGATTCCGTCCCGGACAATTTACAAGCGTGGGATAGAAATGTTTGTTGCGAAAGCTTTTGCGACAGCAGCATCCATATTTCCCACGAGTTTAAGCCTCTGGATTACAGTTTATTTGTATCACGCGTCAAACGAAGCCGGAGCCATGAATGTAAGTCTGACTCTTTTGTTTTTGTAACATTGAGGCAACATCGCTGTGGTTTGTGGTTAACAGTTAACTTAGTCTTTTTGGTAATCACAGAGGAAGGTCAGTCGTTGATATTGTTGCCCGTGCATACATCTCCACACTAGAGTAAATGTACAGAAATAAATGCTTTAACAGTGTCAGAAGGGAAACCTGAGCTGTCATGTTGTGTGCGGTGTGGCTGATGTGCGGCTCTGCCTGTTTGTCTGATCCCACTGACACAACGTTAAAGCCTTAAATTTCATCTTTCATCTTTCACCTCGAACTTTATTTCATTTCCGTGCAATATCCTCCAAAGCAGCACAGGGTGCTACTTAAGTTCAAACGGGTGGGTTTTCTTGCACAAGGATTTCACATAGGTGTTATCATGGACCAGCAAGAGTCCAGCATGGTGAATAATGAATACTGAACCAGGACATTTAGCCACTGCTGCTGCTGCTGCTGCTTCTGCTTCTGCTGCATCTATACCATTCAGCATAACTGAGATTAATGGATTCTCCATGTCCCAGATGAAGGTTTTTTGTGTCATATTTCATCATCCTCTTTGTGGAATGCATTCCCAAACAGGATTAAACATTAATGGCTGTTGGTATGGAATATTTAACTACTATACTAGCCTGCTCCCCTGCTCTAACGCAGTATTATTGTAATGGTGGGTAAACTGCAAGTCTTTCAGTTCATGAAATGTTTTGTATTTGTGTCCCCCGGGATGAAATCAGTGCCTCTGGTGCATTCAACAGCATTTTCTCTGTGCAGTAAAGGTTGTACAGTAACTACCATGCAATTCTTTGTTTGAGGGCTGGCATTTAGTGAGATCCAGCATAATGTCAGTGATGGTTTAGAGAGCTGTGGGATGTGGAAGTGTGCATGGGTCACAGCTTACTATAGAAAACCGAGGGAGTGGGAGAGAGAAAGGAGGAGATAAAAACAGCAATATTTCCTGCAGCATAGCACCAGTTTAAACATAAAGAGCTCAAACACTGATGTCTACAGTACGTATTGATTTGAGAAGGTAAACAGTGCAGCAGTACTGTGAAAACCCAACATAATAGAGTGTTTTCAGAGCCCAATAGGCTTTCATAACTAGTACTCTTGTAACAAGAGCTTTTATATCATACATGGCTCCCGTGTTTCTGAATGATGTTATTGATTGACGGTAAAAATGCTCTCTTTTTAAGCTTTGTAATCATAGTTTTGGTTATTAAGAGCCACCTTCACTTTGTGATGTGATATGTTATGTTTATGTGCATGTTTAAAGAGGTTATCACTGTTGAACTCATACAATCAAGCAGTGTTGCAAAATGTTTCCATCTTTTTAATGTCTCCTATTATCCCTGCAGGTGTGAATGGGCCTAAAGGAGCTATAACATCAGGTGGATCTGATTAGGCAGCGTTGCAGTAGGTCAAAGAAGACTCCTCAATCCTCCATTCTAATGAGGCCACGGCGATGCTGACATCCCCTCTGAACCCAAAGACATCATCATGCTGAAGACGGAGGCCTCGGGGGAGAGGACCAGCCTCCGGAGTGCCTCCCCCCACCGTAATGCCTACCGGGCTGAATTTCAGGCTCTCAAGAAGGCCTTTGACCAGCCTCGGATCGATGGAGACTCCAAGCCCAAGGACCTAGAGAGGGTGAAACAGCCAAGGGGCCGCCAGTATGGCGGCCATGTCAGTCGCATTAAGGACATGTTCATGCAGTTGGGCACAGAAAATGTGCCAGCTAAGGCCAAGGTTTGTGATGATACTTCGCCGCAAAAGCTAGTCAAGCCCACCAACTTCATCAACAAGGCAGATGGCTCAGTGATAAAACTCCAGCATTCGGCATCCTCCGACAGGGTTGGAGGGGCTGGGGCCAAATTCTCTGAAACCAGGAAGCTGTTTGAGCAGCAGTCACGTGACCAGTCCCAGTCCCCAGTCTTTCCATACGGACGGGATAAACGAGGTTCCCATGAGCACCTAGATGACTGGCGAGGTGCAAGGTCTAATCGAGGCAGCACAGACTCCTTGGACTCCCTTTGCTCCAGAACAGAGGCGTCCTCGCCAACTGTCAGTCAGCTGAGTGCAGTTTTTGAACATGCTAACCACCACACCCAAGGTGTGCCCTACAAAGGAGTCAGCCGACGGGCCCTTTACTCACCAGATGGGTTCCAACGCCACGGAGGTGATGTCAGTGAAGATGATTCAAGACAATCTCCAGTTCGTGGAAGCTACCGGAGCAGGACAGGTGGAAAGTTTCCCACATCCTCGTCCTCTGAGGACCTTCTGAGCCCTGGTCCTGGGACAGAGACTTCGGAGCTCAAACCAGTACCTCAAGAGGAAGAGACCCAAGAGAAAGCAGACAAGGTTGAGACTAGGGGCGGGGATAGACAACATCTTTCTGGAGTCACCACCAATGGAAGCCAGGTGAATGGTTCATGTGAGGAAGAGGAGAAACCTTCAGAAACAAGAAAACATATTGAGGATCTAGGGGAGTCCAAAGCTTCAAAGCCTACAGATGATGCTGTGATTACAGACAAAACTTTTGAAGATGCTACCCCTGAGCCATTGCCAACCCCAACTACACCAGCTGGGGAAAGCCAGGAGGATGGGGATGGTTCAAGAGAAGACAAGTCCTCTGAATCTCCCAAGGACCAAGTGGAAGAACCTGACGAGGACTACGTTGGGAACGAGCGGGTGATTTTCAACGCAGACGGGGACGCCTGTTACCAGGGTTGGGGGGAAAGCTGCACTGATCCCGAGGATGACCTCTACGGAGACGATGAGGATATTGTCTACGACCCAGGCTCGGATCTGACAGAGATTCCTGGTCTACCACACGAAAACAAAGAGGACATCCCTCCAAAGAGGAAGATTCGTTTCAGCGCTGCCCCCATTACAGTAAGTTGGGTACTGAACAAAACTGTTGTGGAAGCCTTAATTGTGTAAACACACTGAACACAATCCAACATAAAAGCCCTTGTGCAGCTCTTATCAAAAGTAGGTTAAAACAACAGAGAGCTAATATTGTATTCAGAGCTTCCTTTTTATGGGCTCATATTTATAGTTGCTGTTGAACCGCTCGTTGTGTTTAGCTTTGTTGTTTTCCCATACATTTTTATGAGGTCATGTGATAATGATAAATTGATCCGACATCCGTAATCTTTATCCTTATAAGACCTTTGCAATGCAGTTTAATTTTGAATTTTCTTCCTTTCATTTGGTCTGTGATGTGGTAGATAAACCGGCAAATTGTTGTAGCTATTTTGTGACGCAGAGCTTGAGGGTCAAAGCATCGCCCTCTGGGAAATTGACGTGTTCATGAGCAGAACATCTGTGCATGTGTTAGTCATGCTGGTTCTGCACCCACACAGTTTTCACACATGATACTGTGTTTGTTTTTCTCAAACAGTCCCAGCTCTGTCTCTCAAATGAGGAAGTTGTTTATTGAACTACTTGAAGAGGATATTTTGTACATTTCATTGGCTACATGACTGTCAGCATGCTGTATGTACAGAATATGGTGGACTTAGTGTTGAGTACATAACCTGTTGTGTCCGTTATACTCAGTGATATCAGTAGATTTATGGCAAGAGATTAAATTGCATTTTTACCATCCATCCCACACAGATTTCAGCGAGGCTGGAAAGATCACAATAACAAGACAATAAGGTTTTACTTATGAAAGAAGGTCATTGTTTCTGGTGAAAAGCAGCCATAATGCTCAGTCCCCACTGAGCTTTAATGAAATTGAAATAGCTTTACTATAGTATTGGTTGCATCATCTGCCGTAAAGTAGTTGGATACTGTTTTTTGTGCTGATTTAGACACAATGCAGCCAGTGTTTGTGGATTGGGAAGATGGATTTGAAAGATTATGAGAAACATTTTTCAGTCTTTATCCTCAGGCATTTAGAATCAATAAGATTAACACTTGCAGTAGTAAACAACATGCTGTAGATTTCCCTTCCCGTCCATTTAATTCTATTTCTTTAATTTGTCCGTGAAATCTTTTTTTTTTTTTTAAGATCCTGTTGACATACAAGCGATGCGTATGGCAGCATGTGTGCACATGTAAAACGTAAAAGCAACACATTGCTGATTTAGAGAGTGAGATTTATGTATTTGAAGCTAACACAAACATTCCACAAGTTGAGAATCAATCCTATTAACATGCTGTAACGAACTAGAACAATTAGCCCAGTTATTCTGAGGAGAAAACGTGATGTTGGCTCACTAATTACCTTGCGCTGTCTCTGCAATGTGTGTCCTTTTGCATTTTTCTCTTTTTCTCCCTCTTAGGACGCACTACACGTGCAGGAAAAGACACACAATCAAAAGCTTACAAGTCCTCACATTATCTGGCTTAAACACAGCATAGTATAAATGTATGTTTTTCATAATACAAAAAAAAATACTAAATTTGCTTTTGATCATTTGAAAAATGTATTGAGGTCAATTTAGCAAGTTTTATTGTCATCATACAGTGAAAGTGAGGGCTACAAAGGTTGTTGTCCCATTTAGGTCGAACAGGCGGGGAACGCTCCCCTGTTGTTGTCTGTCGTATCAAGGCTTCTGGTTTCTATGAAAAGGACAGACGCTCGTTCATCATATAGAATATTCAAGAGAGGCACTGCCCCCCCTTGCATCGACACACACGCGCAATTAGACATGCGCCCCTCCCACTTCTCCATCATACGCCCCCCTCCTCTCAGCACATGGGGAACAAACGGGGTTCTGTCTTTTGTTCGTCTATATAGTGAAAGAGACAAAGCTATTTTCTCAGCCCTCTGCCCCGCACGAGTCCAGCTTGACCCCTGTGGGTGGAGACGGCATAGAAGTCCTTGAAAAAAAACCTGCAGTGTGATAATCTAATGCTTAACGTTCCTTCCACTTCATGTAATATTTCTTGGTCCTGCCCCGTAAAGCGGATAAATAATTTCAACATCCCAGCTTTGAAAGCTTAATTAATTTTAGAAATAATCATGGCCGCCACAGGGAGAAGATGACACACAAACAGCTTTTGGCAACATTTTGTAAACACGCACACTGACTTCTATTTGAGGAGAGGAACACCAGGGCCAGATATTCAGATATTCAGAGAAGCCTGGTATTGTGTTGAATTTATATATAGAGAGAGATTTTAGCTATCATGGAAGTATGGATGGCAATTTTAGTATGGCAGTCCACCATGTTGTGTCAGCATTAAATATCTTAAAATTGAACAGATTGTCTGTCCAATTTTGGTTCCCAGAGTCTGAATCAGTCAGTCAGTGGGACTGGTGATCTTCTGACTTTTTACTTAGTGCCACAATGAGTTGACCTTTTTGGCTTTATGGGAACTGTCTTCACAACTATTTGATGGATTCATTTATGTTTCCCAGGAGTTAAATCTTTAACACCTTTCCCCTAACGCCACCAGCAGATAAAAGTTTAGACTTATCCTTTGGAAGATGTCAACTGACTCAATCTGCTAGATGGATTGACACATTCATGTTTCCCAGACGATACTTCATAATGACTTTGGTGATTGTCTTTCTTCTCGTTCATAGGTGCTCATAGTGTGGCCCGCAGCACAGTGGTGGGCCTAAGGAACATTTTGTGTTCCTGTTAGATTTACAGGAATTAAATTCTGTCATCAATGCAATACTGCAACTAGTGAAAGTTAGCATTCCCATTGAAAACAACTCGCAAGTACACTATTCCTGAATGGCTTTCAATCATATGCTGGCTCCCTAAATTGGCACGCCATCATCAGAGATCCCCTCTTGTACTATTACCATGGGAGTCACACTTTTGGCTTTGAGTGAAATTTCTCTACAGCTACTGTAGTACCATTATCAGATTAACACTTTGACATTCCCAATAGCCCCAGCTGTTATGTATGATAGTATGCTAACATGCTAAACTTTGATCGTGAACATTGTTAGCAACATACTTTACAATATTATCATTGTTAGCATGATGACATGAGCATTTAGCTCAACGTATTGCAACGCCTTCCCTTGCAGAGGTTATCGTGCCTGGAAACTCTTGTTGATACACATAGAAGGTTTTTTTCATTATTTATTTTATTAATGATTACTTCCACATCCTTTCACTCAACTGTAACATCCTGACTGACCCAGTGAGAAGTGACTACTTTGAGCTGCCTGAGGCGAAGGCAGCCTGCTCTCCCGAAGGCACTGACCTACAGAAGAGAATCAGATCTCATGTTCATTCAAGCAACCGGTTTTATCCTTGATATGAGGACCTCTAGTTGGGTTGTTCAGTCTGAGGCATGAAGATTGATGTAGTAGTATTGAAGTAGATTCAGTCCTCTATCGCACTTTAGATGTCCTGTTGTCAAAGTGTGCTCTGTGCAGCTGTTGTGACATTGAGAAGACGATGTTTGATCTGGAGGGATGGCACTCATCTCAGCCAGTGCTCAGTTCCCCCGTGTGGTTCTCTCACAGTTTAAAAAATACGGCCTTGATCGCAAACAAATCCCAGAAGCTTTTAACCATCTCATACTTGTTGCAGATTTCTTTGCATGCAGTGTGTTTTCCTTCTCTTGTTGTTGAACCGCACCCCAGGAGTTTGACAGAAGAAGTCTTCTCCCTCTGCACGCAGCCTGCTGTGTCAGTCTCCTCTTGTTTTCCTCTCTCCCTCTCTACGTGAATGGCATTCGGATCGCCTCTTTAATGATACTTTTTGTGCCTCTAGAGCAACCGCATTTTCATCAGTCAGGACGCCACGATATCTTAATGGAATTAAGCAGATGTGATGAGCGGAGCACCAGTTCACCGGCCACTGAAGTGGCTCTGTAATCAGCCCCTCCACTTCCAATGCTGTCTGTTACTGAATCAAAGAGACTGGCGTTTTGTCCATTAGATTCTGCTGCTGCACTGTAAGTGGAATGCTGAGTATCATGGATCTGAGCTCAGAGCCATAATCAATATGATAGATGTGTGTCACTTCTCTTCTCTGTGGCAATGGTTTGGAAGCCGCAAGACATTTTTATCAATGTCTTTTACTCGATGTTTTGACTGGTTATAGGGATGGTTGTGTTCATTCTTTCTCTGTGGTCTATAAATGTCTGTGTCCTGTAAATACTTTGTTTGAGATTTATTTTCTGAATTTAAAAGGATGTGAGGTCAACATGGGGGAATATGAGGACACTAGATGACTCATTTGCCTCAGACCGGAGGTGGGGACGAGAGCAGTAATGTGGCCCGATACCCCACTCCAGGAATCTGATTGGCCGCCCCAAGCGCACACCCTACAAGAGTCAGAAGGTGATAGGTAGCTGGCTTGTTAGCATCATGGATATAGTACTGAAGAGTCTCTGTATAAAGTGAATGATAACAATTCTGTTTGGAAATGACAATCAAATGACCACAAAGGCAGGAAATAATCATTTTCATTCAGTAAGAAAACACTCAGAAACCAAGCATTTTTAAGCATGTTCAATATAAAGATACTTCACTCATTCATTCAAACATAGTCCAGAAAATACTGCGTATATGAATCATTTGAAACACAGCGTTCAATAACCTAATTGTATTTTAAATGCCACTGAAATTGATATTTTCCCAATGTGTCCGTGATCTGGTCGGCTGGTCAGGAGCGCTTCACGAACATGGTGTGTGGTGCAATATGTGATGAAATGCCAGCGGGTACTGTGGTCTGTATCTTAGCGTGCAAGTTTGATTCATTGGGCTAGTTGGCATTTGGCCCTCTGTGACATTTAATTGCTACTAATCATGCACATCACTACAAAAAAACTATTCAAAGGCTATATGAATCTACGGTCTGTTTAAGAAATAGTTTGTTAGAAATAGCAGCTCTTTATTGATATTATTGCATATAATTTGTTGTTTATTTGGCATATATTTATGGGCAGCATATTATAGTTAATATTGCTTTACTGTACCCCCAGTTTGGCACAATGTTCTACATCTGCCCCTGCCTCAGACTGATATCCTCATGCTTGCAGATTAGATCCCACTACAAACAATTGGTTGCAGAGACAACACATTTTCCTTGTGTACTTTTGCTGTATGCGGGTTTGCTACTCAGGCTGCAGTACATCAAACCAATTCAGAGACTCATCTTGTACTTTACTGGAGCATGAAAGAACATAAAGACAAAGTCGCTGATGCCTAAAAACAGAGAGAATGCCCGCTAGCATCCTTCCTGTGCCGCTCCACAGTCTTACCAGAACTGAACTTTTGGGAGCTCATTTGACTGTCCCTAACACAAAACATGACAACAAAGAGCCTGGCCTTCCTACTGTACACAGCCGTTTATATCCAGTGCACATGTATCAACAGTAAACATCTGTGATCCGAACATCATCCTTAACTGGAGCATCACCTCATTCAGTCTTGTGCTTCACAAGCTCAAATGAGATGGCTTCCGGCCAGGGACTTTCTGACCGTGTTTTTGATGGAAAGGATTACTCTACTTAAGGGCAGTCTGTCTTTCTGGATGATGGTATATGTGTAACAATATTGCTCGAATTTTGGAACCAATACTGACATGGATGTTGGCAATGTCATTTGTAAATAGACTTTAAAGCCTGCAGCAGCATTTCTCCAGTTTATCCTCCATCAATATAGTTTAGTGTTGCAGAGGATGTTTTTTTAAGCAAAAAAAAATCCCTTCTGCAGATATATAAGTCCTCTCTGTTCCAATCATTCTCAGAGATTGAGTCAAAATCACAACTCTTAATTCAGATTAACTGCTTCTAAATGGTATTTTGACAGATTAATTGCGACACAGAACTTTCTGTATCTGTATATTTCTTAATTGGTACATTCTTTAGCACCCGATTCGTCTCCCTTCTGCCCTGAATTCTGGTGTTTTCCCTCTGCAAGCTGGCTGTCAGCTTCCTAATTATGCAATCTGTGGCTGGGCATAATGGGAGCGAGCAGGGTTTTTGTTGGGAGGGAGTTCTGACACTGCTATAACAGCTGACATTTTGGTTAGACCAGCAAAAACAGCAGCAGTCAGAGCGACAGTGGGATATCTTGGTTAAGCTCCTTTTGGGGAGGCTAAATCTAAAATCTTGACTAACAACTTCTTACAAATGATCTAGTAGAGAAAAACCTGTGTGATGGCTTTATGCGTTTTTATGCAGATACATGAGCTAAAAGGCAGCACAGATAATCCAGCAATAATCTCGGGTATCATAAATCAGAATTCAGCTCAAACTGTTGGATAAGATGCTGTTTTTGTTTAGTAGTCCGGCTGTGAATGGAGAAGCACATCATCGTGACTCCAAGGATTTTTCCTTCCTCTCTTATCTCTGACAGGTACGACTACTCCAAACTTGGTTGTTGGGTGTGTACGTATCTGTGCGTGCACGCAGCTTAGTCACTCCATTATTAATGCAGCAGTGTTTTTGTTTTCTTGTTTCAGTGCCACCTGATCCTCCCCGGGGGATGCATTTTTAATGATCCAGGAAAGGCGAGACATGCCTTGTGGTTTTTGAGGCTGGTCACTTGCCATACAGTAGACTGTGTCATAAACCGTCATGCGGCCTCCACTGACCCTAATCTGGTCCCCTTGTAATGATATCAGTTTTTATTGCAGTGAAAAACTGCAACAGAACAAAGTGATTCAGTGACACAATGTTCTCAGTGTTTGCTAAGCCGGTGCTGAGGACGGTTTAGACTGCTGCACTGTCACCGTGTCCTTTTGTAGTGAGTCAGGAATATGATTAACCCTGAGAGACCGACCATAGACCCATCTTTTTCTGTTTTTTGGACAAGGGATCTTTAGTGGGAGATAGCAGGTCAACAGTAAATGTCACACAGACTTGCCTGAAAGCTTGGGACCTTAAGGGTTATTACCTAAGAAATACAGCTCAGCACTGTGTATCAAGTTTTTCTTGTCAAAAAACATGTTCAGTTGTGTCTCTTTAAGTTGTTTCTGAATTCTGTCCATATGTTGTGCATATATAGTGCACAATATAACAACTTTTTTACCACTCAAGCATTGATAAAAATGGTGAGATCTCTACAAGAATCACTTATTCTGGTGACTGGGTGGGGAGCACTTCTCCTCTGGAAACTGCTCACAAACCCCCCTAAAGCCATACATTGTCTGATCATATCATAAAGTGAGCATGTGTAGAGGGGAGAGGCGTGGGTACCCATAGAATCCTTTTTCATTCAGATATCTTGAGGTCAGAGGTCAAGGGACCCATTGAAAATGACCATGCCAGTTTTTCTCTCACCAAAATGAAGCCTACGTTCATAGTGTTATTTAGCTCCTTCCAAACAAGCTAGCATGACACGGCTGGTTCCAATAGACGCCTCAGGCCATCTAGTTTCATGTGATCCAGTATCCCTCAAGCTTTAAAAGGAACTGTGCAACAGCATCCTTAGAGCAGCAGTTATTCAAATGATAAAATATTAACCCTTTGCCTACTTTCTGTCCTAACTAAACAACCACTGCTTGTACTTTCTCACATGTGGCCACAAGCAGAAGTATTCCCGATCACACAGAGTGGTTATTATGCTGTGTGGAAATATGAATGCTGACTGTGGTCCCAAACTGTGCCAAGTCATTGTTGCAGCATAATGAAGTACATAACATAGCGAGTGGGCATTAGAGCATCAATACTGTAACAAGCAACATGTTGTTGTTGTGTTTCCTCTGATCCCAGCCTCCCACTCACTGTATATGACCAAGACATCAAATAAAACAGGACATTGTCTGCAGCCATTCAGTTGCAGTTGTTTACTATGCTCTGCCCCCTTGTTTAAAGCTGGCCCCTCGCTCTCTCACTCACTCTCTCTCTCTCTCTCTCTCTCTCTCTCTCTCTCTCTCTCTGTCTCTCGCCCTGTAGTTGGCCACTGGCTTGGTTTTTTGGTGGGAGTCATGGCATCCACTGGTATTGTGCCATAAACAGCGGACTGAAGTGCATTTTTCAAGGGGAAAAAACAAGCTGGATACAAACAGCAGCTGAAAAAATACTCTGAAATCTAATTTTCATATTAGCAGTGTATTCCTCTCAAATATCTCCGCTTGTATGAGCAGTATGTGTGTCTACTCAGTATGCAGAAGCTACTTCGGTTAAAAAAAGAAATGCTGACTCGCTAGATTGTGGCATTCCCCGACATGTCAAACGTCAGTGTCACTTCCTCAGATGAGGGGTGATGTATGTCAAGATGACAGAAAGGTTGGCCTCGAACTGACTGTAAAATCTGTACGTTCTCACTTATCTTTTTACAGAACAGGTCACTGAATGTTTCATTTTCTTTCTTTCTTTTTCTCACTCTCACTTCATCCCATCTCCGCCTCTTTATAACTGTCAATCTCGCCGTGCTCTCGCAAGACATGAATTAATTTCCATCATCAGCAACTGTCTCGTCCCCTCAGCGTCCAGACACTTTCCTCAGCACCTGTCAGCTCTCCGGCACGGCGTTGTTTGAGTGGGTGGGTGGCCACAGGTAGAAGTAATGGAACGTAAATGTGCTGAGTTGTCGCAGCGGAGCAGACAGTGTGTGTCTATGGGTGTGCGTGCGATTGTGCCAGGCTGTAGTTAATCCACTGCAGGGTTTGCTGGGCTTGTGCCACAGCAGTAGAAACATTTCCCCTGGGCTTTCCAGCCTCTTATTGCCCTGGGCGGCGTCCACTGTCTGGAAGGCGCAGGGCGGGCGACAGCACTGGCACCGACACACCGAAGGCCCAGTTTAATACCATCAGAGGCGGTCGGCCGGGCATGGGCGCCATGCCGTGACATCTTAGGCAGGGACTCAAACAACCCTGGAGCAAATCACCCCAAGCCTCGCCTGCTCCTCCGCTCTCCCTCTTTCTTTTTTTTCATTTTCTTTATTTCTTTCTTATTGCCTGTTTCACTCTTCAATAGCCTCAGTGTCTGCTGCAGCTCTAACCCATGAATCATATGAGTCACTCTGTTTCTTTCTCTGTGGATATTGCCTCCCATCCTCTGTAAACTCAATACTTCCTTTTCAGTTACTACTCCTCCATTTTCTCATCATCTTAAAGCTTCCTGCATCTGTTCTTGTGTCTCCATCTCCTCATTTTACTGCCCCTTCCCATCCTAATGTTTTTAAAAAACCTTTTTCTGCAGCTTTACCTTCCATTCTCTTCCCTTTTCTCTCCTCCCCTGTGGCTTAGTGGGTCCTCGGTTAATCCCTGCTCCTCTGCTCCCGAGTCCAGCCTAACAGCTAACCAGACAGACTGACAGACATTATTTGGCTGAGATGGTGAGCAGTGAGATGAATCCTGATTCAGGACACCAGCTTGGCATGTATATGTAGGCATTCAAGCCAATGCAGACTTGTCAAATGGCTGCATACACATACACACAAAACCCTGCATGCATGCTGTCGTCACCAGCATTAACGAGTAACTCGTTACATGTAAGGAATTTAAGGAATTAAACTGCAAAATACATGTAGTTAATTCAAAATGTTGGTGATGACAAAAGACTTACATCCAAATATATTTATTTCGGTAAAAAGCTTATATGCTTTGCATTTTCACGCCATGCAGGAATGTTTTCATTCAGCATATTTCTGCATCAGTCAGCAAAGGGTTTGATCCAATTTCAGTGCGACACCACCAAGCATGGCTTACAACTGTCTCTACATGCAGACAGGCTCCATTTGTTTGGCAGTTTGCACCCAATTTTGTTAGCATTGTTTTTGTTGAGTTCCCTTGTTTGAATTTTCGATCATCCAATCAAATCAATATTCACCACTCTGAGCACTGCCATGGCTTTGACCAGCCGACCACGCCAAGGCGCGTGGCCATGTCGTCGGCCAAGAACGCCTTTCAGTGTTGGAAATTCAACAATATTTTACTCCTAGAATCAGAAAAGGGCTCTAACATTACCGTACAGCGTGAAGCTTGTTTAGTGGTGAAAGTGCTTTCAACACTGAAATGCTCGATGTGAGGAAAACATCTACAGGTAGAACATTTGCTAGAAAAGTAAAATAGTTACATCACTCGTCATATTTAATAGTGTAATTAATAATCTGGAACATGTTACATATTACATCAACAAGATCTCCAACCCATATTACAGAATGGCCCATTTGTCAATGCCACCCACAGCGATACATATGAGCGTTTATCAAAAGTGGCTTGCGGTGCAGAGCAGAGCGTTCTAAAAACAGCACACACATCATTATTCATACATCTACGGTTCATCGTTGTAATATAGGCTTCAGTTTTCATGAATTTACGCTACAAAACCACTGAACTAGGTTTAGGGCAAAAAACTACCTGGTTAGGCATTATAAAAGCCAGTTTAAAAAGTAAATAAATGTGCGTAAATGTCTGAAGTGTTTTAGTTATGAGGGTAAGCCACGGGAAGTTGTGTAAAAAAAAATAAATTACGTCACAAGTTGTGTACTTGGTGCAAGTCTGCCGTTTGTTCAACCCATCCACCGCCCCTCACCATTTAAACTCTGCATCGCTTTTTATTACTACAACTACATCAGCAAGTTAGCGGCGGTGGACAGTCTAAAAGGACATATGAGTCGTATTTTGCTGTCTGTACAAACGCCCTCTATTGATGTTTTTGAGGGGAGACCAGTCTTAGAAGTAGAAATGTTCCTTCCCAACTCTGGTTATCACTCAAATACTTGATGCGTACTTTGAGCATACATACTGAAGCACCCAAATACAAACACAGAGGGAGTGAGAGGCACTTGTACAGAGTGAGAGGGCTCAGCTTTATTGCAGTCAGTGGCTGAGGGCATCTGCAGAGTAACAGCAGCTGCAGCAAATGACAGAAAATGCTGGATTTCACAAGGATCAAACCAAACTCCCTCCGTCCTCCTGCGAGGCCAGGAGATCAGATAACAACTCTGCCAGCCTGTGTATACCCGGGCAGAGCTGCTGTTTCTCCTTTGTAAGGGGTTTCATTACTGACAAAACGCAAAAATGTGTGTGTCAGTGGCATCGATCAGTGTGCTGTATGGATGAAAGATGAGGATTAGCAGAGGAAGAGGAGTGATATTGGATCACATAGTGAAGAATGGCAAACAGAGAGAGAGGAGAGGTAGTTATTATCAGACGCGTGTGTGTGTACAGTAGAAGGTGAGAGGTTAAAGAGTTGCTGATTGCATTTTACTGGCTCTCATCTTAAGGGGATGTTACATACAGGAGTTTTAGATTAAGCATTATAATTAGGTAGCACAATGTACTCTGCAAGCACCATTACCCCCGAGTCCATAAAACTATTTAAAACCCTATTTTCTGATTTTAAATATATACAACCAGCCATCTGAAAATAAGGCTCTTTTATGTGAATCCTAAAATCTTGGCTTTTTGTTGACTCAAGCCTTTTTCATCCACAGGAGTGCATTAAGCCTGAAAGAAAGTGCAGGCAGTGTAGAGGAATATATTTACATGTAAATGGTTGTGTGTTGTATTTAATCCTTCAAAAGACTATTCTAATTCAATTCCAGTGGGGCACCACATGAGGAGAAAGCCCATTATACTGCCATATTCAGCGGTTGTCCTTGTGCGCTGTCTTTTCAGTAAAAACTGGATTTCAGTGGAGCATAATGACCTGCCCTCAGACACACCAACTGTACTCCAAAGTTTGTCGGTGTTTGTCATCTTGACGTGATGAGGATATAGATTTCACACAGCTATTAATCAGATAAAGGTGAAGTGCACTCTGACATTGCTCTTCCCAGGGATCCGTTTATTGGATTATGTGGGTCAACTTATTGATATGCGTCATATTAAGTTTGATGGAGCTGTCAAGATTTATTTTGTCTCTGAGTCCGTCGCTACATACAAAGTGCTGTGTTTGGCGGCTCTGTCAAGTTTTGCACCTTGTTTTAATGCCTTACATGGAACATCCTGTAGAGGCCAATAATACATTTAAAAAGATGAAAAAAAGAGTCAGCCTCCCCACTTGATGGTGCTTTTATTAGCTTAGCATGCTAACATGCTCATAGTCAGTGGTGGAATGTAACTAAGCACATTTACTCAAGTACTGTATTTCAGTACAATTTTGAGGTTTTGTACTTTACTTTACTTTAGTATTTCCATTGTATGTAACCTGTCATCCTTCTACTTCACTACATTTAGAGGCAAATGTTGTACTGTTTGCTCCACTCCATTTAGCTGACAGCTTTAGTTACTTTTCAGGTCGAGATTTAACTTGAAAAACATGATTAAATTAAAATTGCCTAAAAAAGAATAATTAAATTATATATTTAGAATATATAAAACAACCTAAAAATATAAAAAGCTTTAAGTTTTGATCCTTTAAGTACATCTTGATGCTCATTCTTTTGAGTGCAGGACTTTTCCTTGTAGTGGGGTAGTTTCACAGTGTTGTATTCGTACTTTTACTTAAGTAAGGGATCTGAATACTTTTTCCACCACTGCTCATAGTGACAATCCTAGTATGCTGATCCTTGTTTGGTATTTACCATTTTTACCATCCTGTTTTAGTGCAATAGCATGCTCAAACTAGCCAATTTTCATTACAGAGTGGTATAAAATTGTCTTTCTTAAATATATTTTTCTATATCGTTTCTATGGCAGTGTCATAGTCCCTGTAACATCCACTACTTTTAATCTGTCCACTATCATTGTATAACTATATATATATATATATGTATTTGGTGGCAGTTTAAATATCGGTGTTGTTTGAGTATAGCCAATACACATGTGTGTTTAGCAGCAGTCCTAACTGTCTGTTCCACAGCTGTCAGAATTGTGGTTGCCAGCTGCAGGCCTGGTCCTGGTCCTTGCCATTTTTCAGCTCCCTATAGTAAAGCACGCAGCAGGCAGCGGCATCCTACCATAGTGCCAAGGTTAAACACAGACACACACATTACTGTGCCTTCTCACCCTCCCTCTTGCTGTCTTTCTTTTACTTTTATCTCTCCTCTGTTACTGCAGGGCAAAAGGCGTATTTATGTATTCTTTTGTCAGAACAAAATCCACTTTATGTCAGAGAACAAGAAGATTATACACCCAATATAGGAAGAGAAATGTAAAAATTTGGCCTGACTCATGGTAAAACCTAAAAAAGACATTTGAATCCGTCTGTAATCAGTCTACACTGGATGACCTTCACATTTCACCAAGCTCCTCCACCTCTTTTTATCCTATTTTTTTATTTTTTTTTTTTACAGCCGGGGTAATTTCTGAGCCGTTTTCTTTCATTGGGTGCCTTAATATGTGCCAAATTGAGTGGACATAGCCTCTCCTCTCTGAAGATATATACTGGTACTTTCTGTTTAGAGCCAGATAACTGTCAGGTTTCTTTATCTGGTGGGTAAATGCTTTCCATTTGATGGTTCAGCCCGTCTCTCTGTTTCTTTTTTCTCTCTCTTTCTGCTTACCTATTATTTCCCCTGTGCGTGCTCTTTTATTTATCTTGTCACTCCGTCTCTCACTCACCAATGCTCTCCTGTCCATTCTTGGCCTTCTCAATTCATCTGTCTTTGGAATTCCCTTTCCTGCCTTTTTCTTATCTGTCTCCATCACTGCACCTCCTCTGTCTCTTCTGTAGCTGCCTGCTCTCATGGATCCACCCTCATCTGTCCTCATCTCTCTCCATGACCTCTCTCTCTCTCTAGCCACATACTAATGTGTTTGTAGAGAGCCCACAGTGACTGAGAGAGGCCATTAGAGAGTGTACTTACTGCCAATGGTAGCACCGTGTCCAGGACGTCCCGGACGGTGCAAGTGCTGGTGTTAGCATTCGTCAGCAGTGTGTATTTTTACATTAGTATTTATTCAGTGTGCGTTTGTGGAGAGAAAGACTGGTTCTTGTCTTTGGGCCTATATTTTACCTTTCCCCTTTTTTAAACGCTATGCACAACATTATATATCAACACGCACTAACTCCCAACTCAGGGAGCCTATTGGCGTTACTTTTTAATGCAGTGGGTACACATTCAGCGTATTTTTCCAGTGTGCAAGGTTGAAGCCAAATCTTCTTTGCTGTGTTGAAGTTTTACATTTTGTTTCAGGCAATAAATCTAGTTGTTTAGACTGGGATTGGTTGGTTTGAAATGATTATTTTTTGTAACATAGCTTGGATACGAAAGTTTAAATCAGTCACTGTTGACTTTTGGTTTCACACATCACACAAACAGCGCTCACCAGGTGTGCGGACTTTTTGCTCTTTATAGTATGTCACCTCACTTGCTCCTTTACTGCAGCCCTGCATGTACAAAACTGACGCTAGGGGGTACATGGAGTCCTATTTGACTGTAGGGCCACTGACCAAGCGTCTGTACGTGACGGGTTGGGAGTGAGAATGCCATATGTATATGTATACATGTGGGTGTGTATTGATGTGTGTGTGCATCTGTGTGTGCATGTGGGCATTAATAATGCAGGGCTGTTGATCACACTGAATGATTGATGACAGGGAGGTCATGGATAGAGCTCACGCAGGCTCACACAGGGGAAAGAATAAAAAACGACCCTGGCAGCATCACGCTACATCAATGTGCCCAAGCTGTGTGCACAACCAGCACAGTGTCTCTTAAACAGAGTGCCATTCATCCACAGCCGTTTGTTGCATCTTTATCATGTGGTAAGATATTAGTCAAACACATGCCACATCCCCTACGGCGTGAAAAATGTGTAACTAAAAGCCCAGATATCTTGACTGACAATATTCAGGCTTTGTCTTTAGCCCTCACTGTCTTTAGCTTTCAGGGCTCTAACAATGCGTTGATGACAGAAGCCAGCATTGTTTATTGACAATCTGGCTTTAGGCTTTAATCACTACATGTGACGTGACATGATGCCTTATTGATTCCTGCTAGGGAGAGATTTCCTCTTTCACCCAATTCAGAGAGGTCATGGCACCGAGACAGGTGGTGACTGACTTGCTCAGTCACACCACAGCAGGGTGGATGATGTGGTGCAACACTCTGGGCATGCAAGCGCTGTGAGTAACTCTGATGATTTGCGTCATCATGTGAAGTGACCCAGAAATCCTTGCATGTAGGAGACAGCCCCGTGTGGCAAAGGTCACTTGTTTCTCATAAACCGCTGCAATCAGTGTGGGTGTGCAGGTGTGAACCCGACTGAGAAACGGGATGAAGCTGTTTATCCACGTAAACACTTGGCATACCAATCTCCTGAACCCCTTTATTCAACGCCAGCATTCTGCAAAACGCCGCACTTCAGACGTGACAACAGCATGCACGTTCGAGCCTGCTTGTGCACAGCTCTCTCACCCTCCTCCCCCTTCCTCTCCTTCGGTGCAGAGAGCAGTGGGAGTGTTTGGCCAGGATGAGATGTGAAGCGACGGCTGACTCTTGCTGTGGAGGAGAGCCTCCTACGAGGGCCACACATTATGTTTCTCTACACTACAGTTTCCTGTTGGTTAATTGGCTGATTGATGGTTGTGGCTTTGTTATTGTTGTACAAATTATCAATTTGCTGGATACATAAAAGCGTTTATTTACTTCCATCCATTCATGAATTTGTAAAGTAAGCAGCATTAGTTTTATCATCAAAAAATAAGTGTGTTATCATGTCTTTAGGTACAAAATCTCCTTTTAAAAAACGTAACTTTAACATCCAGAATCATGTTGCTGAAACGATGGAACTATTTCTAGAATATGAACCAACTGTTATGTTTGAATTTGTGTGCCAGCTTCCGTTAACTCCTTGCGCTCCCTCTCCAGGTGTTCAACACCTACTCCAACGAGGACTATGACCGTCGTAACGAAGAAGTGGATCCTGTGGCCTCCTCCGCAGAGTACGAGCTGGAGAAGAGGGTGGAGAAACTGGAGCTGTTCCCTGTGGAGCTGGAGAAAGGTGGGAAAGAGAATCTAAGAAGCTCGTAACGTGGAGGTGGATCCTGTCAGTTACCCATTATACCCAATAGACAGAATCACCCACATATGGGATGTCACTTCTTTCTTTTTTTCAAGGTGTGATATTTCTATTTCCGTCTTTTCTATCCAGGCTGTTTCTTCAGTACATTATTCATTTCTTTCTTTCAGTTTTCTTTTGCATTTTCCCCCTATTAAGTTTTTAATCTGTACCAACCACTGATAATAAGGTTGTCTTATTTTTCAAAACCTGTCAACCTTTCAGAAACTGTTCAAAAGCAGCACTTCACTTTAAATCTCCTTAGATCCCATTAAAAGATACTGTAGTGCAGTTTGTCCTCATTCCCCTGCAGGAGCTAAAGAAAAGGTGATACTGAGACCTCTTCAGTTGTCGTTTTCTGTTGAGGTTTTCCTGTGTCGAAATCCAATATTGCCAAGGACCTGAAATAGAATGACTTTACATCATAGGATTTCACCATCCACTCACTGTTACGTAACCGCCACAACTTGTGAATAATTAATGCTGAATGGAAACAGACGAATTCTACACTGGAAGGGAACTTCCCATCCGGCCCATTTCCTATTCATCTTAATGCCACCATGCCTATAGTAAATGTCACCTCTTCTTTCCATTAATAAATCAACTATTCTTCTTTTTGAGTGTATTCATCCATCCTTTTTTTCCGTGTATCCCTCAGTTCACCTGACACCAGTTTACTGAGGAGGCTTTTGGGTATGATCCAAGCTTGATGGAAAGTTAGGAAATGAAGGCTCTTAATCCATCACACACTTAAAAATTCACAAAAGGTTGCAGCTGCTGATCAAGGTCTGATTCAAAATAGATATTAAACTAATGATATAACTGTGTACATGCGCCCATAAAATATTGCAGCCAAATGCAGTTTTTTGCCCCTAATTCTAATTATACACGTGGCAAAATATAAATGTTGCCTTTGCCCAAAGAAGAAAGTAGGTAAAACAATAAGCCGTCTGTCATTGATCGACCTACTAATCATAAACCTCTTGTAAATTCGCCATCATGTTTAAGTGTTGTGCGTATGTTTTCCAGATGAAGACGGCCTGGGGATCAGTATCATCGGCATGGGTGTCGGCGCCGACGCAGGCCTGGAGAAACTGGGCATCTTCGTCAAGACCGTCATTGAGGGCGGAGCCGCGGAAAGAGACAGCAGGTGAGATCGGCTTTCCTATTGGACATCACACTAATATTACTGGGCGATAAGTGACGCAGATTAGAACGCAAGGAAGCTCAGCGTGTGACCAAAGTTGCACTACAAAAATTGCACACAGCAATTAATCAGCTATTTTGTTTCCATTTTCCCATCAACACCTTCTCTCCCTCTCACACACACACACACACACACACGTACACCGACAGTCACGCTCTGTCCCTGTCAGATTTAGCAGCAGGGGTTCGGATTAGATCCAGTGGGAGCGGCGCAGTGTGGGACATGCAGTCTCACACAGGACTGTATGTGTGTGAGTGTATTGTGCGACAGAGACGTTGCATTTGTGTGTATGTTTCTTGTTTTATGTGTTAGTTTGCAGTTTGCAAGTTAGTTAGTAGCAAATGAGGGACTGTTTTGTGTCGGCTTTCATATTCAGTGTGTCTGTTTGTTCGTCCCTAGATGATGTATGTGTGTGATGTTGCGAGGGAGGATCTGTGTGTGTGTGTGTGTGTGTGTGTGTTTGTGCATTGTAAAGCATGAACAGTGCAGAGTAAGCACTCAGCCAGCGCTAGAGGAGGAGATGACAGCTTCCCAGCAGGCGAGATGAGGTTTTCTGCCTCTAAACCGCCAGCTTCTACCTATTAGTGCGTCTGTGTGGCTCAGGTTCCCCATAAACAGATTAAAAGACTGATAGGCACTTCCACTCCACGCAGTAAGCACTGTAAGCCCCAGCATACACACTGGGAACCCTCATGCACTGGGGGTTGTTTGCGGTAGGTGTGTGTCCTTCGGGGATTAATTTTTTTTCTTTCATGTAGCAGCCAGGGCTGCCAATTTCAGGAACACAGAGCGAGATTAGTTAAAATGTGAGGTGCAGAGAGACAGGAGAGAGGAGTAGGCAGCGAGCGGAAGAAACGGCTTGTTCAAAAGTGAGAAAAGTTGTTCTAAGATGACAGTCGCACTGACTCCAAAAAGTCTAATTTTTCTCTTCTGTCTCTGAGAGTATGAGAAGTTGAAAAGATCAGAGGAAAGCTCTGCTAAAGCTCAGGTTCAATTCAATTCAGAGCCAGTAGATTTGATCCCTTTTCACATTATCTAACCTGAACAAAGCTTTGAATATTACTGTTTTGTTAATAATTCACACAGACTTAAAGGTGTCTTAAGAAGCTTTAAATATATTATATACGATACCAGTCAAAAGTTTAGTTAATATCAACATTGTAGATTAATACTGAATACATCAAGACTATGATGGAACACATATAGAATTATGTAGTAAAAAAAAACAGAATATGTTTTATATTTAAGACTCTTAGAAGTATCCTCCTTTTGCTTTGATAACAGCTTAGCACACTTCTGTTCTTTTCTCAATCACATTCATGAGCTGCTGTTAAGAGTTAATTGGTGGAATTTCTCGTCTTCTTAATGAGTTTGAGATCAAAGCAAAAGGAGGATACTGAATAATCTAAAACATAAAACATATTCTGGTTTGTTTAATGCTTTTTTGTTTACTTGATAATTCCATATGTGTTCCATCATAGTGATAATGTCTTCAATATTAATCTACAATGTAGAAAATATAATCAAAATAAAGAACTATTGAGTGTGTCCAAGCTTTTGACTGGTGCTGTACATACTATGCTTACTTACATTGTCAGCCCTGCTAGCAGCTCCAGATGGATATGTTGGCCCTCTGCTTTGCTCCAGACTGCCATGATATTTCGCACAGTGACATCCATTTCTGTGATTCCATTTGCTGCTGACCTTTCCACCAACAGAGCAGTAGACGAAGGAGGAATAATTCCTCTTTACTGCTTTTATAGAAATGTTTTTGATAGTGTAGGTCAGTTTTTTATGCAGTGTTGAAACATCCTATAAAAGAAAACAATATGAGAGAAATAAACCGAGGACTTGAGATATTAGTAATAAACACTGGATAACCTGTGCACCTCCATTCAAGTGCCACAGTATCTCTCTCTCTCTCTATCTCACACACACACACACACACACTCAGGGGAGGAGTCACTATCCACAATGTAATTTCCTTCCATCATTACCCTTTCCAGCTATAGGGCTCGCTCTCTCTTGCTGAGTCGGACTTAATGGTCTAACGCGCACACACACACACACACACACACACACATATTCACAGGCAGACAGATAGATGGGCTTGGCTGTGGCTCACTGTATTGTCTGGCACAGATGACCCTAGGTGTGTGTGTACTGGGGTGAGATGGAGGTTATGAGATGGAGGTGTGTTTCGGTTTATTCGATGAATGTTTCCTTGCCGTTAGTTTGTTTTTGTTATTTTTCCCGCTGCCTCCGTTCAGCGGCTGCTGTCAACCAGCCTCGGCCACCTAAAGCCAAATTCAGACGTAAGATGGCGTGAAGGTCAGAAAAGCGTCTGAGCTGCTGACTGGCAGACGACCAGCTCACTCTCTGTCTACCTGTCAGGCTGATGCATCTCTGTACATCCATATGACAGCTCTGCTTGATGTGTCGGCTATCACATTCATATTAAATCCTGCTCTGCAGCTGCTTTATGTTGTGACAGACTGAGAAGAGGAGCTGAAAGGACACTGGTTACTGCAGTTGTTGATGCAGCCATCAGATGACATTGCTTGAATTAGATCTTGACTTTGCAGGGAATTCACACTTCAGTGCTCTTCCAACAATGAATGCCCCTAGGATAGGTTGAAATTGAGCCTTTTATTTTTTTTAATTGGGCCTGTGTGCCCTTCAATTGTTGTTCCATCATGCAAATGAAGAAGAAGAGTTGGGATGCTTTCATTGGTTAGTGGCAAGGTGGTTACAGCATAATCTACATTTACGCCTAGCATCCACAAAACAACAATAGCCCCTTTCAGACTGCCATTTCAAGCTGCACCATTTACGCCTCTGTGATATTTCTTCAATCTGAATGTTCAAGAGGCGTGCTTGGGGGACAAAGTGATCCTGGCTCTGTACCGCCTTCAGAGGTGGGAACAGAGTGAGCGTTACATTCGTGAGACTGTTGGAGGCGGGGTCAATGTCAAGATGGAAATTATGTGACCTACGTTATTTGTGCGACCAACACCCTGGTAACAACAAAGGAAGTTTTCTACACATTATTGGGTCTCATCAGTCACTGACAGTCAGTCTGATCAGTGAGCTGGACCTACGTATCTTTGGTGATTTCTTCCTTCTGCTGTGGGTTGTCCAATCCTATTGATATAACTTCCTCTAGCTAAGGATAATGCTCCTGGTACTGCTCCAATATGTCACTGTATTTGCTTTGCAACAACTCTCAATCTATGTTTTTTTCCACTTTTTCCACCTCATATTTCTTTGAACATCTTCTTCCTGTTTACATCAGCATATGCATACCCTTTGTATATCAATGGTCATGTGATATGAGCTTTTTCAGGCATTTTAATATGGACAGAGCTATTCCTTTATTATGGTTGAGGATAAATGGAAGTGATCTCTGGATAAAACTCTCAGGAAACACTCATTCATTATCCTCAGCATCACTCTCCAGTCAAAAAAAAGAAGTGATAATTTGGAAAGAGTGGAAGAGAGGAACAAATAGAAGCAGGACCTCTGCAGTGGAGACCAGAGTGGTTTGTTGTAGAAGAAAATTATATATGAGTTGTGCCTTCAAGCAGTGAATCATTAGAACAATACGCTGTTTTGTTGAAAAATAACGAGAGCTAGTTTTTGTTTTATTCATATGTCAAAGTAATAATTCAAAACTCAGATTCAGAATCCTACTTAGTCTGGTTTTTATGTAGATTTCCAAGTGGATTTAAATTGAATATTTAGCAAGGGCGTCTCTTTTAAGTAAGTTGTTCTCTATTCCCCTGTCATGAATAGTGAATCATCAGGAGTTTCATTTCAGATCAAGAACTTAGCTGACCTCTTATCGTGTCCAGAGCAGAAACTCCGGCTGTGCTGTGGCTCAGGGCGAGAGCCGCGCTGGCCTCCATGTCCTCGTTAGCCCTCCTAGTTTGTTTTGAGCCTCATCTCTTCTGTCTCTTGGTTTGGCAATAGTCTGGAGCTATCGCAGTGGAAATTTGTGACCGCAAGAAAATAATGTGAATATTCATGATAGGCCAGTTTGTTTGTCCCTTGTGCTTCTTGTAGTGGATTTGCTGCATAAGTCATAATTCTGACATGTATTTTTGTAGTCAGGGACATTGAGCATGAGCTGCTGAAGTAACAGTCATATTTATCTTATCATCACATACTGACACATCAGTAAATTAAAGACAATAACACTTGCACAAAAGACATTTTGCACAAAGTTTTGAAAGATGCTTTTGTGTGTGTGTGCGTCAGGATCAAGGTGAATGACCAGATCGTGGAGGTGGATGGGACCAGCCTGGTGGGCGTCACCCAGAGCTTCGCTGCCTCCGTCCTCAGGAACACATCAGGAGTGGTCAGGTAAGTCACAGCAGATTATCAGTCCCATATGTAGTTTTAGTGAAGAGTTCATTTGGCAAGAGCAGATATTTTTAGATTAGATAAATAACCAGTTTGTTTGTTTGATTTCCCTTCGGATGCACAATAAAAAAAACATGATTTATGAAAATTTTAAAAGATGTAGATAAAGAGACATCTTATCAAAACCACCCGACATCAGTTTCACTGTTATTCCATGACTTGCACCCACACAAAATAGGATTAAAAAAATATAAAACGCAGATATCTGTTTTTGCAAATGAACCCTTATCTGCTCCTAAATTTAGATAATTGAATCATGGACTTAATGGAAACAGGACGGAGATGCCAGTCACTCCATTACCATTAAAGGCAACATATTACTCTTTCCTTTTTTCTGCCATACATATAATGTTACAATGTGGGATTTTCATATTTAACAAGTTTCAAATAAGGCTGTAATAAACTCATATGAACCCAAAAATTTAGCATAATATGTTTCCTTTTATAAAAGTGAACTTTTATTCTCCTTTATTCACTTTTTTAAGGCCGTTATCAGAACAAGGTCATTTACATTGGGCACAAGCTCAGTTATGGTTCTTCAACATCAGTTAAAGCTCAAATAAGAATAACATCTTAAGTATCACTGCTTCCTTATTATCAATTTATTTATTTATTTTTTTGCGTATACACACATAAGATTTCTCACTGATGAGGATCTTTGGATTACCATAAGATTATAGAAGTGTGTCAAGCAGCTATCAGCCCCAAGAACCAGACGTGCCATCGTACAGTATCAGACATAATTACTGACAAACTCAAGCCTCTGAAAATGCCCTTTTAAACCAAGCAAAGGTCCACGAGGACGGCCTCCACTTCCCACTGCGACTGCACGGCGCACTTCCGAGCGCCGCTCCGCTCCTCCTGCTGTCATGGTGCAGAAGTTGCAAAGCAGCCGCTAAAGCAGCCATGCTCAGTGAGACTTGTGTTTGGCAGAGGCCCCTTAACGCCATTACCATATCTGAGATACTCAAAGATGTGGGAACACAATATGTGACAAAAGTCTGGTGTGTTTGACAGTCGAGCAGCTTTTGGCAGGGGTCCGCATGGAGCAGTGGGGAGCAGACAGCACACACACACACACACACACACACACACACACACAGCATGGCAGGAAGGCTTTGATTTGAAAAGCCAGTCGTGCTGTCCTTGGCAATGTTGTTAGCCTGCCATCTCTCACTTTCACTTGGTTCTCTCTCTTGTCTCTGTTTTTTTCTTGGTTTAGTTTGCTGTTGTCTTTTCTATTTCTGTTTCATCACCATCATCTTCTATTGATTATCTCCTGTGCTCTCCTCTTCATACCTTTTCTCACTGTACACGTTCTTTTGCATTCCCAGGAAGCTTTGTTTACTTTGTCATGCTTCAGTTTGTCTAAATTAACTGCACACAGTTAAAACAGCCCTTACACTGACGTTAGATAATCTCAGAGCCTCAGTGCTGTTTTCAGTCATTCTGGTCACCTTGTTCCATCATGTTCTCCTCACATGTGTGTGTGGAGAGTACAGTGTACAGTGACATGTCCAACAGTGTCAGAGCAGATGCTGTTTGCTGAACTAATATTGACAGTGGGGGTTTTCCACATACCAGGATGTGGCACTATAAGTGAGGCAGCCTTGAAAAGGCTCCATCTATCACCTGTCCACTGATCTAAGTATAGATAGCTTATAATGAGCAGTGCAGAAAGCTTCATGGTCTCTTCTGCCTGTTAAAGATCTAGAATTAGTTTAATAAAACCATTTCAGAAATGTTAATATTTTAAATGTGACATATTAAAAATACAACTCTGTGACAATCTTGTATCACATTATAATAATAATTACACTCACTGCTATTTCCCATCGAATCACCAGACCTATTTTCACTCTTCTCTCCCTCTCCGCTCTCCCACTATTTCAGTCTTCCTCCATCATGTCTCACCCACTCACTGCTCCTCCTCCTCCTCGGTAAATCCTTCCCTCTCCGTGTGATCACCAGAGGTTTTATGGCCAACTGTCCTAGATTTGCCATTTTAGCTATATTTAACCCTGACTTCCAGCAGCATATCATCCAGGTTTTAGTCACAAGAAGTTCCCCCCAGTGTGACAGTAGAAAAACACAGATTTAAAGGTCTTGTCTTATTGATGGATTGTGGGAGAAACACAAGAGAAATATGAACAGTTCTTTTAGAAAAACACATAAAAAGCCATTCGATACCGGTCGGACTGATATTCCCTGGCTTGTACACAGAAAAACAGGATTTAGGATTTAGGATATGTTTTTGCAAATAAAGCCTTCATATAAACATAACATAACACATATGAATAATAGACTGAGTGGCTCTGTCTGACTAATGGAAGACAGTTGCTGATTTTAGATCCAATCCGAGCCCAACATCATTTGATGCACCTGTATTCGCTCTTAAGGCATCTAGAATAATAGTGTGAGCTGCATTTGCATGATAATCTCAACATTTAAAACGGTCAAGCTGACATGAGTCTGCAGTCGTCTCTTATAAAACACAGAAGGACTGAGTCATTATTTTGCAGGTCACAAGGAAGTCTCAAGGCTTACCGCTCAAATCCCCAAGCCCCGAAGTTTGAGTCTCATGTCCTAAACGGGTCATAATGTGCTCTTCACCATTTACCATTTTGAAAACAAAGTTGTTAAATTTAAACCAAGAATTCAAAAATGCTTTTTAAAGTGAATGCCCCTGAACTGAATCATAAAAAAGTGGTGCTGATATTGCTTTTTTCTCTGAGGATAAAGCAAGTCTTTGGACAAAGTGTTTTCAATTCAGAAGGTTCAAGGAATTACCTTGTATTAGTCTCTATATTGTTGTTGTTGCTGTAACATACCCTTTTAAAAAAGAAGCTATAGATTTGTTTGCCATGGATCAAACAGGGCTGAATGTCAGAGACAAAGAGTTACTGACAGAAAGACTCATTTTAATGGGATTTAGTTTAGTTTGGAATAAATACAGAGTAACACCATCTTTATGAGTCTATCATAATGCGACCAGTGCCCATCACCCAAAGATAAAAAAGTTGAACAAAAAGAGAAAATCTCTTTATGTCCCGACTGTGACCGACCAGTCATATCCTCTATGTGTGATCCCGCACTGACATCCTTAAATGCCTGTCAACCCGGAGCAGCCTAACGGGGAGACACGTGTCCTGTCGCACTTCTCCCGGCAATCGGCTTTTTCCATCTTTTTTCACACCAAGCAAAAATTTTAAATGTTGTCCCTTGAAGTCCCTGCACCACACTGCATGTCTGTGTTAATTGGACTAAATGAGACCAGAAGTGAAGGTTTCTGCAGTTGAAATGAAGCAGCTCTGTGTGTGGCTGCTCCTGAACAGTGGGAGGTAAGGAGGAACCTCGGACCGACTCCCCATGCGTGAGGAGGAAGGCTGTTTCCAGGTCAGCAGACCTCCCTGCTGTCCAAAGGCTTGTTCCAGTGCAGTACTTAGCTTAGCCAGGGCCCGCTCTCTTTCCCTTTTCCTTTCCTTTTTTTTTTTTACTTTCTATCTCTGTCCTGCCCTTCAGTTGTTCCTTCACATGTAGATCAAATACGCTTCTCTGCTGGAGCGTAAGGCCTTTTCTACATCGCCCTTAGAAATATATGAAAGAGCTCTCGGGAACTGAATTCACTTGATTAGACCCTATCTCGAAAACCTCTCCCTCTCTCTCTTTCTCCCTCATGTTAACATGCTTACTAGTACACATACGATAGGCAAGAACGTCCTTTTTCACACACATACACACACACACACACAGTTATAGGGCCTCTCTGGGTTGAAAAGGTCAGAGAAATTCTTAGATTGTTGCTCGGTTTAGTCAGCGTTATGAGAAGAATAAAGATGGTGAGATGATGTTTTTTTGAGTCACAATACTATTCAGCCTGAAATTGAAATTGAGGGAGTAAATCATTCAGCTTTTCCCTCTTTTTTAAATTTACGATCATGTGCACAATTTGCAAGAAGACATTATATATATTTGGGACAAACCTGCACGTTCTCAAACATCATTAGTTCTCATGTTAATGTGATACTATAAGTGTTATTGTTAGGTCCCTTGTGTAACTGCTCCGAGGCATTGCCCGTGGCCCTCTCCATTTACTTCCTTGCCAGGCTAATAACAGGCTGCCTGGCTGAGCTGACTGTCTTCTCATATTATTATGTGTGTCCCGTCTCCCAGCCCTGCCCTGATACGTCAGCAGATATCTCTGTCATTGCTATGTGGCTTTGGGCCTCTGCTGCTCTCACACAGTGCCTGCTGTGGTCATTTCGCTGCACAAATACACACCACGGCGAGAAAAAGACACAAAAAAATAGCAGCAGGGATACAGTAAAACATTTTATATATGCCTGAAAAAAGACACTGTGAGGTATGGTACCTGTATGTCTTAATTAAGAATAATAAGGATAATTATGCCAATAAACACTTTGATATATTTAAAGATGTCCCATGTTCAAACGTATCTGATAAAATTATTACCATAAGAAAATCAGGCTTTAGAATTAATTTATTTTATAGAATTGATCATAGACTACATTACCCATAAGCCCTTTGACTTCCCATTTAAACCCTTTGCTACAGAAGCAGATTCTCTGAATATAAAATAGCGAAAGCCAGACTGATGACACACAGTGTAAATGATGATGTAACGATAATTTTAACAACTACACTTAGAATATAATTGTTATTATCTCCTCCAAGGAGATTATGTTTTCAGCTCGGTCTGTGTGTCTGTCTGTCAGCAGGATTAGAGAGAAACTACAGGCCTGATGAAGAACCCATTAAATTTTGGAGCAGATCTGAATCACAGGGCAGATACATAAATTATTTTTCACTTTCATTAACATTGCAAGATAGGGCATTTGTGCTGCATTCATGTGGTGTGGGAATAATCAGAAAAATTAGTTCCAGACTGGGAAAGTTCATACGAACGCCCTCTTAAGTCCAAACACTGACAATGCGACACAGGGACATGTGTTATCCAAGTGCCCTTTTAGTTTATTCATGTAATCAGAAAGCCTGTGTAAATGTAAACAGTTTTTTAAAATGTGCTGTAACTGTTACATAATCACAAGCTGGTTCACTCTATGTGCCGTATATGTTGCCAGGACTGTAACAGCGTGTGTTGTTGCAGGTTTGTGATTGGCCGAGAGCGTCCAGGCCAGCAGAGCGAGGTGGCCACGCTCATCCAGCAGACCCTGGAGCAGGAGAGGAGACAGAGAGAGCTGCTGGAGCAGCAGTACGCCCACTATGACGCCGATGATGACGAGGTAATGACCACACATGAGCATGGACACCATAGAGGGGGTCGCAGAGGTGCAATAAAAGATGCAGAATTATGAGATTATGGACCTCATAGTGTGCATCTTAATATGTAAATATGATAAAATGCCCTGCCTTAATGAAAAAAAAGAACATATATTAATAAAGCTCATTATATCTACATTTATTTGAAGTTCATCCGCTGTCAGTTCACACACTTCTTACACATGACACTACATTGGAAAAATGAGGCTTCTAGTTGTCACTTAATGTAAATCAGCTCCCATCTGGAGACAGTTGACTGGAAATTTTAGCTTATTAACTCCATAAAACTGACTGACAGTGGGCTTTGATGCCAGCACACAAAACACACTCCCTCTCAGACACACACACACATTAAGAGGATGCCATGTGAGCCTCAGTCCTAGAAAGCATCACTCAGCGTTTCCCTCTGCTTACTCACAGCACGTTTAATCCACCAGACACTGAGCTCACGGCCCTGCAACCCATGTTATCTGCCCCGGAGACACACGTGCATGCACATACACACACACTCACACTGTACATACACATGTAATCACACTCTAAAGCAGCGTAAATCAATGCATGGTGCAGCCCTCACCAGCACACAGAGGAACAGCTGCACTCATGCGTGGATTTACATGCAGACACTCCATCAGTGTTGTTTGAGGTCTTTCATTTCCTGGTGGATTGAGAGCCGTCATGCATAAGAAACTCCTCTCCAGGCACCGGAAGCTGATCCCAGTGCTCCCATAATCACAGCCCCGTACACATGTAGCACTGTCAGCTCCTATTAAAGCTCCTGCTGTATAGAAGGTCGAGAATTCAGCCATTAGCGATGACTTCACTGCTTTAATTTAAACACGCAAGAAACCTCCCTCTTCCGTGATCATTTCAGATCTTTCAGAGTCCATAATGAAAAGTAAAATAAACTTTTTTATTTTTTATTTGAATGAACACCCTGTTTCAGAAATCCCCAGAAGGACACATAAAAATACGACTGGGGATTGTATTAAAATTGTAAATCCATACACAGATTACGAACCGCTGTAAAAACACACTTGAAATCTGCCACCGTTGAGCACCAAGCTATCCATAACTGCCTACGTAACTGCCGACAGGGTAAACAGTTACAAAACCATTACAAGGATCTATGGGGCAATAAAAGGAGCTCATCAATATTAATATCTCTATAAATATTAGAAGGAGTTCTCACCAGGGGGAGGTGGGGAGGGGGGATATTTCTCACTCTGCCCGGGTTGATCTGACAGACAGCTCTTTATTGGTGCTGGGGCTTCTGTCCCCAGAGGACGGGATGCTCCTTCAGTTAGCAGTGCACATCACACACACGCATGTCGGTCCATTTGTGGGTATGATTTTATTTAATCTAACTCACATGCCCATCTGTCTGCACTTAGATGTGAACACACACATGGGAAAAACACGGAGACACACACAATACAACATGTGGGTCTAACAATTCCCACATTCCCAATTCTCACTTTTATTGCTACTTTGCTCGATACGATTAAAAAATTAAAGATGACATATTACGCTAATTTTCAGATTCATACTTAAAATTGGGTCTCTACTACAACTTTAATGTTAAAAGAACACATAACGTTTTTTTTCTCATACTGTCTGAGTAAATCTGTATTCACCCGACTGTCTCTTTAAATCCCACCACCAATAAAAGTCAGTCTGCTCTGATTGATCAACAATTCCAGATGTAGCATTTGCACTTTCTGCGTCTCTGCACTGTCATTGTAACGAGGGGATGATTGTAATAGAATATAGCAGTACTTTCTAACTATATTTAGTATATTACTTTCACAGTATTTAAATAGCAAATAGACCTGGTTTATAATCAAATAAGGTTTTTTTTTTTTTTTTT
>CAFUXE010001288.1:469396-502693 GCA_903364295.1 Serranus cabrilla
TGGTCATCAGCCAAAGAGTGAATCAAGCGATCCATTCGGATCCAGTGCCAACTTTTATTTTATGTTATTTTGAGAACCGGAGAAAAGAAAATCAGCCTGAATACATGCAGCATAATGGCCTACATTGATATCAGTCCAATAAAATCAAAGCAAAGACAACAAATGGTGACTATTATTAGGAGATTTTCCTTATAAACCCTTAAGATTATCCAGACTAACATCTGGAATCGGTTCCATTAGAGACACTCATGGCTGACCAGGCTGTCATTTGTGTTACCTACATTTTATATAACTGTTAGCATTAAAAAAAAATAGAAAATGGACTAAAAAGGACAGAATGAAGAAAATGGGTCAGTGATCTAACTGTTGCTTGCAGATTTTATCAGCTGTAGCAGGTTATTAGATAAACTTTATGAGTTGGATAACTTCTTCAAGAATGAATGCACTGTTTGCACTGAATAACTCTGTGTATGATATTGTGGTAAACAGCTGAAGCTAAAACAAGCTCCAATTTATGACTCTCATCCATTGCTTCCATTACACAGAGTTATACAGAGATAAGCATCTCACAATTTCTTTAAAACCTAGAAAGTTGTTTATTAAAATATATTGTTCTTCTGAAGTTATTTGCAGAATCCTCAAAGACTGTTATAACCCGTCTGGATTCATAAATATTCAATCTGCTGCACCATTTAAAAAACAAAAAACAAAATGAACAACAACAACAAAACCTGCTTCCTAAGTTTCTCCACCTTTTCCATATAAAGAAGGTGGCCGGAAATCCCGAAAAAAAATGTTAGTATTGTACTTTCTCCATTTCTGCATTTCCATTTCTGAATTTAATGACCTTAGCCAAGACAAAACCCGTTATTATAAGTTGTATTGGAATATGTATGTTTCTTGCCAATATATTTTATATTTTCCTGCAAAATTAAACATTAACATTTCCATATTTTACAAAAAGCGGGACTTATGTGGATACCTGGTTTGGGAAATACTAGACAAAGCAGATGTCACTCACACACACATACACTGCTGTTTGTATGTGTAGCTGCAGGCACATGGGCCACATGACTGACTGTGCTCTTCCTCTCACAGCAGACAGGAGAGTACGCCACAGATGAGGAGGAGGGGGGGACAACGGTGGCAGGCGAGGACAAGAATATCGAAGTGTTCGACTTGCCGGAGTCAGAGGACATCCTGTCTCCCTCGGAGTTAGACGCCACTAAACTCTACCAGAAGTTCAGAGAGGTAAACTCTGATTCCTTCCCCTCTACAGATCAGTCTCTGGTCCTGAATATCCCAATGTGAAGATTACACAACTGAACCGAGCCCACCACATTTTCTCCTTCAGTGCTTTGAAGAATACATTTAAAAGAATACACACACCCACACACTCACTAGAATAACTTAGCCACAGAAAAAAAGGTAATTCAATAAAACAACAAAAGATAGCGACACAATGGAGTCTAGCACCCTTGCTTTACTTGGCAGAGTTACATTCTTTTGTTAAGATCTAAGATCCGCTTACCTCCCTAATTCCTAATCTGGATGATTAGACGCATGAATACAAAAGCGATGTAAGACCGATGCTCATTACATCTCTAATTGCCCATGTGTGGTTAAAACCCACTGATGAGGAGAAAGTGCTAACACTTTTAACCTGCATTTGAATCGATTTGTATCCCGATCTTGGCAACGCTTCACAAGACCAGCCTCTGGGAACAGAAACCCATTTTGTTGAACTTTTGCTACCATCGCTGTCAATGAACTCAGCTTAAAAAACTACAGCCATAACATGGAGCATGAATTCACTGGTTGTTAACTCATTTCTGCTTTTTATGCTGCTGCTGCTGCTGCTACTATTGATCGAGCGCTCCGGTGCTGTTTTGGCACCATAACACTTTAGCCTTTCTGTAGACTGCCACAATAGCTGTATGACACATTTAACAAATGGCTTCAGCTGCACTGCGGGCGCCACGGGGGATATTGAGTGAGAAGATAATGCAATTCCTGGTCACAGGATGTATACATTTGTTCCATTTTCACACTCTGTACCATGACCTCTGTCTCCCAGAGTGCAGCTTTTACCGTTTCTGTGTAAAGAGCTTTCCCATTTCCTACTTTTTTCCATTTTTTTTTTATTTGCTGCCTTTCACGGACCTAAGGAAAACATAAAGCGGGCAGCTGGGAAACCAGCCTTTTAAAAATATTACAAAGAAGATGTGATAGTAAAACTGCTCTTGTACTTTGACACACGACAAATCTTTCTGAAACCTTTTCATCTTCTTAATGTCCTCTTTTAAGATATTATTCCCCACCAGGCTGCTGTTCAAGTCCATTTACTTTTTCATGATGTTTTGAACTAGGTTTCAGAGCCAAGAGTAATTGTTAATGCCTCACTCAGCAGAGACGCAGTATTGACTAATTTACTCATTCTCCGAGGCACACACACACACACACACACGCCACTAAATGCTCTCTTTAAATCCCACTCTTAATTAGCTCACCTCATGAAGACTCCACATTTTACATCACAACCAGCAAATGAATGCTAAACAAATCTTCGTCTAATCATCAGCACGTTTAAAATAAAAGCAATATGCTATTAACATAATCAGCATCATGACACGCTCTGAATTTAGTACGACGTTTATGCTATTCTATATTCTAATCAGGATGCCAAGATATGCTCTGAGGAAATGTGTCTAAAATAATGCCAGCGCATCTAGAATATTGTCATTTGATATAATGCTGCAGTCATAAAAAACAAAAATGGCACCCAATTTTAAGGATCATAAAGTTTCGATTAAGTGTTGGAACAAGCAGATACAGACTGTGGTACTTTGTTGATGTTGTCAGTAAAACGATGTTCAAATAAGTAATATTAACAGCATGTTTAACAGCAATAAAACTATCAAACACTTCATGCAATATAATCTAATATAAAAAGTCTCCAGTTGTATACGGCATAAACAAACTCATGCAAAGAGCAAAGACAAGTAAAAGTAAGGTTTTAGTGAAATGTATGTTTGTGAAATAGTAAACATATGACTGGATACATGAGACTTGATTTATACTGTATGAGTTGTGTGAGAGTTTTAAATCGACGTTTTCATATAGTTTGTGTTCAGGTGAAATGTGGCTCATATTTTTCTCAGTTTTGGGAAACAAAGTTTTATTTAAGAACACAGGATTAGTAAGTTATGCCTTTAAAGAGTATTTTTCATGTCTGACTGGCCGTATGTACATGAATATAAATAGTTTTGCTGCCTGTATTAATTTCAACTGCTCGTGCTGAACTAAAAAAAGACAACCTCCTAACATGCTTCCAATTTAAGTGATGGAAGAAAAAAAATCCACAGCCATCCATCTTAAAAAAACCTTCCTAAAGTGTCTCTGAACTCCATTCGAGGCTTCAGCAGTTTTCAGTAAATTAAATAAAGTGGATACCCTCTAAAAGTTACAGTCTTTCTAGGACAGATTCCCTCTTTTTGTTTCCCCAGACACTGTTTCTTTGCTGAGCTGCAGTGGGGGGGAAATAGTAACACAAAGCAGGAAATTGGTACTAAAAAAGAATGAAACTTCAGAAGATGCCAACTTGATTTGTCTAACTCGAAAGCCTCAAAATGAATTGTAAACTTATAAACTTTGGAATGTATTTTTGCGCAGGAGGAGGACTGTGAACAACCAGGAAAACTGCTGTCCATAATGCGCATGTGCACAGGCTGTGAAATGATCCCTTTACAGAAAAATCTGGCTTCAAGAGAGAAACAGAAAATATGCTCATTATTAATATTGTAACACTTGAAACTTCCCCTTATCTCCCAACGCCACTCCTTCCCTGTTTCTCTGTTTCTGCCTCACTTACTGCAGCTCTCATTTGCTCCCATCTCCACATCTCCCCTTCCATCTCTCTTCCTCCTCTCTTTTATTTCTGCCCTGTCATTATCTCTCTTCCTCTCTGTGTCTGCCTCTAAATGACTTCTCATCTCGACTTCCATCCATAACTCCTTTCTGCTCCCTCTCCCACTCCATCCATCTAATGTGTTACACTTCTGGAATTATATACAAACCTTTGTGTTGTAAGAGTTTAATAGTTAGTAACAGCGTTAGACGCTTTTTTCTTGTTGGAAAAATGTAGACACTTTTAAATCTAATACTATGTAAATGACTTTCTTTTAAAGCTTTTTATACCAGCTACTTTCTACTATCTCTGTCTCCTGAGAGTGTGTGTCGGGATGCTGTCAGGGGAGGACGGGGTCGGCTGCCTCGGCCCGTCACACTGTATCGACAGCACAGAGAGCCTGCGCAGCCATGCATTTGATTATCTGACCGCCCTCTCTTTTCTCTCCCATCCTCTCCCTTTCTCCGCCTCTGCTCCCAACAGCTCCAGATCAAACACACGGTGACCGAGGCCGAGATTCAGAAGCTCAAAAACAAGGTAAGAGATTAAAACTGTCAGTGCGCAGGCTGCTTGTGGGTGCAAGCGACAGAAGTTGAATGAGTAAATGGATGTGGATAGTGACAGAACAACACGGGGGCAAAGGGGGGCAGGGTTGGTTAGAAAGCTTTAGGAATATGTTTCTTTCTTTAGAAATAGGAGGCAGGTAGTTGAACTAAAGCAGCAGCCATTCAGGAAATGATCAAGCTTCTCAGAAGAGGCTGCAGCAAACAAGCTCCTGTTTATTTCTTTTTTGCAGCATAATGCATGTGCTCGTGTACATAATATACTCATCTGGAGTGTGTAATTGATAAGCTCTGTCAAATGTTAATGGCCTAAATTGATTGATTTCCAAATGAATGTGCTGAGAGTTGATTTCATTAAATCCATCAGAGAAGTGGTGCCTGAAAAAGGAAAATCCACTTTCACAGAGAAATGAATTGATTGAGTGTGTGCTCTGAACACAGACTTTGAAGCGTTTCTCTTTGAACAGCTTTGTTTGATATCATTCCCAATTTTGAAATTCTGGGTTTGTTCTGGTCTCAGTGCATGTAGTATAAATACAATTACTACTGCTTTGATTTGAGAGACAAATTGTGACAGCATATTTGTGCCATTATAGGATAAAAAAGAAAGATGGTGCTGGTGACGGGATTTGTGGTGCAGCAGGACACAATGTGACAGATCATCAAATTAATTGATACTCAAGCATAGAGCAAGTAAGAGTGCAGTGTTTTAGATGCCAGCAGCTCAAAGTTCCGGTTACTATGGTGATTCTGGTCTAAAATCATGAGTATTTCCTCATTGTTGATCACGATGATAAAATATAATTTGATTCCGATACATGGCAAGCAGCGGCATGCATGGTGGGATGACTGACTCTCAATGTGAAACTATGTGGCTCCTTTACAAAAAAAAAACAATTTCTCCAAATTCTTTCTTGCAAATGTACGACTTTATAATCCCGGATTTGTTTTCACCCACAGTGGCATCCTCATGTTGTTGTACAAACTGTTTGAAATGATAAAATATGAAAACTTTTTTTTCTCCAAAAGACAATATCATCTTTGGAAAAACAAAAAAAAAAACACACTGTCAACACTGTTTTTTCCTCCCTTCCAGCTGGCATCAGTGGAGAGGGAGAAGCAGCGCTGGGAGAAGGAGAAGAGCCAGCTGAAGGCCAGCATCGAGGAGAACAAGGAGAGGATGCTGAAGCTGGAGAGCTACTGGATCGAAGCGCAGACGCTCTGCCACACGGTCAACGAACACCTGAAGGAGGCGCAGGCTCAGTACCAAGCTCTGGAGAAGAAGTACAACAAGGCCAAGAAACTCATCAAAGACTTCCAGCAGAAGTGAGTGAACCTGGTTACTAATCTGTGACTGACGGATGAAGGATAATATTCTCTGAAAGTTTGAAAACTTGAGGAAGACATTTCAAAAAACGAAATCCCAGATGGATGAGGGATTTAACCAAAATTTGACCTCAATTAGTTTGCATTTATGTTGTCGGCTCAGTTTGAATAAATGATAATCTGCAGCTTGTAAGAAACAACAGAGGTAGGATTAGAACCCACTGATCCTGTATTCTCTAAATTAGGTTGTTTGTGTCTAAAAATGCTAATTTAAAAAAAGGTAGATGAAATGTATTAATGACTTCTAGAAGGACAATATTTTTGTGAGGACAGGGATAAAGCTGTTTACCTTGATATCCTATCACAAACTTTTTCCAAAGCTTCACATCTCAAGGTCATTTTTTTAGGCAAATTAAGTCAAATCAAGTTTTAAGTTTATTCCTGTTAAACCAGGTGCAAGGCAGAATGAGAGAGTGTCATATTTCATAGACTTATGATAACAGGTGGTCATATATGTAGGGGCGGATAGTGATGCTTAGTTTGTTTAAATATGATCTTTGCTGCTTTGATATGAACGGCTTCCTTCATCTCTACTTAAAGCTGTTTGGATTTTTACTGTCCATCAATCCCATTCTCGTGAACGCTATAGCTCAGGAACACCTGGAGGGAAGTACTTCACATCTGGGACAAACTTCCACTTTGACTCAAGGTTGAACTGATTAGATTTCGAAGGTGAAAGGTCAAGGTCACAGGACACAAATGTCTAATAGGATATAGGTCATATACTGAATTGGTGACACTAAACCGGAAACTTTGAAGATAATTTGTAGATTCTTTGCAGCAACGTCCAAACTTGAAACGCTGTCTATTATCAAGACTTTGTGTTCTTTCCTGCTCCTTTTTTATCCACAAGCTTCAGACAAAGTGCTCAATCAGTCCTCTGTTAAGACTGTGTCTGAGCAAATACAGCTTATTTCTCACTAGAATCATTAGGGTGACATGATGTTACAATATACATCATCCAAACAATATAAAAATGTGTATTACGTGTATTTTTCTATATTGTCTCCCTGGTGAAAAGGTGAGGAAACAGCATCATTTGGACAGTTTACGTTCTTATAGGGATATTAAATATGATATCCTAGGTAGCTAGAAGATTTTGGGTATATCGCCCTGAGAATCATTTGTCATTGTAGTGATATTTTCCATTTGACCAAAAAAAAACACTTAGTACCTTTTATTGAACTCCTTCAGAGTCTCCCTACATATATTATATGAGTCTGGGCAGACATGGATGCAGACTGTCTGTTGTTTTGGTTGACATAGTTCAACATAATATATCCCATAACTCAACTTACAGAAAATGCATTGAGAAACTCCTGCTTACTTACTTACTTACTTTCTGAATGTAACCGACTGCGTCTCCCTGACTCGCTCAGAGAGGCTCCTGAAACATCATTTCCTTGTCTATTAGTCTATAACTTTACACTTGAAGCATTTCTTAAATGAGGTCATTGCATCCACCGTGCCATTAAACGTACGCTTTAATAAATAATTTTAAATGACTTCCTTCATTACTCCTTTTAAAGCCTCTCTTGCTTCAGTGGACAGATTGGAGAATTTCTTCTGGGTTTCCATCCGTAAAGCAGAGCGCCTCTTTCTATAGCCAGAGTCTTATCCCATTGCAACAGGAAAAGCAGAGTCCCCATTCTCATGCAGCGCAGCTCTCCTGCTTTTCAGTGCGTTGATCTCTTTGGTCAGTCCCATCACAACCTCTCCTGCTCCGCTCCAGTCTGACTGCCTCTAATTGGCTGTGGCCCTGCAGGCCAAATGGAAGCTAACTGATGAAACGAACCCTCCATGCTGATCTGTGGCAGAGGACTGAGCTGCTGAGGGGAGACAGCCAGCTCACACAGCAAGGGCAAAGCCGGGATGGAAATGTATGTGTGTATTTTAGTGGTAGACATGTGTTGAGTGTGTGTTCACTCTAAGCAGCAGGGTCAGACTGAAGTCTCACAGACATCCTAAAACAGCCTCAGCTCCCTTATCGCCACAGCTGAGCGGCAGAGCAGGCGCTGTCACACACGGCCGAACATCCACACACACACACATAAATGTATCTTTTTTTCCCTCTGTTAGCACACACCCACTCACCACATCTTCCCTCCCTCTCGTCTCTCCAGGGAGGTGGAGTTTATCCAGAAGGAGGATGCAGAGAGGAGGCGGCTGGAGGAGGCTGAGAAAGCTCACCTGGCCGAGATCCAGGGACTGCAAGTCAGGGTAAACCAGATCACTCACCTCCATCGTTCACTCTATGTCTCTGTGTGTTTCAGCTGAAACAAACCTAAACCTAGATTGTTTGGTTTAGCACATTACATTTACAGCATAGCTTGTAAATATGATTGTGATCAATTAAATAATAATCCAGTAATGATCAAAAATATCACTCTATCTTTACTACTTTCTCTCTATCAGGCTTAAAAGTGTGTTTTTTACTCCTTAAAAAAGTGTTTCTCCTCCTTGGACAGTGACAGCGGATGGACGAGGCGTCCAGGGGCCTGTGGTTGGTTTTCATTGTCAAACTCTGTATTGATTTTCTGCTTTCCTAGACTTAAAACATGACAGTTGTGGTGTTTTCTGCCCGAGTCTCCGGCCATGCCCCACAGTCGAATGGGCAGTCAACCCAACTGTCCCCTGTTATTATTCTGCACAGTGAGCACTCATTCTCCCACTGCACTGCATCGTTAAGGGTGGAGGGTGAAGTGTGGCACAAGCAGGGGTGGTGGAAAAACAGTATAATGTTGAATGTAAGCCAACAGCAACACAGGAGGGCCGTGCTTTAACTAAAATGACAGGCTGCGCTTCACTGGGGATTTTCATGTGCACTTGGCCGTCACCTGTGAGACACTTTTCAAATGGAAATTGAAAGATGAATTATGTGCTCCTCACCGTGTCGGCCATTTGTTTCAGTGCTTTAAAGCAGCTGTTGTGACAGGTAACTGCCTACGGCTGATTAACATTGATCGGTTCCTCTTCCTCTACAGATTGCAACATTAGAGTCTGAGCTAATGCAGCTGATGAAGCAGAACGGCATCCAGGTCAACAACAACAACAGCAACAGTGCCGAGAGGCTCAGCGCGCAGCAGCAGCAGCAGCAGCAGCAGCAGCAGCACAGCCCTAAAAGGGCCGCGGCACAAGCCAGAGGTGCGTTTGTCAGGGGACAGGGTCATTATTATGAGATTGATTTGGAGGATTAGCTCTACGTGTCGGGAAGTTTTCCCCTTATTGCTCAGAGTTATGTGAGAAGATCAATGCATGTTAGTCAATAAACATATGAAACATGTTATTCTTGAGCTGTAGAGGTGCTGGAAGCAGGATAACATATTGACGGAGTCGGGCTAGCTGTTTCCCCCTGTTCCCAGGCTTTGTGTTGAGCTAAGCTAACAGTGTCCTGGCTCTAGCATCACACTGAATAGACAGACATGAGAATAGTATTGATTTTTCCTTCACACTCAGCAAGAAAGCAAATAACTGTGTTTCCCAAAATGTAGAACTGTTCATTTATAATTGTAGAGACAGCTCAAAGAGGAGAAGGGTGAGAACATAAGCATCTACTCATGTTTATGTCTGATTAACAGCTATACAACTATTGTTGGATAGTTTTTGCAAACACAGCATTTAAAGTAGGCCCATCCTCACTGGCTTTACGAGCTAGAGCAAGCGAGGGAGAGAATGGGATAAAATGTATCATACAAACTCTGGGAACAGGCTACACACCCTGCCTGATCGCAGCAAAATAAGAAATCTATACATTGTTTTAGAGACATTCCTGCACATTATACATTATTCTAAATGATCCCGCATTTCTTGTTTCTATAAACTAAGTACCCAGATGTTTTGTCCCTGTACGACCCATGATGCAACTCAACATCACCGCCTCTTTTTTTTAGCTCCTGCAGTTATTGATTCCTCTTGCCTTGTGAAGGACATTGTAAAGATTGAATTCTTGTGTGGTTAAGACACACACACACACACACGCACACAGTGCAGCCCGGGCTTGTTATGCTCACATCCTCCCTTCCTCTGCTGCATTAACCTTCACACACACTTTAACCCCTGACTCTTGTTTCACTTTGGACCTCGGCAAACACAAAACAATCTTGTAATCCCTTTTGAGCACATCTGTCTGATTTTATTCTCCTCAAGTCTTTTTAAGCTCCACTGGCTTTATTTCAGTGGCTGCATCTGTCAGAACACAGTGTGCACACACACAAGTGCCACGTCTGATACTGTACAGTGCAGATGGGATAACAGAGTGATTGGATCTGCGCTGATCTGAGTGACGCTCCCCATTATGTAATATTAAAAATGGGGGATTGAGGGAGACGGCTGGAACAGGGTGTGAAGGAGAGCGAGAGCATGTGGGAGGAGAAGACAGAATCTGCTGAAATGATCTTTTAAACTGAAATGATTTCAGTTTTTTTGCTCGTCTGACAGCGTCTCCCTGAGCACTCAGGGAATGAGCAGAAAAATGATAGTTGCCTGCCTAGTTAATGGTGTTACTTATGGGGGAAGACGTGATATTTGAACTGTGTTGATGATGTTTTAATAGACTTATTTAATGGGGGTGTTAGCACTGGGGCCAGGCCGAAAGAAGTGCGTCTTTATCAGACCAAAACAAAGGAAAACAGGCACATAACTGATGGACACAAATGGATTATACAGCACTTTTGTCTCCAAACTAAATAGCAGCTGTTTTTTCTCTCTCTCTCTCTTCTATTTGTGTATGTTTGCAGCTCTAGACCTGAGGGAGGGCTCACCAAGCAAAAAGAAGATCTACAGAGGAGTCACCCGAGACAGCATCAGCTCCACCGAGGGAGAGGTTTGTATTCAGACTCACACCTGCACATTTTTAATGACACAACATCTGTTCAACATCCGCCAGATGTGTGTTTTAATCACACTATTCTCATTAGACTTTTCTCACATTTCATGTGTCTTTAATTTCACCACATGGTGTTTAATTAATGTGTGTGTGTTTTCCGCGGCGCCCCTGTGTTTGTGTGTCTTTAACCCCTGTCCATTCCGCTTTATACCTTTAATGGATTAATTGCTACGTGTTGCTCCGCGACACTAATTGAGTCTGTGGCGCTGTCACAACTTATTGTCTCTCCCAGTGTGATAATAACAGCCACAGTCTTTTTTTTTTTTTTTCTGGATGAAAGGCTCTAGTCTGGCTAATGCTGTCACTTAACTCGGCTAGAGCAGGAATGAGTTCAGATTGGATGAACAACTTTGAGAACTGGATCAGAATTGGCAGAAACAGAGAAATCAGGCGGCCGGAGGCTTCCAGGGGAAAAGAGGGCGAGGAATTAGAAATGGTGAAAGTATGTCAAGCGACTTCTTTCAGATTAGTCTGCAGCTCGGGCTGTTCAGATCACTTTTCCTTTGATTGCACTTCCTTTTTCTGTGTGACCACTTCTGAGCCTTTGCTTTCCTCCCTTTCAAATCATTCATTTTCTTGCCAACGCAGTTCTTTCTCTCTGCACTTCCTGTGTCTCATCCCTCTCATTCCCTTACTCACATTCCTCCATTCGCTTCATCTCTCTTTTCTTTTTGTCCCTTTTGTCTTCAGGTCTCGGAGGGGCACGGCAGTCCAGCACACAGTCGGTCTGGCTCCATTCGTAGCGCAGCCTCTTGTGATGGAGGAGCTACAGTCCTCAGGGCCCCTGGCAGCGCTGAAAGCTCCCCCAGACGAACCCTGAACCCGCAGTCCACCACGGGTTAGTACTCTACTCCCTCAATTCATCTCATTAAAGAAGACATTCTGACATGCCACAGTAGGAAAAGCACAGGTAGACATAATAAAATGAATGATGGCTTAATTCCATTTAGCTGCTTTAGCTTTAGTTTGCTGTATTGTGCACGTCGGCTCACTGTCACACTGTCAGGGGACACATTAATAGAACAGAGCTATCTTTAGTGTTGTCAGTATCTGTGTCTTCCTACTGCAACCCTGATTCCAAAGAAGTTTGAATGGTATGTACGACATCAGTTATAACACTTACCTCTTAAAACCCACCTACCTGGTTAGGTTGAGGGGTAGAGAGAGGGTTAGGATGAGGTCAAACAAATGTTTAAACCAAAGCTTAAAAACAGATTCATTATAAGGATGAAATGCATGAATGAGGCTTCATTTGAAAGGTAACATCTTCTAGTTTTCTGCAGTTGTTTGGCTTAAACACAACTGAAACTACCTCAACAAAAAGCATTAGACAACTTCCCAGCTCTTTTGGGATCAGGGTTTTATACCAAGTCAAAATGTCTGCTGTGAAAAAGGCAGATGAAACATCAGATGGTGTTGAATACATCTGTAACTACATGCACTCATCACTTGAAGCAGGTGTAATGTCAGTGCGGGTGTTTGTGATCACAGGTTCACAGTCTCCTGCGATGTCGAGCCCCGCTCGCTGTGTGGAGGAGCGCAGACTAACTTCAGATCCTGGGTAAGACGACAAGTAGTGCAATGTTTTTGTTTTTGTTGCACACTCCCCCCGTGAAATGCTCCGTTAAAACAGAATAAACGCATTAATTATTTAGTGCATCACTGCTGAACAACGCGTCCTTAATGTGAGTAAAACACATTACATAAATAGGGTCAGTGGTTCAGTTTGTAATGAGTCCAGATTGAAAGAAAGCACATGAAAGACTCTCTGTAGTTCAGTCCCAGCCTGAATTTGTTCGCATCTTTTAGTCAGTCGATTTACATTTTCTCACTCTAAAGGTTCAGGTCGTCCCTCAGGAAAAAGATCCCAGAGCCTCACCTGGAAATAGCTGAATAAATATTAAACTGCCTTAGAGCTCCAGTGTTATTTTCCGGCTGCTTTATTGGCATGAACGAATGACTGATACATTTTGAGACGCTGTCCAGCAGAACATCTGCTACAAAACTGTTAATGAAGTTGTGGTACCTCTGTTTCCTTGTCTCTCTCTCTCTCTCTCTCTCTCTCTCTCTCTCTCTCTGTCTCTCTCTCTGTCTCTCTCTCAGCTTCACAGAGCCGTCGGCAGAGGACAGTCCAGAGAAACTCAATGTCAAGGTACATGAGGTTTGATGACTGTACATTGGGCAAACAGTGATTACCTTTATAGATACCTTACAGTGAGGACATTAAAGGACACTTGGTTTTGCCCTCTGTAATGTTATATAAGTCCAGTGAGATCAGGCTTTTTGTCTGACCTGTAAATACTTCTACATATTGTACATTTTCTGTGCGTCATTTAGCTTTAATTTGCTGTGTTATTTCTGTTAAACAGACCGCCCTTACATGGCCCCACTTCTTCTCCTATTCATATTACTTGGTATTGTATTCTTTTGTGTTTTGTTCGAATATACCTCAATCCACAGAAAGAGCAATGAGTTGGTACTTTTAGAGGTAAACAGGGTTTATAATAAAGGGGAAAAATTCCTTTAGTAAATGCAAGCAAATCAATATGTATTTTCTCCATAATCCTAAATATCTCTTATAATTGTACTTATGTCTTCAGCAGCACTGCAAAATGTCCATTTTAACAATCACATGATGTTTTTTTTTAATTAAATTCCATTGTTGTAGAACAATCTGATCTCAAGGGCAAATCAATTAGTTTCAAAATGCATCTTCAATCTGTTATTTGTCATACTGATACGATAAGATTAAAGTTGTTAACATGGGCATTGGTTGCAGTGCAGGAACTTGCATGAAAACTCTTTCTAATCCTGTGTAATATCAGATGTGGTTACCGTAGGATTAAAAAAGAGATTATTTTTGATCCTGCACCAATCCAGTCCTCTCCCTCCCTCCAAGGACACGCTCTCTGCTCGAGACGAGTGCACATCACAAGATAAATCAATGCAGAATGTATCCGCATTAATAGTTATGTGGGGCTTTTAAGTGAGGATTCAGCCCAGCGAGCTCAAAGTCTGAACCTGTAAGATTAGTTTCGCTTTTAGCTCAAACAGTACAGAGAATCAAAGAAATCCTCAGGCTACAGTATAACCCTAAATGTACGACGAAGCTCGCCACTTTTGTCTCAAAATCTTGTATAAATGTAACGCTACACTTTGTCTTGTTCTATCAGAGCACTAATGGAAATATTGTACATTTAAGGGAGGAGAAAAGGAGCCTAACACCAGCCAGTTTTTCTCCTCCTGGTGATCAATATTTCTCAGCAGCTTGTTTCTGCATGTTTGTGAACAAATCTTGGATCTTAATACAGTAACTCCACAAATGTCCACACTCTGGCAAACTCACAAGGACACAGAGAGATTTTTAAATTGGACAGCATCCAGCTCCGTCATTTCCAACCACTAATCACATTCACAGTTTGTGCTATAGTGGAACATCTTAAAAATGAGGGATGTGCACAACCCTGACGCCCCGCAGTCAATCAACCAGCTTAAATATTTTAGTCTAATGTCCTTTTTATTGACTGTCAAATATTAGGAGGAAGCGAATCAATCATTCTGCTGTGTGCGCAGAGGCAAAATCTTCATTCTCCTGATTCATTCTCTCCTCTGTTTAAGAAATAGAACTAGAGAAGCACTCCGTCTAATCAACTAAATTCAGCCTCTGAGCCAGTTGGCTCCCTCCACCAGTCTTATAAGTGTGCTGTTGATTTCTCAGGCACCCACTCTGAACGACGATCTGAGCGCCAGCAGCAGCAGCTCAGTGGAGATCAGCGGGCTGCTGAGCGAAGCCAAGATGTCGGGACGCTCACACACCCTGGCGCTCTCCTCAGATGAGGTACTTTATGTTATTTATCATTTATTTAACCAGAAAGGTTCCAGTGGGACGCAGGATCTCTTCTGCCAGGGAGGCCCGGTCAGGATGGGCAGCAAAGTAAAAAGATTTATATACAAGTATACAGTTAACATCACCAAAACAAATACAAAAAGTGCACATACAAACTTATAAGAGGGGCATACATCATGTATATATATAGCCAATTTCGAGGTGCGTGTACTTTAATTGATTATTTCCGCTGTATGTAACTTTTCATATTTCTACTCCACTACATCTTGAGGCAAATATTGTACTTTTTACTCCACTACATTAAGCTGCCAGCTTTAGTTACTTTTCAGGTGAAGATTTAACAAGATAAACATGACTAATTTAAAATGATTAGACTTACCTTTACACAATTAAACACTGCCTACAACATGCATCAATTCAAATAATCTAATATTATATTTAGAATATATATATAAAACAATATGAGTGGAGCCATTCTGCATTATGAGTACTTTTATTTTTGATACTTTTAAGTACAATTGGATGCTGATGCTTTTACTTTTGAATGCAGGACTTTTACTTGTGATGGATTATTTTCTCAGGGTGATATTCGTACTTTATTCATGTGATTTTTTTTCTGTCTTCAGATTATAAATGTAAATTATTTGTAAACTGAACTGATTGGCAGCTTGAAACAAATGAGCTAACAGAACGTAGCTTTGTAAAAATCAGGTATCTCTTTTAAAATATACATTTAAATGCAAGACAGGCTTATTTACTTGTGTCACTGCCTGCATTTATTATCTTAATGGATATAAATGGCAGAGAAAAGCTTCTTTCATATTCCTCTGGCAGAAAGCTAAAAATCAATGGCTCATTGTACTCAAACGCTGCTCCCGGCTGCTGTGGTGTAAGCCATATTGTTTTTTCCCCTGTTAACAACCAAGTCATGTTCTGTTGTTTTCAACGCTGCCACACTCAGAGTCTGGACATGATAGATGACGAGGTGAGGCCTGTTTTTTACTGCATGGAAGTCTTTATGTGTCTGTGGAGAATAAGCTATTTGTCTGTTTTATTCCCACACATCATTCATGGTGAAAAATGATTTTCCCACGGAGTTGGTACAGAATATAGTTGTCACTTGGGAAATATGTTAAATGTTTCATTGATTTCAGATTCATTGTTAAAAACTGTATGGTAGAAAAGTTTGCATTCAGTGTTCTTTCTCTCTCCGTCCCTGTTGTACATGTTCAGATCCTGGACGAGGGACAGTATCAGTGGCAGAACCGCAGCATCACAGAGTGGACCACACAGCAAGTGGCCCGCTGGCTCGTAGGCCTCAACTTAGAACACCACATCCCAGAATTCACTGCCAAAAACGTAGATGGAGAGCAGCTGCTACTGCTGGAGAGCGCCGACCTCAAGGTGAGTTAAAGGTTTCTATACACACTCTACATTCTGCTCACATGCAAATATGTTAAAGCCCACAGAAAGTACTAGAAATTGCAGTATAGGTTAGTAATACTATTAGGTTCTTAGTCTTGTTTCTTTTTGGTGTTTTCTTTTTTTGTATTTGTTGTTTTTTATTTCTTTATTCATGTATTTGATAATCTATTTGTAATCTATATTAGAACAATTGTAATATCAAACAACTGTATATAATTTAAGTTTTTTGTGATTATCCAAATTACTATTTTTGTATGTTTGTTGTTTCTGTTCTATTTGTTACAAATCACAATTAATCTGAAAAATCTGCAGTGTATAATGTCACTATTGATATACACCATGCACTGGCTGTGAAATAAAACAAATCTAATTAAATTAAAGAAGACGGAATTGCAATAAAGCAGTCCAAAACAAAAGATGTTTATGAGCCTTTGTTTGTTTCAGACCCTTGGAGTTACTTCTTCCCAGGACCGCGCCCTGATCAAGAAAAAGATCAAAGACCTTAAAGTTCTGATGGAGAAAGCCAAGAGGAACCGAGAGAAAGTGGAGAAACAGCGCGAGAAGCTACGGAAGAGAGAGCTGGAGCAGCAGCAGAAAGAGGCGCGCAAAGAGGGCGCGGCAGAGTGAAGTGAACGGTCAGATCACCTCCCGCTTTACTGTAGCACCACACCAAGTAGCATCTCGAGGAACAGAACGCCGGTAGGCCCCGCAAACGAACCCTGAGGGACGCCTGCTCAGTAGTTCAATAGTTCTCAGTGGTGGAGCTACACGACCAACTGTCGCAGATTGTTGAGTGACTTTTTCACCAAGCAAATGAAACCAAAACGAGCAGTTGGATGATAAGATCCTGCCCCGTTCATTTGCCTCATTTTACCCCCATCCTGTGTTTTCTTCTTTTTTTTTTAGCCATTTAAGGTTTTACTCAGTTCTATTTATTTTGCTGTTTATTGCTGTAAATTAAGTTTATTTATTCATATCCGGTCTGTGAAAAGTTCCTCTCATCCTCATCCCATATCATCTTCAGAGCCGTTAGCCATCACAGCCCGTAGACATGATGACCATGTACAGTGATGAATACAGACACACGTCTGATGTGCCATTTTGATAGACTTGTGTATATCCTGTTCAGATACATAGATCAGTGGAATCGCTCTGTTGCTTTGATGAAGCACACACAGGTCGGGCCTGTGTGGTGCAACACATGAGGCAGTACTCATCTCCCACCACTGGGTGTCCCCATGCTGCTCACACTCACTACTGAAGGAGGCGACGCTGGAACTTTCCAATAGGAGCTGAAGGGGGAACCAAGTGTCAGTGGGAGAAACACGCTGTCTCAGTACTTGGAAGAACACTGGAAGTGCAAACACTGTAAATGTAACCTGTGCACTGCTCCTTACAGTACACACGTACCGTACTGAGGCAGTTCTCAAAGTGTGAATGAAGGACGTGCTGTAACTCATTGGACTGGTTCTAAAGGAGACTTCAGGTTCAATGTAGTCATTTGAATTTGTAACTTACCAAACCTGTACCACAAAAACAACAACAAAAAAAAGTTAAAAAGAAACTTCCTGCTTATATGCATAATGTTGCTTTGACACCGCTTGTAACCTGCTTTTGACCTCTTTTTATATTCTCTCTCAATAACAAAGTAATACCCCGCCGCTGCCTTTAGAAATTCTAGAGAAGTAGAATTTTTCTGAACTCTATCCGCTTCTGTGTGAGTGTCGAAACACATACGGTAGACTAAACATTTCTCCTTTTTTCTTTCCTGCATAAAAATTACAGGTCAGAGTTCACCATGCGATCGACTTTGGAATATTCTGAATAATATTTAGGAACGCTGCCATATAGACGAGTCGTCCTTGTGACGGAGGACAGATGCAGTAAGTCCAGAAACTGTCTTAAAGATTATCGCACCTAATATTACTGATGTTACACTGGAAATTGCACCTCATAGATGCAATATAGATTTAATTTTCTTATGAAACTGGAACTCGAAACATTTTGATTTACTTGTTAGATTTAAAAAAAATATATATACCATTGAAATTATTTTGACATATGTACTTTATGCAATTCTTGTTTTAGGATTATGACGCTCACTGAGACACGTGTTCCCTGTGTTACTTCTTTAGCATTCCCGAGAATCATTCCGTAGAGGTTTACAGTAACTATAGAGACGCCAGTGTCACCGTGATCCAAACAAAGGCAGCTTTGGTTATGTTTCCCTTTTGTCTCAGCGCTCCTGCCTGGTGAACCGGTAACAGTTATTATAACCATCAGTAATTAATGGTATTTTGTTAGTTAATTTAACTTTAACTAATAGTTATTTTACTGTTAAACAATGAAATGATAATAAAAAAATGTAACTTATTATGAGTATAAAGACAGTTTATATGTATAATTTATTGTTGCACACATGATAATTTCTATACTTATATATATTAAATATTTAAGAGTTAATGATTAACAAATACATTGTACATTTTTAAGAAATTATTTGTAATAATTGATAATATTAAGTGGTTTGTAAACCCACATTAATTTGATCACTCTCATAAAATATTATAATGCTTGAAATAATTATCAAATGAATAATAAGTGGTTTACAAACCATCAAGTTACATGAATTTGGTCTCATTTTATTGGTGATCTATAAAAAAGATTATTTGTGCACTGATATCTTACAACATTATTAATTATCATTTAACAGTAAAATAATTAGGTCAAGTTGAATTAACTTTCAAGCTTCCATTTATTCCTGATGGTAATTATAAAGTGTTGGTGAACAGGAAGAGTAGTCGGGTTGCAGATGCCTTCATGCAATGCCACAGTAATACAGGTACCACTGATCTGTTGATGTTCTTATTTATTTATTTCTGTATTTAATGAAGCAACTGTTTATGATAACTTATACAAAATAAGAGTATTATTAACACCTAACAATGATTTATCCAGAATTGTATGATTAATTCCTATTGCCAAAACATTATTAAACCTGTTCATTAAAAGTGACTTAGATTGAAATGGTTGTTATCAGAAGAAGAAACGCAGTAATCTTCCCCCCCATTGTGCTTGTGGTTTTCCTCTAATCCAACCGTAGTGCTGCTCCAGTGCAACTCCAATAAACTGCTCATCATGTATTCTTACGGGATATTTTGTAACACCTGAGCCTTTCTGTAAACCCCCCATCCCAGATGAGTCTGCCGACTGCACTCTTTTGACTCTTTTGTATGTATAGTAAAACACTGAGAGCAATACGCTGTAAGAATCCTGAAGAAGCCTTGTTTTCTATCGTGTCAGTATGTGTGCACAGTTTGTCTGAGGGCTACGGAGGACGAAAGGTCACACCTGAGGCCTAAATGTCATCTTTTCTATGTGCTTGACTGCGCTTGCCGAGGCGTGATGAAACCGACGTATGGGCGAGACTCTGGTGCTCCCGGCAGGCGTTCAGGTCATGTCTGGAAGAGTTTGTCTTCTACATAGCGAGCAAAAGATAATCACCGCAAACTGCTAGCCATGCTTTCACTCTTTTAAAAAGCTGTACTTATTCTCCTCCTCCCCCTCCTCCTTTTTGGTCATTACCTTGCTCTCTTTTTTCGCATTCTTAAAGGTTGAAAGGGCAGCTACCTGTCACACTGAATAAAATGTGCGGTCACTGTCCGTAGTCTGCTTTTGTTTCTTCTTTTTTCACCATTTGTCCCATCCTCATTTACAGAGTTTTAGTGAACTAGAGACTGACATTTTTTCCCATGCAGCAAATCTGAATGTATAATTAATGTTAGGACTGTTCCCTTTGTGTTCTTCTCGGCCTAGAAATTCTCATAGTCCTGAATATAGATAAAAAGAATAGAGTAGAAGAGAAGAACATTTCCTATGCCACGTTACACCGCCTGTTATTTTTACCATGTGACCATCCCCTGCCCCTTCTCTCAGTGACTCTCAGGCTGGCCTGGAGTCAGCTCTCCACTCCCTCCCTCTCTCCTTTCTATTTATATTCAGCCTAATTTCACTCCAGGGCTATTTTGTTCTCTCTGACGGCTCCCTCCTGTCACTTGTTGCCCCTCTTCATTTCCGTCTTCCTTCCTCTTACACCTCCCTTATCTGATGGCTGGGCTTCCAGAGGCCTGCCAGCGTGGGTATGATTGACACCTTTATTATCACCATTTGTGCGTTTATTTCCAATCTCCTCCGTGCTGTGTGGAGAACATTAGTGTCTGAGTCACCTGGTCTGGCAGCGCCGTACGAGGGGGAGCTCATGGAGGAGTTGAGCCCAAGAAAACTGGCTCTGAAACAGCTGAAGCGACAGTTCCTGGAGGCCCTGCAGGCCAACAATGCCCAGGAGGTCATACGGATCCTGCACACGGGGAAACTAGACATTGACTCTGTGCTGGAGGTGGAGGACCCCAGCATGGTGCTGGCCTCATACAAACAAGGTACGGAGAAAGTAGGAAGACGTGTATCCACAATTCACCAGCAGCATTCAATTTAAAGGTCGTATGATTGTCATACTATGTGAGCTATCATGTTATCATAACAACCAACAAGCTTGTGAGACGTAATGTGTTTTCACAAAGCATTAATGAAGAAAAACAGATTGTCATTTCCTTTGGAATATCATGTCATATAAGATTTGTTTTGTAGTTTTTCCACTAGGTGGTGTTAAATCCCCACAGATCCTAAAGCTGGATATGACCAGTCACACTGTCTACACTAGGTGATTATAATGCAAATGGCCCAATGAAATTAAATACATTATTTGGATGTGGGCCATTCTGCAGACCCTTGTTACATACTCTCTTTTTTGGTCTTTGTTGTATCTGGAAGACAAAAATGTAAAAAAAACACAAAAACACTTTTTTTTTCTTTTAAAAAAAAAAACTTTAATTATTGTTAATGTTTCAAACTGGGGCCCCGCCCATTTCACACCAGTAAAAAAAGCACAGAGGAAACAGCACAAACACAAATTCCACATGAAATAATCATATCGCAACACATTTGGCAGAAAATATTGTGTTATTATAGGACTCCATCAGTCACTGGGAGCCTGGTTGACAGTGTAGGTTTACACTTTGTCTTATCTGTTACAGGCTACTGGCTTCCATGCCACAAACTGGAGAAATCCTGGGCGATGGGTATCCATGTGTGTGTGATGTATAATGCTGTGGAAACAGCACTGGTGCTCATCCAGGAGGGTGCAGCCATCAACCGGATGCCCAATGGGAAGACTCCGCTGCATGTGGCCTGCGAGGTCTCCAGCAGCGACTGTGTGGCGCTGCTTTTGGCTCACAGGGTGAAAGTGAACGGCCTGTCGCTGAGCGGACACACACCGCTGCACTACTGCATCACCAGCGAGTCTGTGGACTGTGCCAAGCAGCTCATCCTCAAAGGTCAGCGGGGAAGGATGGACGTGCACTTTAAGCTGTATTATTATTATTATTTTATTGTAATATTATCAAGTATACTCACCATATCATCATCTTTTACATATTTGCTGTACAGCATGCTTTATAAATATCCTCTTTATATTTTTCTGTTTTTATACCCCTTACATTATACTGTATATATCCTCTGCATATATAAAAGAACAAAAAAATAACAACAACAAAACCAAAATGCACATCAGGTGCAGATGTCAATATGCCCGGTCAGAACAATGAGGAGGACACACCGCTGCACACAGCAGCCAGGTTCGGCGTCCCAGAGCTGGTGGCTCTCTACGTGGCCTACGGAGCGTCTGTGGACGCAGTCAACAGCCTCCAGGAGACGCCTCTGATGACTGCGTGCTTCTGGGCTTTCGACTCTAAAGAGCAGACCTACAGCCAAGAACACCAGCTGGTCTGTCGCCTCCTGCTGGACCACAAGGCAGGTGAGTTATGGGACTTCTTTTGTCATAAACTTTAACATGCAGGCTTTAAAATGTGTTTTCTACATTTTCTGTTTTACTCAAGATCCAAACCTCAGAGAAGTGGACAATAAAACAGCTCTTCACAAGGCAGCCTGGAACTGTGATCACATCCTGATGCAGATGCTGCTGGAGGCCGGAGCAGATACACGATCGATGGACATCAACGGCTGCGCCCCCATTCAGTATCTGCTCAAAGTGACCGGCGTCAGACCGATGGCTGTTCCTGAGCTCTGCTACCAGCTGCTGCTCAACCACAACGCAGCACGGATCTACCCACCCCAGTTCCATAAGGTAGACTGATGGTATTAGATATTATTTTATAAATTTATGTCAAAGGTCCTTGCAAAATAATCATTTTGTGCAGGTGTTGCAGACCTGCTGTGACTACCCCGGAGCCATAGAAATCATGGTCAACTCTTATGAACGTTTAAAGCCCACAAGCAAGTGGAGAGCTGCTATTCCTGATGACTGCTACAAGGTACTAGAACCCCTCTACTGTACATGGATGTTTAGTGTAGAATGAAGTAAGAAGTTAGCTAAGAGCATGGATGTGTTACTGAACCGGCCTACTGAGCACAGGTCACCTGCAAAATGTCACTCAGAGACATGTGACAACCAGGAAGAGACTCAAAATAACCACAAAGTAACATAAAATTACTACAAATAGACGCGTAAAAGGTTACAGAGAAACCAAAGTAACCACAAAAAGTCCAAAACAATTAGACGGACACAAAACAACTATTAAAATACATAAAATTATCATAAAGAAACATAAAATCACATAGATGTCAGTGCCTGCCTATTGTAAGAGTGATGCTACTCTGTGTTTTTTTTAAATAGGAAAAAAACTTGTAGGCCAAGGCTTAGGAAGCTGTGTAGAGGAGAGTCGCTCTCATGCAAATATATCAAAGAATGATTAAGAAAATGTATTTTAGTGTGTTTTATTTAAATATTTCCAGTTTCTACATTCTCTGAACGACCCCAGCGTATCAGAATCAGAAATACTTTATTGATTCCTGACTGGGAAACTGGGTTACATTACATTTACAGTAATGCAATATAATAATATAATATAATATAGAATTATGTAAACATAAAGAAATTGATAAGAAATAAGTATGTAAAAAGAGTGTAATACAGATATTATTTGCAACATTTTTATTTATTCTCCATTAAAAAAAGAACATCCTATGTAAGGTATAAGCTAACAGTTTGTTTTTCCTTTTTTTCCTCAGCGACACAAAGACTTTTACGACTCTTTGTTCGCTGTTTGCACCAACACTCCCCGCAGCCTGCTCCACCTCACCAGATGTGCCGTCAGAGCCGGCCTGGATGGCTTCTGCCACAGAGGTGTAGCACAGCTGCCTCTGCCATCACTCCTGAAAAATTATTTACTGCTGGAACCTGAGGGGCTGCTGTACTGATGAGGACACGTTTGCTCATAAAATGGAGTGTGGAGAGAGAAAATGCTGCTAGTTGGAGCTGATACAGGTGCCTTTTTATATTTTTGCACATCATTCCCAAAGAGAACATAAGAAGAAACTACCTGCAAGCTGTCTTTGCAGGAGTGGAACTCTGATCACATGACTTACTATAAAACTGATTAATGAAGGCGGTTTGATGCTGGACATGACAGAGGAATTTTCAACCAGAGAGGTGAAAAAATAATAAGTTACTGATGAAAATGACTGTGCTAATTACGATAATGATATTTTATGATTACTGAAAAGTGAGGGTTGTTGTCAGTTGGGTCATATCAAACCTCCACCCCATCCCCTCTTCCGTATTATTCCATATTTTACCTTCCACAAAGGCCTTACTCGTGTCTTTCAAAGTGACTGAGCCTCAGTAAACACAAACTGTCTTTGACTTGTCTCTCTATCACAGTGCTGCTTCAGAGGATCCAAATGTACTTGGCAACGCGCCTTCATGCTCGCTCTCCAGCTCGTGCTCTCATGATACTCCACTGTGTGCAGAACAAACACTTGACAAAGCCCTTCACAACAAGTGCTTGTTTTTCCAGTGGACTGCACATGAAGCCACGCACACGGAGCAATTTTCTGTTAGTCAGACACCAAAAAAAACTCCTCTCATCTCCATCAAAACGGAAGCAACTCTGCAAAGACACTGATGATAACTTTGAACTGCTTTCCCTCCTGACTAATGCACTGTAGTTCCTCACTAAACCACTTTGAAAAGTCTCAGGTAGACCTTTAATTGTAGCCTGGGTAATCACCCCAGACACAACAGTGAGCTGTAATAGTGTGAGCATCTCAGTCTGTTTTATCCCGGTGTTCAGTCTAATTTAACACAGGGAGATAATGTTATTGTACAAAGGCAGAGAGCACTCATGAGACTGAGGCTGCTGCCCGGAGAGAGAGGCGCTGCTGAGCTATTGTGTAGTCTTTTTGTTGAAGAGGAGAATGAGGAGAAAATGAAGTGGCAGCCTCAGGAAACATTAAGATAAAGGCTGAATTAGATCGGAGGTGAGAATGGAGCTTTTCCTTCATCTTTAATCATACAGTACACCGCGGTAGCAAGCATGGATTCAAAAGTGTCGCTAAAAAGGTACAGCTTAGACACAGGAGAGTCCTTTTTCTTGCAAATATATCAAAGAATGATTAAGGAAATGTATAGTAGTGTGTTTTATTTAAAATATTTCCAGTTTCCACATTCTCTGAGCAACCCCAGTATGTCCAAATCAGAAATACTTTATTGATTCCTGACGGGGAAAAACTGGGTTACATTACAGTTGTGCCTATTGTAGAATTGAAATATAGTATGTGAATATAAAGTAATTATGATCAAAGTATATAATGCTATACTGCGATACAAAGAGTTAATTTGCAAAAATGAATGTCTGTATTTTGATTTCCATTAAACAAAAATAATTATGCTGTAGTGAAAGGAATATTGATTGAAATGCTATTGGGTGGTGTAGTGTTTAGTACTCTTGCCTCACAGCAGGAGGTGGTTCTTGCCGCTGCCTGCGGCCCTTCTGTGTGGAGTTTGCAAGTTCTCCCCGTGTGTGTGTGGGTTCTCTCCGTGTATTCCGGCTTCCTCCCACAGTCCAAAAACATACAGCTTAAGTTTAATTGGTGACTCTAAACTTCCCGTAGGTGTGAGTGAGCGTGTGAATGTTGTCTGTCTATATGTGTCTGCCCTGCGACAGACTGGCATCCTGTCCAGGGTGTACCCCGCCTCTCGCCCACTGCAGCTGGGATCGGCTCCAGCCCCCTGTGACCCGGGTTTGGGTAGATGGTTACAGAAAATGAAAAAATGAATGAATGCTATTGGGTTTTTTTTCAATATCACAAAGTTTTTTTCATTTCCCTACATCATGTATTTTTATTGTGGAATCAAGAGAAGATCGGTCAAAAAGGTTTTGTTTTGTTTATTTCAAGTATAGATTTTATTCTATTAAGTTATTTTACTATATTTAACAACAGTGTCAGACTGAAAAATTTAATGATTAATGTTATGATTGTGGTCATTAGTTATGCAAAACTGCTGTGTAAGTGTGCCCTGCGTCTTTGGTTAACTTCTTTGTATGCAGATTAGGGTGTGCCGTAGCTGCTTTTCGATTGGTGGAGAGGTTCAACGCACTGCTGTGATTGGCTGCAGCAGGAACCACCGGCTATAAAATCAGCCAAGATGGCGGCTGCTGGTGGGCAGCAGGTGTTTACAAGTACCACTGACTGCTGACCGCAGTTCGGGACGGAGCTCAACGTTTGACTCCTCTCGTCTAAACGAGCAATAAACCAATCGCGCTCAGTCTTATTGCATATAGCTTTACTTATATAACTTTACTTGATTTTGCAACAGTTGGTGGCAAAAATAAAATTTGTATATACATATATAAAAGCAAAAAATACGATTTTTTATCCTGTGCATTTCCTGTTATCCCGTGAATTTCCTGTTCCGATAGTGGAGCCTGCGGCGGAAGCGACCTCACAGTGGAGGTTTGCAGCCAGATGCCTATCAGCCAATCGGTTAACTTCGGCGTCAACGCGTGGACAATGGTGGTAAGGGACTTTATTTCTCTTATATCTGTGAATGCTTTGAATACTTTCCAGTATTAATGATGGTACAATGCTGACACTGTTGGTTAATTAATGAATTACAGTTGATCGGATCGACAGCACCAGTCCTTTTAATGTAAGCTTAATATGAATCTTCTAGTCTCTTCTTTTGCAGGATTTTAACCTGCAGATTCAACATATAAAGGGTACCAACAAAAAACATTTAGGGGTAATGTTTAATTATTTTTGATGTGGGGATGTTATGACTGTGGTCATTAGTTATGCAAAACTGCTGTTTGTGTGCCCTGCGTCTTTCGTTAACTTCTTTGTATGCAGATTAGGGTGTGCCGTAGCTGCTGTTCGATTGGTGGAGAGGTTCCACGCCCTGCTGTGATTGGCTGCAGCCGGAACCACCTGCTAAATACCAATGTTTAATTCTTCGGGTGTGGGGGTGTTATGACTGTGGTCATTAGTTATGCAAAACTGCTGTGTAAGTCTTCCCTGCGTGTTTGATTAGCGTTTTTTATATGCAGATTAGGGTGTGCCGTAGCTGCTGTTCGATTGGTGGAGAGGTTCCACGCCCTGCTGTGATTGGCTGCAGGCGGAACCAACTGCTATAAAGAAGCCAAGATTACGGCGGTCGCTGGGCAGTCGGCATTTCCCCTGGTCCCACTCGTCTACAAACCACAAATTCCGTAGAAGTTAAACTATGTGGTTTTTTAATAGGTTTAATTTTGTATAGTAAGGTTGGACTGCCAGTTTAGTTATTCACTTTTCTCCTGTTTATTTAGTGAGGGAAAGTAAGTTTTGTTGTCATTTGTTTTTGCAGTAAGACTTCTTATTTTCCAGATGGAAACGTTTTGTTTGTTATTTTGGCCTTAGTCCACCCTGAAGCCTACTAAGTTACCTGTATTCATTTGAGTTAGCGTTGTAAAATATATATTTTCTTGACCTTTGAGCCAATCTTTGTTTGTGGCTACTTGGGAGATTAGGAAGACGGGGCTTGTTCATGTTATGTCCTCGGCCCCCTAGACTGGGGCATAACATTAAGCAAGAATAGAAAAAATAAGGGTAAATGCAGAATGAATGCCAGAGTATATATTATAATATCTATAATATTGCTTGTAATTGTTGTATTTTTAAGTCAGTATTTCACAGTTAAATATGTACATTATATATAAATGGGAGGGCTCAGTTTCATTTCAAAGAACTCACTGCCAACTGTCGTCCTACTGTACGACAGTTGTTCGTCCCAGTGGTGTGCTGTTGGTGTAAACCTGACGAACCTCATGGCGGTCCATAGGTCATACACACAGACAGGTGTGGCTGAGCTCTGTTGGTCTGCCTTTGTACCAGACATCTTCTGTTCTAGAGGGAACATTGTCTGGATGACTAAGGGGTCAGGCCTGACTCCCTGAGCTCTTAAAATAGACCAGTAAAAGCCAGGCAGAGAGATCAGACATTATAATAATGGGAAGAGGAGAAATGACTCTCCACTGAACCCGACTGCTCTAGTGATTCTGACATTGCAGAGAACTTGTTTTTTTATTCTCTTTTCTTTGAGAATAAGCTTTCATAATGCTGTGTTTGTATTGCCACCATTTTATTAATGCTTGGATAGAGCGCGACATGTGGGCACACTAATGAGGGGGCAAAACAGAGGAGAACAGCCTGTTCTCAAACCCCTACGGGCAGCTGGCCACAGAAACCCACTGGACTGTGTCTGTGATGGTGACAGACAAACAGAGCAAAGTTTCCTAAAAACAAGCTGTGGAGAGAGAGGAGGGAGTCAGGGGGACGGGGAGGGAAGCAACAACTTCCAGATACATAACAGAGCAGTGACACCTTACACACTATAAACAGCCTCATTTCTTACCACAGGTCATTCACAAGAAATTACATATTGACAAGTGAGATGTTTATTTTTTTACATTCACTGGTCCTTTTAGTGCTTAACTATAGTTCAGTACCACGTGGTCTTAAAGAGTGATGTTTATACAGTGTAAAATGTCCATTGGTGCACAGTTCACAAATCATTAAAAAAAATGAGTGAGTTTATATTTTCGTTAATATCTCTAGAAAATCTAAAATACTAAACTTTGTTGAAAGACTGAATTAAGAAGTATGCAACTGTTACTGTTGAGGATGAGGATACAGAATATGTGAAAGTTAATTGATACAATTAAGGCGATATCTATTAGATCAATTCAGCTTGCATATAGCGCTGTGTGAGCATTAAGGTACAATGTGAAGCTGTTTAAAAGTTGACAGGGAATTTGATGACAGGGGGTCCTTTGTTTGATTTTCACTTGGATCAAAACCCACCCTAAACTGGCTTTATTCTTATTTAAGATAATGTTTTTGCCTTTATTTCCTTAGCTTGCTAACTCACGAGCAAATGCAATTGGAGTGGATATGCTAGTTGGCTAGCAAGATTGCTGATTCTAACCCATTATAAGTTATTTAACAGTATTTAGCAAAAGTGTATAACACAAGTGACATAACACAAGGCCCAACTATCTAAATGTAAGCTAAGCTAAGGTTAGCCAGCTCGCTCTGACTTAGCTTCACACCACGGATCTAGCATTGGTTGCCTTGTAACTTTAGCAAGTGTTTTGCAAATGGCAAGCTAATTATTGTCATGGATCGCTATGGTGATACATATACATGATATCCACATGATGGCGGTTTATTATGTTCTGTCTGTCTCAGTGCTCAAATTCACTTTTCTGCAGTGCGATATTTAACATTACACACAGACGTTCACACACTCTAAAGTAAGATTGTACAACAACACATGCATCATTACAAAATACTTAAGGGTGATAATATCAAATGGAAAAACACACTGGAATCGTTTCTGGAAAATGTTTAAAACGTGTGTATTTTAGTTCCTACTGCAATTATCTCCACACCAGTTTCAACAAGGAAAATTATGTATGTGAAGGTTAAGTTGGCAGGTTTACAATTAAAATACAATTAGTCACAGTTTAAACATACATATTAAACTCAAATGTGTTGCAATACTATCTTTTAATTACACTTCTCCATAAAGGCACATTGTCACTTAACTATAAGGAACTCAACATCCATCAAGCGTGTTTACAATAAGTCAGCTTTGATCTCATGAATGGGTTAAAGAGATGAGACAGACAGCTTACTGACATGCAGAATCCTCCATTTAAAGGACATATTAGAGAAGCTAAAAGACAAAAAATGGAGCAATTTATTTTACAGCAAAAATAATTTCATGTTACACGAAGCATAACCTGTGCAAATTACTTCAGCGTCTCTGAAATGCTGCTTGTATGAAAACTGAACTGCAGTGAATCGAGAAGTTGTGTGTGACGCAATGCTGTAAGTTATAAAGGACTGAAATGCCTACATAAACAAAAGTGGAAGAACAGACTTTGCACCCTTTGTAATGCTGGAGTCATTGAAAATGTTTCCATTCTGTTTAACCAAAGTGACTCTGCTGCAGCTGGCTTCATCTGGGTTTTTCAGCTAACCTAATGCAAAAACACAAGTTTACCCAGTAAATGATCTAACCAAAGACTACTTGCCAGTCTTTACATTGTGAAATAACACATTTTCAAACATTAAAACTGACATAAACACAAACAGCATGCTTGCTTTGGAGCGTAACCTTGTTATAACTGAAAAGTGAGTGTAATGAATGTGGCAAAGGGAGGTTAATACTAGTCTTGTTCCATTGCCCTTAGCAGCCTGTTATCGTTGTAAAGTAAAATGAAACTCAATTGTGTGGAGGCTGGTAGTAATAGCTCAGCTCAGACATTTATGATGGGAAAAACAAGGAATCCACATTCCACATACTACACAAGTCCAGGTCCAGCAGCATGGTGAAGCTTTTGGTGCCTTCTCCCACTTACAGTACAAGTTAATCCATTTCCTCCAGCATGGACCCTTTTCTTCTTAACTCTATTATTTTTCTTTTATTCCAACTATTTTAGAGTGTCCTTCGCTTCCTCCCTCAGTCCACTATCTCAGAGTCCCCTGGGAATTGCCCAGTTTCTTTGGATCCTTGCTGGGCATGCACCAGTCGTCTGCCTCTATGCTCGCCTGGTAATGCCGTAAGGCGGACTTGTTGAAAACAGGAAGTCTCTCCACTGACTCTGAGGACAAGGCCTGTGATGGAGAGCAGAAGAGAACTTATTAGTCCTTATCACAAAGACACGTGTGCATGAATGAGAGTCAGATCCAGGTTGTTTCTCTGGGGGCTTTCCAGCAAGGTGTCTTCTGTGCTAAAACTCTATACATAGGCACAGTGTGTAGGATTTAGCAGCAGATAGTGGCAGGTTGCAGACTAACTAATTTTAAGCTAATGAAACTACAACGATCCTTGGTCATACATGAATTAAAAACATTATTATTAATATTGTATTCCATTTGCGATTGTTATAGTGTGACTGACTCACATGCACTTGTTGTGCTAACTTGTTGCTAAAGGTGGACGGCTAAAAGTTTTCAGGTGGAAATCATACTTAGAAAATCTGGTTCCACATTATGTGCAATTTACATACCATATGTAGATGTAAGCTAATACTGTGTATCACACTGTTGAGCTGCTTTAACTTCCTGCATTCCTTCACTGACACAGCTCTATTTCTGCCAACAGCTCCACCCAAATCCTGCACACTGCTCCTTTAAGTAGCGCTGGCCAAAGGTCTTCTGACATGGAGCATGTGGTGAGTTACAACTAACAACATGCTACACATTAGTCATGCATTACATAGTTACATAGTTACACTACATCTGCCAACACGCAGTCAAGCCAGTACATTAAGCTGACAGTACGGTGATGTGAACGCCATACAAACTCGGTTTTCAAGGTTGTTTTTGACAGTGTTTGTGGAGGTAGTGCATTTCTCACCTTCAAGTATATGACAGCTGAGGTGCCGTAGCCCTCCATGGAGTAGAGCTGCAGGTCTCCCTGGAAGTACTTGGCATAGAGACGGGAGATGGGCAGGCCATAGCCAAAACCAGCCTGAAGGAAACATAGCAGGGTCCCACTTTTAATACAGATTAGCCTCTCAGGAGCAGCTGCTGGATTATTACAACATCAGAAACATGACGTGGATACTGTGGAGGGATTTGAGTTATAAAGGTCTTCTGTTCATCTCAAGGTTACACTTAAATCCAGTGTTATGTTACTGACTGCATTCCTCTCTGGAATTAGCTCATTTGCAACCACGCTCAGCTGTGTGAGTCTCTGATTAGAAGAGGGAGATTTACCTTTTAATCCTGATTTAAAACTCATGTTTTAAACACAAAAGCAAGCTTCTAGGCTCGTAGTATACCATGTACTGACTCAGACATTCATTAACACTGAAGACAGGATCACTCTCACCAGTGGTGCATTGCGAGAGTTGTCTGTGTGGACCGGACTGGGAGCCGTGGAGTACATGTAGCTGAAGAGACGATCAATCTTCCTCAGAGGCACTCCTCCTCCTCTGTCCGACATCTAAAAATAAAGGGGAGGTATGTTCGGTGAAAGAGGGTCCTGTCACTGTTCTGGCAAACTCCTCAACTGTTAAGCATTTTCCATTTGAAGTCTAAACAGTGTCACGCTCTGTAAATCAAGTCACCAGGGTCTGTTTTATTGGTACCCTAACAAGGTCCACATGGACATGCATGCAGTTCAGCTGGTGGCAGTGAACAGGCAACTTCACTTGTTTGTTAGTATTATCTTTACGATGGTTTCCCCTGTGAACTCTCTGTGTCCTCATCTACCTTGATAGTGAGGTCCTCCGTCCCCAGTGACACTCGCACTTTGATCGGGGGCAGCGTCAGGCTCGTCTCATGAGTCTCCACTGTAGCTCTCATGGCGTTCTGACAGAAAACATAAAAAGTGCATTATAAAATGAGCAAGCAGGCACATGGTGGTGAATAATACATGTCTGGTTTTCAGGCTTGCTGGTTACTGTACCTTGAAAAGCTCAAACAACATGTGGTAGAGATGTGATGGCACATAGACAATGTGGAGTGGCTGGTCAGGGTTTTTGGCTGTGAAAACAGTGGATAACATTGATCATACAGAAAAAAAACACTTTAAGAGGAAAAATGTTGAATCCATGGCAAATCTAATGCACGTGTGAGTGAACACAGAGCTCTGGGACAACTACCTGCTTTACAAAAGAACATATTAACTCTGACCTGAGACAAGACAAACCTTTTTAACGTCAAGTGAAAAAAAAAAGATTAGAGCTACTCGCCAAATTAAGCCAGGAAGAAGACATAACAACTTCTTTCCTTCATTTTGATTTAGACCTAATCTGCCAAGAATGTCCTGGCCAAGTCTGTGCAATTTTGTACATGTTCTGACTAATAAACTTCAGCAGGAATCAGGTATAAAGATCTGACTAAACAACATATTCTATTAACCCTCTGAACCTGTCAGCACACCACACACAATCTATCATGGCCATAAACTGAGGAATTTATTGTCGGATTATCAGTTTCACATGGTCCTTAAACGTATCTTGATTGATATAATTGACAGCATGATTGAGTTCTTGTTACTTGTAGCCAAGGTTATACCGTTTCCATAGAGGTGCAGGATTTCTATATTGCAGTGAAAAACAAGACTTCATCAAGTAAAATGTGACAGGAGTAAAGAAAAGGGATTGTTTATAGTACATTAGTCTTTTTATACATGTAATCAAGTAAGCCACAGTTTTTAATGTTATTCTACCCCAGATGTATGGGCAGGATAAATGAAAAAACCCTTTTGCTGGTCTATTCCTGTTTAGGTTGTCACATGATCTGTAGATAATGGTTCAAACTGAGGAATGTCTAGTGCTGACACAGGCTCTTGGCGGGCTCAGCTAACAGGACTCAGACATAAATAGCTTAACTTAAACCAACAAGATTAATCCCAGAAGGTTCATCTGAGGACACCAGCACAACTGTCCTCCCATACAGACGTCTACAGCAGAGAAAAATGCAGGTAACACAAGTAGTAAAAAAGTATTAAACCGATAAAAAAAAATCTTCAATTTACGACTTACAATTTACTTTTGTGATCTCCATTTCAGGAGAGGTCAGGTAATACTGCTCACACAGCATCTTTGAAGTCTCATAGGCATCTAGAAAGGGAATCAGAAAGAAAAAAGCTTTACTTTTCACCACAATCCTAAAGGGCATCGTGTTTTTTTGTTTTGTTAGTGAACCTGTTGACACAACATCCAAAGGTGCAGTGTATTGCAGCCATATAGATCATGATTATTTTCACTTTCCACTCTGTATATTGACTCTAAAAATATCAGATGATAAAAGGTCAAACAGTTATGAAACTTTACAAACAGATAATGCTGCATGTTTGTGTGTGTGTGTG
>CAFUXE010001288.1:502847-523626 GCA_903364295.1 Serranus cabrilla
AGAAATAAAAAGTGCATACTGTGCTGTTACACTCTTAAATGCTTCTAAACATTATCAGCACTTTGACTGTAATTTAACACACATTGAGCTTTAGGTGTGAGCAACTGTGTTGATTAACTCACAGTCAATCACCGAGTGCTATACTGACTGTGCTGGTTCATGAGCATGCGTGTGGAGATGCGGCTCATGTAGAAGCGGTCCAGGAAGTACTGGACGTTCTGGTTGGTGACGGGGTCCACGCCGAAGGCCTCCTTGTACTCCACCACACCCTGCGCCATGGTGGGCACCACGTTGTTGTGCCGGTTACGGACGTTTACCAGAGTCTGTGTGAAGCTGAGGGCGGAGACATGATGGATTTGTGTGAGTATGTGAAGATCGGTGACACATTGAGTTTAGGTGAGGTGACTTTCAAATTATAATTTTAACAGCCTGTGGAGGGTAATGAATTACTTTATCATACTACAAAATATCACCACTCTAACCATTGTTTCATGATAAACTAACATCACATGTTTGCTTGTTTTGATCTATTTGTGCCACTATTTCTTTGTTTGAAATAGTTTTTTTCACTATGAGCAACAACCAGAGGAAATTCTTTGTATGAATGAGCTGGTCACCACTTGATCTGATGTCTGGTGGTGTACTGGTGAAAAAGTAATCAGGTTGTATGACATTACTTGACATATTAAATGTAATAGTATTACAGAAATACAATTAGTAACACTTTATATGACTTCACTACTGCTAAAAGTAATTTATTACCTTTGTAATGTGTTACAAGTGCATGGCATTGGGCCACACGTCATGACATTGGGCCACACATGTCTACTAAATACAACAAACAGGACCGCCTTCCAACAAACCTGTAAACCTACTGTTTGCTAAGGTAAAGTTTCCAATATTGGCAGCAGCAGTGCTGATAATAACATACTGACCAATATTTATCATTATTTTGAATAAACACCCTTTAAAAGCAGTAAAACCCGTTCCAACATGTGGCACCTGACAGTCTGCGCCCGTATTGAATATACGCTGAATAAACAAGATGAATATTGCTGTTATGTAACCACAGGACAGTTCCTCTTTGTGGTGGAACGTGTTGGATTTTGCCGAAGCAGCGGAGCATTTACTCAACAGGGCTGTAATTGTTCTTCAATCTGTGAGTGTGACAGTGGCCTTCAGGAGCTGAACAACAAGGTGCATAAATTTGAGTCTGTACAGTCTAACACATCGGACTGATCAGAAGTTTGCAGTGTGAGGTTGGACATAGGCAGTCAACAAACGATTACACAGTAATTGGATTATAGGTTTGGCATTGGCGGTTACTAAAGGATTAACAAACTGGATTGGTAACAAAAAAACAGAGGCTGTACCTTTAATCACTCACTATGTAGTGGGTTCACCATTTTGTAATGCTGTTCAAATGCATTGTGGGAAGTATTATAATCTGTGTCACATGTGGGAAATGGAAACATTTTGATTGAGTTGCAAAGTTGGTGAGGTTTGTGGGATATTCTGTGTTTTAAGGCTGTCAAAGCAGAGTCACCTGACTGTCAACAGAGAGATGAGTCACATGATTCACATCTGAAGACTGACTGATTGAATCTTCTCATCAGTTCATCAACGATTGTTCCTTTGTCACTTGATGGTAAATATACAACATACTTACATTCAGCCACTCAGAGAACAACCTTGTTGTAGTTTTTTCTCCATACGGCATGAAGTTAACTTTGTAGTAAGAACTAGCAACTCTCTGCCATTCCTTTTGAAAAGTAGTGTATAACCTAGTTACTATATATTATTATGCATTGCACTTGGGGAAAAATGGCCGACAGACAAGAGAGTCTGTTGATGACATGTTTGTTTAACTACTTTTGTAGCCTCTATGTATTTATCACAAAACAGCATGTCAGTATTTACTATTATAGATGATCCACCAGTTAACACAGATCTAACACTTTTTATTTGTAAGAAAGCTAGGACTGCCCAGAGAAAGTGACCCGAACAGAGCCAGGGATTACACAAGCAAAACGTACGTATTTATGTAATGGAAAGTGTCTGTGAATGACTTACTTTGACAGGACATCCTTATCATCTGGATCCTTTTCTAGAAAATCTACAATCTCCATCAAACTCTGTGAATACCTGGTGGACACAAAAAGAAAATACAATCAGCTCTAGTTAATTTACTGCATATTACAATGACAAAAAAGCTCCAGTATAATGAAAAACGCATCCATTTGGTGATTAGATTTCTTTGAAAGCATTAAAAGCTCATCAGCAACTTCTGTTATTCAAGACGTGTTTTAAATTTCTTAGACAGTTTTACAGCTGTGAAATTAGGTGTGAAGCCTTTGCAACATAATTAGAATAACAGAGTCCTCTCTTTAGATAACAGTTGCCTGTTTTATTATCACAATTCATCTGCAGGCCAGTGGATGAGTGCTGAGCTCATTGAGTCACACTCTCTCACACAGCAGAGAAACTGGGTGAAAGGTGAACAACAGTGAAGCCGGCTGTGAGTTCTACGTGCTTACTTTGTCCCTCATCTGACCTTCAGCTCTTACATTTTGGATTATGTCCCCTCATGCGAACAGATGGACATCTTGAAATAGATTTTTTGCAACTTGTGATTTCCACAAGCTTGCCAGGAAATTCAAAGCATGACCTTTCTCTCCTTTTCAACACCATTAACAAGTGACAGATCAACTATTTTACTGGGAATCTAAGTGAGGAGAGAAAGCCACAGTGCAGGAGGAACATGTCCAAATATGGACGCTGCTGTGGCTCCCATGAAGAGATTGGTGGGTGTGGTAATTATCTTACTGTAAACATGTCCTAACGTGACTTGAGCAACAAACTCAATCAACATGTTGGGGTAAAGTCTGCAACAGAGGGCTGTGTTTTCACATGATGCTATCAGGAAGTAGCAGCTGTGGTGAAACCTCCCAAGTGAAAATGAGCCCAGCTGTATAATCTACAACAGATCCACACAGATTCTGAAAAAGTTGGGACATTGTCGAAAACATAAATAAAACAGAATTAAAAACAAACTGTGCAAAGACAACACATTTTATGTTCAAACGCACATGCTACTGTGTATTCTGAATTTGATGCATTCTATTATTATTTACCTTTCACACCGTGTCCCAACTTTTTTGGAATCTGGGTTGTATAATAATCGTACCAATACTCGTCTGGTATATACTATCATCAGCGATATCACAGATATATCGATTACTCCCTAATATCTTTATGTGCAATTTTGATCTGGTTTCTTATTTAAAGTATCAAAGCTATAGAAAACAAAGGCGTCTACAGTCACATTTTTAACACGCGGCTGCACAAATGAAAACGTGGAACAAAATGAACAGTGTGCAAGTCTGTTTTTAATAATAGAAAAAGAGAAAAAATACTCTTTGTATTTCCTATTTGCTGTGGTGTCAATTGAGGTATCAAGTATAATTTATTTTAGGAGTTTAAAATGATATTGCGCCAACGATAACATACACACCCGTAACACCGCTGCACCCTCAGTGATGACAACCTTTCACTCCTTAAGACATGTAAACAGTGTCCCAGTGGGTGTGTGCACAGGTTCACCCATGCTGGTGTCATCCCACCTGTGTGTGGGCTGTAACCAGGGACTAACTGCCATCCAACAAGTAGTATGCATGTCTTCATAATTCAAAATCAGCGCTTTATCTTTTTGGTACAACATAAAAAAAAAAAGAGGGCATCCATAATCTATTAAGTAAGAATATCATTGCAACATGACAACAGGCTGCACATTAGCCTATTTATTAAAATTAAGCCTGCTCCTGGATCAATGCCAACCAGCCAGCGAGTGCACAGACAACTGCAGGGTGAGGGAGGAGGCGATTTGATGCATGTTTAAACAGAACTGACAGGGAAAACCTTACATAACCTCTGAAAACATACACAGCAATGTTTTCATCAGATCAATGATGTAAGCCTGTGAATAGCTGAAGCTAAAAAATCTGGCGGCTGATATACAAAGGAAGGGAGCTTTGAGAGATAATAAGGGGGCGGCCCTAAATAACCCAGACAGTAGTGTTTCATAACGACCCCCTGCTGAAACAAGAACCAATCCCTGCATAACCTCGCATAACCTGGGAACCCTGAACATAAATAACAATAGTCATGTAACAGGACTCTCACGCTACAGTCTCTCTGCACCCTAATGTTCTTTTCTTCTCTCCTGCAGCAGTGCAAGAAGACTTATTATTTGGTAGCCATGACAGAAACAGACTTGTAGTGGAGTCTAGACATCGTACCAGCTGATGAGGAGCTTTAGGGATGGAGTGCCGAGGAGCTTGTCAGGGAGAAAGTCGATTTCCTTCATGATGTTTGCCAGCCTGACAGGAAGCTCCTGCCGCAGGAACACAAACGAGGTCTTCTCACATGCATTGGCCGAGCCTGCAGTCACATGAGGGGACAGAGATGTGACAAAAACTACTGACCAAGCATCCAGCTTTTGACCCCATCCAGTCAAAATCCTCCATATCAGTGCTATTTAGAGGAAATCTGTCCAGGATTATTTATAATGCATTTTGCTTTTTTATTATTGACATCTTTTTTATTTGTCTTCTCTTATACTGTTTTTGCATCTTTTTTTCAATTTAATGTATTTTATTTTAACTTAATTTTATTAGCCCTACTGTTTTTTTTTACTGTGCAATGTAAATACAATGTTTATTGATCGATTGATTGATTGATTATTCATATTTATTATTGTTATTGTCATGGTCTTTCCTAGGAGGAGGAGCCCGTTGTGCAAATGTAAAAAAAATCAAATGGGAAACCATGATAAAAAACATCTGTCTGCATTTTTATGTCGGTCCCGTCCCCCCCTTCTTCTGTTGGTCATTGCAGGATACAATTATATCCACAACATCAGTAGTTCAGAACTGTAACTTCAGAATCTCGATCAGTAAGAAACAATATAAAAGAGCTAAGAAACATCAGCAGCTGCATTAACATCTGTCTGCGTTCTGAGTATTAGCAGCTTTTTTCTGCCAATCAACAGCTGTCAAAAACACGAGTTGTGCAACTCCCATGTGAGTGTGTGAAATGATTAGTTAGCATGCATTGTCCGACAAAGTCAATATGAGACGAATCACTCACCGAAGTCAATGAACTGCTTCATAGACAGGGGAGAGGGGGAGAACTTAGCAAACCTCTCCACTTGTTTCGGTATCCCCGCGTAGGAGCCATTTTTCAGCAAAAACTGAGCGAACTTCATGTTTCCTGTCCTCTAAAGACCCCAAACTGTCTGCCTGTGTATCGGGGACAAGCTGTCCTTTCTTCCTCCAGCCTGCTCCAGTTTGACCGCTGTTAGCTAACAGGGCTAACGCTCGGCGTCGTACAGGAACCCCGTCGTTAAAGCGACATATTAAAAGATGCTCCTTATGAGCTCCCCATCTTTGTTTTCCTCGAGCAGCTTCCTTCCATCTCTGCAAGTTGTTGTTTGCCCTTCAAGAGCAACTTCCAGCACTGAGCGGAGTGTGTTGTTGTGGGGCGGGAGGAGGAGGGACTGACGTGGAAACCAGCCAATGAGCGCCGAGATTTCCCTGAAACTGCAGGATGTGAAGGAGGAAGTGAGTGACAGGAATTAATAGTCGTGAATTATTTCTAGATTTAACGAAAAGGATAAGAAATGTGGATTTTATCAAACTAAAAAAAAGCAAAAAAAAATAAATATATGTGTTATGACTGTAAAAATTTAGATATATCATGTTACACACAATTAAATTTAATTAGACAATATACTTAGCACTATGTTTTTACAGGTCGAATGAAAATCCAATAAAAGATCATACATGTTTAATTATCTTAATAAGTGGACTTTCTTCTGTTTAATAATCCGACTTAGTATTTGAAGTAGTATTATTACATTCATGAGTAATAAAATAAGACACGTAGGTCTCATTTGTTTGGGTTTCTGCTCATGTGGACATTCTGGGTAATGAGAGATTGGACAAAGCATAGCTTGTGCAAATGAGCCAAAAAAGCTGGTAAAAAGAAAGAAAACATGTACACCCTTTTACCTTTCAAAATAAGAGGGCGAGGACATGCATAGAGGAAAATCAATAAGGAGCATCTGCACTGGGCTCCAGAGATGATTGTTTATGCAAGAAGAAGAAGAAGAAAATGATGATGATGATGATGATGAGGGGCAAGAAGAAGAAGAGGAGCGTAAGTACAAAAGCTTTTATTACAGCACCCCCTGTCGGCGAGCCACTCGAAATACGTCGCAGAAGTTTTGTAAGATTTGTTGTAAAATTGTTAGAATAAAGTTCGGAGGGGAAAAAAGTTTGGACCAGCCGTGATTGTCACATGGGCTACCCAACTGCCGCAGCGTTAGTTACTTTTAAAGCTAAACTAAACTAAAACTCACCAAAGCCTTTAACAACGGACCTCTTTCTTTGGCTAAAAATAACATCAGGCGTTCTGTGATGGCCACAGTATTATAAATGTCTCAACCATAGGTCTCAACATTTATTTATTTGTTAGTTTTGCTCCCTCGACGCACTTCTCCAAACGGCCACAAGATGGCGGCGTTGCAGAAGCCACGAGACGTTGACAGTGCGTGTCAAAGGAGGTGGGATTTCCTCTCCTCCTCCTCCTGAACATCATTGTACTCCTCCTAGGGATGTATCGGCGTGCTGTGCACCTGTTTTATGTCTCATCTGGGTCATCCGCCGCTGAAATGCTCTGTTCCTACCCGTGTCATCAGTAGCCACACGAAAAGGTTTGAACGACCTCTTCGGTGTTTCCCGAGAGGCCTCGACAACAGTGAGATTTAGGTAGAGGATGTGTTGATCCTTTTCTCCTTTCGGGGCGCAGCAGTGAGACAGCATCTTTGCCGGGTGACACATCATTAGCAGTACGAGTGGACAAGGTACGAGTGAACAATAACAGTACATTACACGGTTATTTGCGACAAAATATTCCCCTTTTTGGTAGCTGTATGTTATCAGAATTCAGTATAGTATTTATGGCAAGGCCTTATACGCTTTGACGTAAGTACAAATGCTGTCAAAAATATATGATTAGCTAGCTGTGAGTACATTTGCCATGCTAACGTCAGTTGTTAAACAAACGCTTGAGGTGTTTGTTTTCCTTCCTGTGTACATACTGAGCTATGTGACGTGTGTTTTCTGCCATAATTATACTGTACATGTGTCAGCTGCGCCCAGTACTTTGCTTATGTTCTCATTTATTGCTCCAACTAGCTTGAGCAGACGTTTTCCATCCTCCAGGGACCCGGGTTGTCTGCTCATTTGTTCTGTCTGAGGGATGTGGCACTAGCCTATTACCCAGCACATCACTTGTCAGGGTGCAGACTGCTATAAATAGGTAGCCCACCTTTCTGTAATAACTCAGAGCATTGTCAGATAGCCTTTTCAAGGTCCTGAGGCTACATTTAATTGCTTTTAATTGAATAAGCCAAGTAGTAATTTCTGTATGTTCACCAAACCAGAATAGTTAAACCTTTCTTACATCAGAGTAGTGTAATGTATATAACACTGTAAGGTTTGGTAACTTGACAAAGGTTTTGAGCAGGAGAAGTGGCTTCATGATTATAGCCCACACACACAAACATAAGTACAGGTACCAGTGTCACAGCTATGTGAAAAATGTCTGTGAGCCTTGTATGGTTGTCAAGTATTGGCACACTTTTTTGCCTGTATCTAGTCCCTATTGGTTGCTGGATCTGCATTGTTATGGATTTACTGTATGTAGATGCATAACTGCCACACCCAGTGGTCTCTCTGAAGCGTCACTTAGGCTCACTGATAAACCTATACTCCTCTATGCTGTATCATGTCATAATGAAACCAGATCCTGCTGCCATATGTTGCTAACCCCTGTTCATTCCTCTTGCTTGAAGCCCCGTAGGACACCATGTCGGACAAAAGTGACCTAAAAGCAGAGCTGGAGCGCAAGAAACAGCGCCTCGCCCAAATCAGGCAGGAAAAAAAGATAAAGGAGGAGGAGAGGAAGAAGAAAGAGGTAAGGAAAAAAGTGAGTAAAGTCACACAACTGGCACTCATACTGTATCGCACTCTGGAGCGTTTTGTTTGTGTGTTCGACTGCTTTTCGTCAGGCCGTGACACATAAAAGGCTGAGGTTGTGTGTGTCCATACGTGCATACAATCATCTATGTGTGTGCAGAAGGTTGGTGTTGGACATTTTTGATCAAAATGTGCATGCACGTGCATGAGTTAGCTTGTCCGTTTAAAGAACATGATGAGTAAGCTGACATCTTCTTCTGTATCCTGAGCAGTCAGAGAGCCAGCAGAAGAGAGAGTTAACCCCTGAGGATTCAGACTTGGACCGTAAGCGCAGGGAGACTGAGGCCCTGCTGCAGAGTATTGGCATTTCACCGGAGCCTCCATTAGGTACTTAACACTTGTACATATCCTGTCTAACTGATAATGAAACGATCAGTATGGCTACATTCAGACTGCCCCAAATCTAATCTTTCTTGTTTTTCTCATATTTGACTCAGAACTGGGGTTTTTTTTCATAACAGTATGAGCAGCACAGATCACAATCAGATATTGCCTATTCTGATTTGGATCTCTTTCTAATCTGGTCCTAAATCAGACACAGGTTATATTTTTACAATGCAGCCTTAGCATCAACAGTCAGAATTTCTGCAACTTTTACACCAATATAGATTGACATTTGTCACAATTCTGCACTGGCTGGCATCACTCAGTTAGTGCAGACATGGAAGACAGCTGCAATGGAGGTAGCCAGTGCAGGTACATTGAGTGTTTTGAGTGACACTTGTGTACAAGCAGAACTTGAGGGGTCGTATCGTAACCTGTCCGTGTTTGACAGCATGTTGAAACAAATGGGCGAACTGGACCACAGGAGAATTTGCAGGCTTCCACTGCACATCAGCTTATAAATTAAACTGTAAATCCTCCAGTTCAGGACTGTTACCAGTTCACACTTGAAACTGATATTGGCCACATTTAAAAAATAATGTAAACAGCTAGAAAAAAATGGATTAAAAGCAATAAATGTGAAATGAGCACGAGTACTATAACTAGTCTGAAATGTCATTAAAACATGAATTTAGAAAAGCATGCTGCTTGTACTGTACTACACATTTCTGATGGTGGGTTGAATTACCACTTTCAGTAAGCTTTTGGAAGAAGCACTGTTCTCTAGTGGTTTGAAATTGTAACAACACCCTCAACACCTCAGAATTGGGTCACTCACTGCTATTCCTGTTTTTAGCCTAGTTATTTATAATGCATCTTCAAATGAAGCTTTGCACAAATATAACAAATACAGCAAATGCACTTGATGCCCTCTCCTTTATTTTTAACATTCACATTATTGTCCATCACTCATTTCAACTTGTTGCATTTCATTCCAGTGTTTTGGAGTCTTTGCTGCCCTTAATGTTAGATTCTTGTTTTTTTTCATTATTTAGTCCCGACCCCTGTGTCCCCCTCCAAATCAGTGAGCACACCCAGTGAGACGGGGAGCCAGGACTCAGCTGATGGAGGCGCAGCAGGCAGGTAGGCCAGAATCACACACGTCATAGCCAACTTTAAGTCCTTCTTGGTTCATGAGTCTTGTTCAAGAAACGCTACATATGGAAGAAATGTCACATTTGCACTAGAAGGTTTTGCTCATTCTAGCATACCAGGCATGCTTTTTGAGAGGTTACCAATAAACTGTGTGGCGCCTGAGTCCTGAGTGTGAAATAATCAAATAGGCTAAAAAAGATGTTATCATGAAGTTGTTTTGGACTGTGGATATTGTTTGGCATGTTGTCACTTTTGACACATATTCTGTCTCTTTTCTTGTCAATGGCACAACAGGTTTAGGTAAGGATGAGGTTGTGGTGCCTCGTTAGGTTTCTAATGTGGTATCTGTCACTTGTCATGGCATCTGGTGTTTTGATGACCACTGTACAGCAGCTTGTTGCTTCTCATAACCACTTTTGAGAAGTTAAGTTTGATGTTGAGGTAAGTTGCAGCTGTAGTCATTCCTGCAAAGAAGCTGTCAGTTTGAAATTATAGATTGATATTACTGATAAGTACGTGTTACATTGGTAAACTTTCAGAAAGCAGCCTTAGTGAGCCCGTTCATGGAATAATTTTAAATATGGTACCCTGTAAGCATGAACCATATGTTTGCTATTAAGCAGCTTATTTGAGCTGTTTCTGTCACTGTTGTTCACAGTGTTTTCTAGCTCGTGTGTCATACATGCTCCTGCATTTATTTAATGCTTATACATTCATTACACACCGCAGCAGTGGAGCAACTGTTTACCTTTAAGTTGTGCACATGGCTGCTCTGGTGAATTGAACCTGCAGCTGAGAAGAGAGTGGTCATCAAGCGCTTTCCATTTGCTTTTTAATGGCAGCTGACTGTAGAGGTCAGTGTGTGAGTGATGCCCTCAGGGGTCATTAGTCATGTGTTGTTCTGGTACGGCCAGGGGTGGAATTGGGGATTAAGAACACATGGGAGCTCAGTAAAGTTCCTATCAGGAGTAAATTCTCTTACATTAGATGTGTTGTTTCTTTTTAGCTTTTACAAATTGGATTTTACAAATTGGTGAGTTAGTTCCACTGCCTGGAATGAAAGATTTATTTCCCCCCAAATCCACCCTGGATGATGGCATGCCATTTTGAGCTTCTCCATTTGTGGCTGTGTATGTGTGTGTGTCCCTTCTTAGGTCAGGTTTCTCTAAAAACAAGTCCCCAGCACAGATCTCAAGGTAAGAATTTTCACGTCAAACCCAGGAATCCCCCCCTCCTCTTCCTTTCTTTAGCTGAGTTTCCCCTCATGTGAACACACAGAGGCTCCCGCAGTGTTGTCAGTGGTCTTAGCAATGTTTTCCCATCACGATTTTTAAGATCAAAACATCCCAGTGCCCCTCTTTTCTTCGTTCCTCTTCTCTCCTCTGGTGACTTTGTATGTGAAGCGCGACTGTCTCCCTTAATACCAGCTTGAAAGATTTCTGTTTGCATGAGTTGAGCCACAGAAGTCATTTCAGCCTTCACAGAGTTGACAATCTGCTGCTTAAAGTGTCATCGCTGTTACTGCAAAACAGCCGGTCTGTCAGGCTAAAGAAATGCCTTGCCACTCTCACCTGGCGCTGTGTGGCACAAGCCGAAGGTCTGATGGGCGTGTTCACTGGCCCTAAAAGGTATCATCAAAAAGTGTAGTGATGGAAGCGCTATCCTCTCACAGTTGGAAGATTTTAGCCAAGTTGCCATAAAACTCTCGAGGTTTCAGTTTTCCCTGTAAGCAAGTGATTCCTACCTCTCCAAAATAAAGGACTTTATGACTGCTGAAGAGCTATACAGGTTCTGCAAATTCATTGACGTTGCATGGCGAGATTATTGTCATGTATGAAGAGCAAGCTAAATCCTTTATAAATGTTTTCTTTGATTTACGCTGAATGTTATTGTGAATACGTACAGTGCACAGATGATGTACGCTGTGCTGTAGATAGGAATCATGTCGCTGGATACACTGTTCTTGGCTTTCATGCATCATTTGGCACAAGTTTGCATATGAAACATCAAGACACAGGACGCCACCCAAATATGGATTCCTGTCATACATGTCACTAAAATTTAATGCTGGAGATGATTAAAAAATCCAAACTAAGATTCCTGCAGAGCTTTCCTGCATTTAAAAGTCACCAGGTCAAATTGTTTTCCCACTGAAAACAATAATTCCTCCCACACAACAATGGAAAATGTATGTCCATAAATATATCGATTTGTTCAACTTGTAGATTCCTGGCAGAAGACCAAGAAATCTATTACAAGAGACGAGATAATCTTTAAATACATGAAGTACAGTTAAGTATAATGAAATGTAATGTCTCCCTGATGTATAGCGATCCCACGCTATGTCCACTTATCTAAACATTTTTCCATTAACAGTGCCATCTTTGCATGAAATCTGATGGGAATCCTGTGTTAAGCTCTAGATAAGTGGTATGTGGGTGAGTGTGTATGTGCATACATGTGGTACCGTGTGTTTTTGCACCACTGACACTGTGCCAATGTTTGTGTGTTTGTTGTAAATGTGTCTGTTTGTAAACATGCATGTCCTCTCTTGCCCCCCCTGCTGGTGACATCAGGACGCTGCAGTGGGACACTGACCCCTCTGTGCTGCAGCTGCAGGCTGATTCTGAGCTCGGGTACATCTTCCTTCTCTCCTCTAGTTCTCTGCCTGACAAAAATTATATTATCTTACACCCATTTGGCATTGCATGGCACCTATTATTGTTAAATGTAATATTCTATTTAAATTCTAAATGTTGAGATAGTGGGTGCTGCAGACACATGGCTCTACACGTTTTCATTCATTCATCAAGTTTGAAACAAATGCCAACATGTTGTTCTGTTTACAGGATAGGAATGCACCGATTGTGAAATTTATGGCAGATGTTTTTTATAATTATATTTTTGTTGTTGTTTATTTTGTTTTTCTTGTTATTTATTATTAATCTCCATCATAAAAAACTGTTTTAAAAGGATTCAGCATTTCATTACATTATCTTTGATTGAGCACAAATTCAATCTTTCAAATGTATGAAGCAACATTTAATAATACTTCCATTCACACTCAAATAATTATTCTTTTTTGGAAAAATAACTGCTTCAAATGCCTTTTTACGGCTTTTAGAGCTACTTACTCAATTACAATAAAAATCAGTATGTATATAGCCTGACAAAACATTATTTTTGTGAAATAGAGTTAAATTTAAAAGCAATTTGACAAAAATAAGGCATGTGTTTTTTATACAGATGTAACGGTCTGTATGAAACACGGTACATATTTTCTTTCACTTGTATTTGTAAACAGACCACACATGCACAAAGCACCCATTGGCCTCTATTTAATGCCGGAGTCGTCTGAGCTCAAATAACTAACTCAACTTTTGGCCGGGACAAAATTGATGCGACAGAACAGATAAACTTTTAGCAGCTGCCATTGGTGAATGTCATCTTACTCGCCCATAGGCCTTAGACAGTCAACAAGGCATATATCAGCCTACACAGCCGATGAATTGGTGCATCCCTAATACAGGACAAATGGTGTTTATGCACAATCCAGCTATGCTAATGTGAACATGTTGTCTCTGTTACCCAGGCGCAGGATGCTGAGGCTGGGAGCCTCTAAGATCACACAGGTAGACTTCCTTCCCAAAGAGATGGTCTCTTACTGCAAGGAGACACAGACGCCACTCAACGCCCACCTGTCTGAAGGTGAGTATTTGTGTGTGTTCATGTGCATGAGTGACTTCTCTTGACACCACATATCATAGCCTTAAGATTCAAAGGTCCACGGGGCACCAAAGTTCACAAGAGGCAACAGAAGGTCTCAGGTTGCAACAGTTGTCGCCTCTGTGTGGTTAAATCTGATACTCCTTCTGTTCGGCGGCTCGCAGCCTGTAAACCTGGAGTAATTTAAAGGCTGACAGATGAAAGTTACCCAAGATGATTCCTGATGGATGTCAGCGCATCATTGTGTGTATGTGTGTTGTATGCACACATGGATGTACCTTTGTGTGTGTCTGTTTTTATATTATGGACAGTTGAGTACTTTAATAGGAAGAGCTGCCATTCATTGCATCACGATTTGATCTGTGAAGAAGAGATGATACAAGAGAAAAATATGTGTTTTTATGCATGTCTGTAAGTGTTTGCATGGGAGGTTGTGCGTGCATTCGTAGAAATGTATATATGTGCAGATTTGGGTTTCTGCAAGAGGGCGTGCACATGTGTGCCGAGCTGCAGTCACTAAACACATCCATATGGTGAAAACTGAGGTTGGCCCTGCACTGGATTTGGCATAACGTTGGCGGTTGTGAATTCGAGGCATATAGATTTAAGTGTTTTTCTATTGGAGGAAAAAGATGAAGGAGATTTGGATGGATGACAGTTGCAGTCGTTCTGTAAAATTGATCTTCAAACCTTTGCTCTTATTCCAAATGTAGATATTCCATTCAGACACGTCATTTTAACGTGTAGGAATTCACATACAAATACGACCCCACCTACGCACTCTTCATCCAAACTGACTGTCAGACATGTATATATAACACGCACACACACACACACACAAACTCCCTATCATCTTCTCTATCTTCCGTCTTTTAGTTGCCAAGACAGCTGGCAGCCATGTGACTGTGAAGGGGTTGTACTTCCTGCTTCCTGTCATTATAATAGATGGTCTGGTGTGGATTCCACTGCCCTCCTCCACCAGAAAACCACCACGCACATACACACACGTCTGTCCTGATCAGCATCCAAACGGCCCGCCTCAACTCCCCCCATTTCCTTGACAGACCCAGGAATAGATCATTTATTCAACAAGTGCACAGGCACTGACTCACATATGTGTGCTGGAAGACATGCATGTACAAGCACACACACACTCCCCCACAGAGACACACACACACACCAGAATTTTTGGCCGAGTCTGCTTGTACATACAAGGACTGCTGCTGTGGAAGGCTGTCAGTTTATCTACAGTATATGCAGCGCCAAAACAACATACACAAACAAACAACTTTTGTAAACTGTACAGGGCAATTTGGTGAAGAGATAAACATCCAAACAAATAAACATGCAGTAGTTACCGTATACAGGTCTAGTGGTCTGTGCGGACATGCAAACAAATGTCGGTCCATTTAAGTTTGTTTGTTTTCAGCTTTCAACAGCATTTTCTGGAGGTCCCTCTGTGTGTGTGTGTGCATGTGTGTGTAATGAGAACATCTGGGAGCCAGAGCAGAGCTGCGGTGGTCCACAGGGAGGTGACCCTGGCCTTAGGAGACCCTACCTTAACAGACTACCACAAAGCGTGTGTGTCTGGAGAAAAGAGGCTGATGGAAGCACCTGCCTGCACTTCTGGCTGTGTGTTTGTTCAGGCCAGTTCCTTTTGTTGATTACTGGAGTTAACGTGCACACAACACACATCTCATTTTCAAGCTGCAGATACAGGTTGTGTCCATTATTATTAAGGCCATGAAAGTTAATTATTTTAGTTCTGTTTCCATCATGGCAGCCAACTAAAACTGGTTACAGATTTCCTTTGAATCCTGAAGTTCTATTTATAACTGTAGGTAATGAAAGGTATTGTACCGACTAATAAACCGACTAATAAACAAACAACTGCAACTGTGGCTCAGAGGGTTGAGCGGTCATCTAGTAATTGGAAAGTACACTCACCGACCACTTTATTAGTTACCTGGGTGTACCTGATAAAGTGGCAGTGAGGTGTTCTGCTGCTGTAGCTCATCTGCTTCAAGGTTGGACGTGTTGTGCTTTTAGAGATGACGAGTGGTCATTTGAATTACTGTTCTGACCATTCTCATCTGACCTCTGGCATCATCTGGATGTTTTTATCTTTTTGGGACCATTCTCTGTAAACCCTAGAGATGGTTGTGAGTGAAAATCCCTGTAAACCAGCAGTTTGTGATATACTCGGACAAACAACCATGCCCCGTTCAAAGTCACTTAAATCCCCTTTCATCTGATGCTGGCTTTGAACTTCTTCAGGTCACCTTGACGATGTCTACATGCCCAAATGTTGCTTTACATTTACATTAACGAGCAGTTGCACAGGTGTACCTAATAAAGTGACTAGTGAGTGTATGTTCACTGGCAGGTTGGTACCGTGTTCTGGCCTCAGTGTATGAATGTGTGGCTGAATGCTAACATGTGTTGTAAAGTGGTCGGTGAACTAGTAAAGCACTAGATTATATAAATGCAGTACATATTTCTGTTTATTTATTAATATAAAACCTACTGTTTATATTAATACCATAAAAAGTCCCTTTCTTCCTTACTTGATTTATTCAAATCCCAATACTGCAAGTAACTGAAACACCCTAGTTTTAATATATACAATATTTTATGCTCAATGCTTATCACAATTTCACAGTTTTTTCACTCTACTGTTCACATAATGCTGCCTTCATTTCTTTCTTTCTCATACATTCTTGGTTCCTCCTTTCTTCTCTTCCGACCTCTCCTCTCTGCCCTCAGGGTCTGAACTGTTCTGCAAAGCATCTAATGCTACCTCTGTGTTATGTTGAAGCACATATTATACAGAGAGAGAGAAGAGAGATTTAGTGGGGGAGAACGCCAGCTGGCTGCTGGGGAGGAATGAACGGAAGAGTAAATCTGTTGTCTTAATGATGGTGGTGTGTCTCAGGGCTGTTTAAATCTCCATGGAGGGACTTTTACTTTATGGATTTCTTTCTATTTTTTTAACCTCTGTGTTAAATAGTTTTAGTTTGTTATGGTTAACGATAGTTTTAACAATGATTCAGCATGTCTCAACGTTAGCAGACTTTTCCTGGTTGGACTGTAGTGGACCTGAGGTTCTGATCTGCCAAACTGAAAACAGAAATTCCCAAGTATTTTATTAAAAATTCCCATTTTACTCTCTATCATATCTATAATAAAAACGTAAAGGTCACATGTGGCAGTTAATGCTTTTTATATCCCATATGATCTCATTGGCTGGATGTATTGTTATTGCTTTCAAATGTTTTTATACTTTATCGTACGATTTAATATAAATTGACATTTGTTTACATGTCATGTTCTTCATACTTGCAGCATTTCTGCAAATTTATGTTTTATAGTGAGTAACTAATCATTTAACAAATGTAAATAAACAAGGAAAATAAGTAGATGAAAGGGTAAAGAAAATAAAAAAGCATGGTTGGAAAAGAGAGAAAATATATAGATATGAGAAAAAAGTGACAAATAAATAACTAATAGAAGAAAAAATAAAATATAATTGTGATTCTCATATTTAATACATTTATTCCGTAATTTTAAATCCTCTAGATCCTGATTTCTGATTCAATAGGTTATTCTTTCTTTTTTTAAATGCTATTCAGGCCAGGATAATCCTTAATGTAGCAGCTGGTTCCACCTTAAAACTGTCGTATTGACATGAAGTTTGTGTGTGTGAAAGGAAGGATAATTGGTAATCACTTTAAATCGTTATCGGATGACTCAGGGTTTCTCTCGACGCTTTTTCTCCTCATGAACTACTGACCTCCCCAGTTCACCATATCTGCCTTAATGCCCAAGGTGGCTGGTTGCGTGTGTGTGACGTGAGTGTGCTTTATAGGAGTGTGTGTGTGACTGAATACAGCTTTATCAAATTGTATTGATTTGATCCGTGTGCGTTCATCTTCTACACAACAGTTTGTGTTTTAAAGCTCCCATGGAGATGGTGTGTGTGACTCTCATTTAAACCAGTTAATGATATGGCTTTTCATTTCCGTGACCAATTGCCTCCCTATAATCGTGATGTGTAGCTGCCTATGTATGTTGCTTTTCCCAGTGGCTGCTCACTGATCTGTCTGTCCTGGGTGTCCATTGTGTCAGGCAATCGGATTAGCCCCAGTCACGGTTGGCTCCAGCTATTTACTGCTGTCCTAATGGCTATGAATGGACATGCTTGTTGTGGGGGACGGACGCTTTGTCTAACGACATAGCAGGGAAATAAAGTAAGGTCTAATGTGGTGTGTGATAGTAACCTAACCTAACTAAGGTCAAACAAAGTGTGTGTTGCTGTTTCATGCCTCTATCTGGTGCCCAATGTTGACATGTTCTTTAGAAACAGCAGTGGCTTGTATTTCAAATTGATTCAATGCTTTTACCCAAAAGTGAATGTAATGTACTTGGCAATAAATAAGTATTAAAACTAAGTAACTAAGTATTTTTCCATATTTTGTTTTCCAAAGTGAGGTCACAGCCAGCAATGTGACACCTGTGGCAGCACAGAAAACTACAGCGCTGTGGTTCCTAATGATGAGTTTTGATAGTATTAAGGTTCTTATTTTGCAGTTCAGTAACTTTATATTTCTACTCCACTTCATTTAGCTGCCAGCTAGTTACTAAAATTTAACATGAAAAAATGTGATCAATTTAAAGTAATTACGCATGTTTATAAATTAAACCACATAGAAGTATATTAAGTACAATTAGCTCTACCTCGACAACGGTGAAATGCTTCCTACACATTATACATTCTGTATAATGAGTACTTTTAGATGCTGATACTTTTGTACTTTTACTGAAGTAAGTTTTGAATGCAGGACTTTTACTTGTTGTGGAGTAAATCTGCTGTGTCGTATTAGTACTTTTACTTCAGAAACAGATCTGAATACTTCTTCCACCACTGATGTCAGACACTTAGAATAACAATCTGAGCCTGTCAGTTGCACAAACAAGTACTTTTAATGGACATACATGGACAGCACACAACAGCAGCCAAGGATTACACTGCAGCCTGTGTTGTGTCTTCAACCTTCAAAAACGGTTGTCCTCATTATTCACTTAGACAGAAACATGGAAAAATAGGGTTCATGTTAAAAAATATCAAGGTTTCCTTGGGTTGGCAATAACTTTACTCTGTACTGGGCACTCTTAAATGTATTACATGAAACCTTTCCCTGTGCAAAATGGAAATAGTGGTTTATTTTGTCCTTCGGCTCTACAATAAAACATGTAATTATCAGTGCTGAACACAGACACTGCTGAAGTATTTCGGTAGTGTCATTGAGACCGTGTGAACCCTTTCTCATGTCCACTATTTAACCACAGCAGTAAATATCCCACCTCCATTTTCCTCAGGTCTGACAGTATTTTAAGAAGCCAACTCTGAAACACTCCACGCGCGGGAGGAGGGGTGAGACTTCACATAGTTTCAGCAAAATGTGGGCAACCTTTCTGCCTCTCTCTTTGTTTCTCCTCTGGACCGGCCAGTCGCTCCTGGCCACGAGTGGAGTGAATGTCAGTACTTTGACAAACCCACTCTTTTACTTTCTACTGATCCCAATCTGAAGATAATTATCAATGTGTGTGTGCTGATGTTGAGATGTTGGCAAGAGCAGGAAAGGTCAAGGGGATTGCAGGCATTTTGTGCATGTGCTTGTGCACGTCTACATGTGTGCAGGTTGGCACGGGCGCAGTGAGCCTGACCTAGTTTGTAGTAAATTGGTTTCGCTCAGTGGAGCCTTAAAAGATGCATAATAGGCCTCAGTGGAAAGGTAGCCAAAGAAATGGAGAGAGAATGAAGGAAAGGGAGGGAAAGGTGAAGAGAAATCTGCTCACTAGAGAATAAATCGGAGGAGGAAGAATAGAAGGAACAAATGAGGGAGAAGCACTGGAGGCCTCTGAGGTTTGTTGCAGAAGTTATGATATTACAGCAGTAATTGTTTGCAGTGAACCACAAGTAGGCCTTCAGAAATACAACTCTGTTTGTTTTGGTACAATTTGATGTTGCAACTTTGGAAAAACCCCTACACAGGGTTAAAAGTTCACAGGGTCAAGAGTATTTGTGTGTGTGTATGCAAAAGTTTGTGTGCACGACTCTCTCTCTCTCTCCCCTCTAGTATTTTCTGGCCCATTAGTTTTCAGGGTCTGTACAGCTTGAGTATATAGTTGGTCAGTAATTCACTCCTCCTTAAGTATATTTACTGCAATAAGTGGCCTTTTTTTGACATGTGGTGAACTGGTAATGGCCTCTAATTGCAAGAGAAAACCCATATCCAAGCACTAATCGGACAGGACACAAACATATTTTGTGAATCTACTTACATGCATGCACATACAGATTCATAAATGTAAACACACATGAGCAGATCAACATACATGAGAAAAAACAAGCACGCACACACCACAGGAAACGAATACAGAAGCACACATGCACGCTGACAAAGCGGCCACACACACACACGCACGCACAAACGTCCCCTGAGCTCGACATAATCCCATAATGGAGCAGTTAAGAAACCAAACGTCAAATCTATGAAATGATCCTGACTATTGGCAGCACACTGGTTCAATTAGAGTGTTTACTTTGGTGTATTTTTCCACAAACTTCTAAATATATTAAATATGGTTCAACAGGTTCTGAATTGGTCGGTATTTATCAACAGTTGTGCACAAAATGTCCTTCGGGATTTCACCCAATAAGGCTGGATTTTAAATTGGCACCACTAGTATTGGGATCTGTCTGAAAGTCATTACAACACAAGTTTAATAGTTTATATCACCAGGTTCCTGAAGTGTATTACACACGTTAGCTTGTCTGATGTGCTGCGGAGCAGAAACACGGTTCACTGGACTGAACTTTATGCATTTATATATCTATCTACAGTGGGAAAAATATTAACAGTGTTGTATTGATTTCAGTCATATTACCAATCCTAGTTAACGCACTTAACAGTCTTCTTTTACTATGTACTTTGACATATTGCAACGCGTGCTTTTAGATTTGATCAGGGTCTGCCGTGCTAACAAACATACCAAGAAAATCAGTTGCAAAACGGTAAAGCAAGAAAGCCTGATGTTATAGTCTGTGTTATGTTATCTCCGATATGTATCTTAAGCGCTGAATTGATAAAGTCGGCTATGAAACCTTAATTGTCTTCTGTAAAACAGTCTGAAGCACCAGGTCCTGATGATAAAACGATTTAAGTTGAATGTCTGGTCAGATTTGTTTAATTTTTCCTTAATCCAATATTTACAGAGCAAATGATTTGTTTTATTTTCAGTTTTAAAATCAGTTTTATTTTGGCTGTGTTCTTGCACAGCTGCTTGTGTTTTAGAGACGTTTACCATTTGAGACCTTCTTGGCTCATTTGTTGCATGAACTAATAGGTTTTGTAGAAAGCTTCATTTATATTGCTCAAAGTAAAGTATTATGGTATTGGTAAAAAAAA